>CM062294.1:102412512-102930585 GCA_031216915.1 Pictodentalium vernedei
TCTGTTTGTGGCTGTCGGCAATTGCAATCAACGTCTGCTTCCCAAGTTCAACACACACATTATGTACCAGGCATTTGAAGGAGAATGCACTCCACAATCTTCATAAGACACTTAACAAAGAAACCATACATAACATGATCAACATTATCTTCAATTCAGATACAGGGCTTCTCACGATTGAGGATCCTGTTGCATACAAATAAATTTCAACTGACCTATCGCTGATTTACAGAGACAGCAAATATCTGAAATCAACACCTTGACCTAAACTAAAATCCAAAGTATTACCTGTTTCACGAAACTTATAGGAGAAACAGTTGTAATAAAGTTTTTGTGGGGAAAGCCATTTGGGAAATGGTGGGTCTGCCAAGTATAACATACAGTATGAAACTGGTGGTCTCTCAAGGTCACAGTGGTCTCTCAAGACAGGTGGTCTCTCAAGACAGGTGGTCTCCCATAGCAGGTCCATTATAGAGTAAAACCAATCGGTGCTTGGCAGATGTGGTCTCTCAAGACAGTGGTCTCTCAAGACAGGTTTTCCTGTAATACACTAGATTACAGTACCAGTTGAAATAAGTTGTGGGATGACCACAAGAAAATGTTAATGTCACAAGTGACCTTAACGTTTTCTTGTGGTTATCCTACATAATATTAAAGTTGGTATTAGACCTGAAATAACATAACATGACATTCTAATTATTATTATTTGTGAAGAACAAGTGCCCTCGATAATTGTAATTGACTTAAAATGATTGTAAAACACAAGTCAAAAAATGATAATTGTTGACCATTTCTTTTTTTGTACACCTCATTGCAGAGTAATCCCTTCTTTCTTATGCTGCTGACATTATCCACAAAATACTAGATTACAGTACCAACACGCACATCTCTCCGAGGAAGAATGGTTCACTGAAATAACTTTCCATGAAGTCAATGTCAATTATCAAAGGACAGATATGCTGGGTCGACTGGTCGACGAGCTACTCTTGATAATGGGAGCATAAGCAACATATTTTTTAATAAAAGAGGTTTTTTTTAATAAGAGCCATTGAGTCCCAAAATGTGGGCCATTCTGTCTCGAAATCTGGGCCGTTCCATCTCAAAATCTGGGCCGTTCTGACCAAAATCAATCTGGGCTGTTTTGTCCATGGGCCGTTTTGTCCAGCATTCAGAACAACTTGTGGCCAAATGTGCTTCACATATCCAAGAACAAAGCTAGGGCATCAAAATCCTCCAAAAACAGCGACAGAGCTGCAGGGGGTAAATTCCAAAACTGACGGTTTTGTTAACATTGTAAATTCACTTTCGATTTCCGGTCAACGTTATCAGACGGAAAAAGCATTGAAAAACAACGCCGTCTAAAATCAAATATTGAGAAAAAGTGTCTTAATACAGCATACTATTATTATATAGAGACTGCACAGTTGCCATATTCTATGCAAGGTATCCTGACACCTGTTGAAATTTCTTAGAATTATGATTTTGTTATTCGATTGGAAATTTGTGGTACTGAGTGATTTGCATATGTCCATCGAACATGGAATCCATCTTCAATAAAAAAAAATGCAGACAGTGTTGTCCTTTTGCCAAATGCAGTCCTATCGCTGCATCCTAAAGTGTTTTAAATGCCTAGCTTTGTTCTTGGATATGTGAAGCAGATTTGGCCACAAATTGTTCTCTGGAAAAAGTATTTTATTTAATATCAGTTCTGGTACAAATGCAGTAGCAGACTTCCAGGAACCAGTGGTGCCTGCCGTCAACTCTATGAGTTGATTACATATGTGCTTCGTGTTCTATACATCTCAACCTTCATGTTGGTGTATAATTTGTGGATATTTAATTTGAATTGAAGGAATATCAGAGATTGAAATTTCAAACTAAACACTCTATTACTTATATAGAACCTTAAAGTGCTATATAAGTAACAGAATTTTGTTTATTTTGAAATTCCCACCTTTGATATTTCTTAAATTCAATAGAGAGTAATCGCTTGACTTGACTGTTTACGTGAAATAATTCATGAGAGGTGAGGGATGTTGTACAAACATGAGTGCACGAATGCGCACAAGTGTTTTACAATATAGTCCCTCGCCTCGAATGAATTATTTCACGTAACCTGTCCAGTCAATCCATTACTCTGTTTATTACTTTTCATTATGAATGATAATTATATTATTTAACCCTTTACCTAACATAACAGACAAAACCAGCCAGAGTTATTCTCAAAAACTGCCAATTAATTTTCAGTATTTTTTCATTTTTTGTCTCTAAAACATAGGTTATGGCCCCTCATTGGAACGAGCTTGTTCCAATGAGGGATCATAACATATGTTTTTGAGACAAAAAATGAAAATAATAGATATTCAAGAATTTTTTGGCAAGTGTCGTCTGCTTTCCATGTTAGGTAAAGGGTTAAAAAAAACCAATGAAGTCCCCATTACACCCACGGCAAAGTGTCTTCATTTGCATGCACAGATATATGACCCAATTACTGATTGCATAATTCACTTGTGAAGTTATCGTTTATAATCAAATCCGGAAATCCCAGTAAATCACACTTTGGAAAGTAGTAAAATTAAATATACACAAATGATATCTCAAACTGAAGGTTAAGATGTATAGAACACGAAACACATATAGCAGGCCTGGCATTCTGAAAAATGCAGGAGGGCAAAAAATCGCTCTCCTCAAGCAGCTTAGGAGAGCAATTAGCTTTACACAGCATTTTAAGTATCCAGTTGAACGAACTCATTGAAACTGAAACCAACAGACTGCATCAGTGATTTTATTAACTTTACTAAGGTAAAGCGAAATCTCTTAGACATCTAGATGTCTCACTCAACAACCGAACACACACTTGACAAGACCTGTGTGTGTACCCAGACCTGTTGTCCAAGAAAGTCATACGCCTACCACTACCACCTTCAACCCCAAGGGGGGTTGAAGGTGGTAGTGGTAGGCGTATGACTTTCTTGGACAACAGGTCTGCTTGAATCTACAGTCACATCCTGGTGCATGTGCTTCAAGTGACAGGATAGTAGTAATGGTAGTATATTATAGTGTCAATATTCCTTAAATAATTACTCCTCAAACTGTGATGTCAGTTGTTGAACTTGAAACTGACAGAAAAAAAATTATTGCTGTGACCCATTTTGCTTCAAATGATTGCAACTGTGTTTGGGTATGGTTGCAGCCATTACCTTTTACCACTAAACGACTTTCAAAATGAAATTACGTGATGTTATGTGACTTCAAAGTTAAATTACATTTTTGCTTTACAACAAAAATTTAATGTGAGCATAATACATGTAATCTCAATCATCCCAGACCAAAATATTTAGGAGGGCAATTGTTCGCTCTCCTTAATTCTTTCAGGAGGGCAGTAAGGAGAGCTAAAAAATCGCTCTCCTGAAATTGCCAAGCCTGATATAGAATCAACTCAGAGAGTTGACAGCAGGCACCACTGGTTCCTGGTATTCTGCTACTGTATTCGTACCAGAACTGATAATACAATACTATTTCCGGAGAACAATTTGTGGCCAAATCAATGTGTTTCACATATCCAAGAACAACGCTAGGCATTCAAAACTCTTAGAGTGAAGCGATATGACTGCATTTGGGAAAAAGGACAACACTGTCTGCATTTTTTTTTCATTGAAGATGGATTCCATGTCCGACAGACATACGCAGATCAATCGATACCACGAATTTCCATTGAAAAACAAAATCGTAATTTCAAGAAATTTCAACATGTGTCATGATACCTTGCATAGAATATGGCAACCGTGCAGTCTCTATACAATAATAAGATGCTGTATTAAGGTGATCTTTCTCATTTGGTTTTTAGACAGCGTTGTATATCTAATCTATGCTTTTTCCATTCGAGGATGTCGACCTGAAATTGAAAATAATTTACAATGCAAACAAAGCGAACAGTTTGGGAATTTACCCCCATGCATCACAGTCGCTGTGGTTTGAAGGATTTTGATGCCCTAACTTTGTTCTTAGATATGTGAAGCACATTTGGCCACAAGTTGTTCTCATGAAATATTATTTTAGTATCAGTTCTGGTTCGAATACGGTAGCAGACTTCCAGGAACTAGTGGTGCCTGCCGTCAACTCTATGAGTTGATTACATATGTGTTTCGTGTTCTATACATCTCAACCTTCATTTTGATGTATAATTTGTGTATATTTAATTTAAATTTAAGGAATATCAGAGGTGGGAATTTCAAAATAAACAGAACTCTGTTACTTATATAGCACCTTAAGGGCCTATATAAGTACTGGAATTTTGTTTATTTTGAAATTCTCACCTCTCATATTCCTTAAATTCAGATTAAATATACACAAATTATACATCCAAATGAAGGTTGGGATGTATAGAACACGAAACACATATGTAATCAACTCATAGAGTCGACAGTAGGCACCACTGGTTCCTGGAAGTCTGCTACCGTATTCGCACCAGAACTGATAATAAAATAATATTTCATCAGAACAACTTGTGGCCAAATGTGCTTCATATATCCAAGAACAAAGCTAGGCATTCTAAACACTTTCGAATACTGCGATAGGACTGCATTTTGGAAAAGGACAACACTGTCTGCATTTTTTATTGAAGATGGTTTCCATGCTCGACAGACATGCGCAAATCACTCGTTACCACGAATTTCCATCGAAAAACAAAATCGTAATTCTAAGAAATTTCAACAGGTATCATGATACCTTGCATTGAATATGGCAACTGTGCAATCTCAATCTAATAACAGTATACTGTATGATGGCGATCTTTTTCATTATTTGATTTTAGAGGGCGTTGTTTTTACATGCTTTTTCTGTCCGATGACGTCGACCGGAAATCGAAAGTATACTCATACGTAAACAAAAGCAAAGGCTTTGGAGTTTTCCCCAATGCAGCCCTGCCGCCGTGTTTTGAAGAATTTTTATCCATAGCTTTGTTCTTGGATATGTAAAGCACATTTGGCCACAAGTTGTTTTCATGAAATATTATTAAATTATCAGTTTTGGTGCGAATACGACAGCAGACTTCCAGGAACCAGTGGTGCCTACCGTTGACTTGATTACATACGTGTTTCGTGTTCTATACATCCCAACCTTCATTTTGGCGTACATTTTGTGTTTATTTAATTTGAATTGAAGGAATATCAGAGGTGAGAATTTTCAAAATGAACAAAATTTCATTACTTATATAGGCCCATAAGGGCCTATATAAGTAATGAAATTTTGTTTATTTTGAAAATTCTCACCTCTGATATTCCTTCAATTCAAATTAAATATACACAAAATGTACATCAAAATGAAGGCTGGGATGTATAGAACACGAAACACATAAGTAATCAACTCATTGAGTCGACTGTTGGCACCACTGGTTCCTGGAAGTCTGCTGCCGTATTCGCACCAGAACTGATAATTTAATAATATTTCACGAAAACAACTTGTGGCCAAATGTGCTTTATATATCCAAGAACAAAGCTAGGGGATAAAAATTCTTCAAAACACGGCGACAGAGCTACATTGGGGAAAATTCCAAAGCCCTTGCTTTTGTTTACGTATGAGTCTACTTTCGATTTCCGGTCGACGTCATCGGACAGAAAAGCATGTAAAAACAACGCCGTCTAAAATCAAATAATGAAAAAGATCGCCTTCATACAGTATACTGTTATTAGATAGAGATTGCATAGTTGCCATATTCAGTGCAAGGTATCATGATACCTGTTGAAATTTCTTAGAATTACGATTTTGTTTTTGGGATGGAAATTCGTGGTAACGAGTGATTTGCGCATGTCTGTCGAGCATGGAAACCATCTTCAATAAAAAATGCAGACAGTGTTGTCCTTTTCCAAAATGCAGTCCTGCCAGTGTATTCGAAAGTGTTTTGAATGCCTAGCTTTGTTCTTGGATATATGAAGCACATTTGGCCACAAGTTGTTCTGATGAAATATTATTTTATTATCAGTTCTGGTGCGAATACGGTAGCAGACTTCCAGGAACCAGTGGTGCCTACAGTACAGTCGACTCTATGAGTTGATTACATATGTGTTTCGTGTGCTATACATCCCAACCTTCATTTTGATGTATAATTTGTGTATATTTAATCTGAATTTAAGGAATATGAGAGGTGAGAATTTCAAAATAAACAAAATTCCATTACTTATATAGGCCCTTAAGGGCCTATATAAGTAATGAAATTTTGTTTATTTTGAAAATTCTCACCTCTGATATTCCTTCAATTCAAATTAAATATACACAAAATGTACATCAAAATGAAGGTTGGGATATATAGAACACGAAATACATGTGTAATCAACTCATAGAGTCGACTGTAGGCACCACTGGTTCCTGGAAGTCTGCTGTCGTATTCGCACCAGAACTGATAACTTAATAATATTTCACGAAAACAACTTGAGGCCAAATGTGCTTTACATATCCAAGAACAAAGCTAGGGGATAAAAATTCTTCAAAACACGGAGACAGAGCTGCATTGGGGAAAATTCAAAAGTCTGCTTTTGTTTACGTACGAGTATACTTTCGATTTCCGGTCGACGTCATCGGACGGAAAAAGCCTGTAAAAACAACGCCGTCTAAAATCAAATAATGAAAAAGATCGCCTTCATACAGTATACTGTTATTAGATAGAGATTGCACAGTTGCCATATTCAATGCAAGGTATCATGATACCTGTTGGAATTTCTTAGAATTACGATTTTGTTTTTTGATGGAAATTCGTGGTAACAACTGATTCGCGCATGTCGGTCTAGCATGGAAACCATCTTCAATAAAAAATGCAGACAGTGTTGTCCTTTTCCAAAATGCAATCCTATCGCTGTATTCGGAAGTGTTTTGAATGCCTAGCTTTGTTCTTGGATATATGAAGCACATTTGGCCACAAGTTGTTCTGATGAAATATTATTTTATTATCAGTTTTGGTGCGAATAGGGTAGCAGACTTCCAGGAACCAGTGGTGCCTACAGTCGACTCTATGAGTTGATTACATATGTGTTTCGGGTTCTATACATCCCAACCTTCATTTTGATGTATAATTTGTGTATATTTAATCTGAATTTGATGAATATGAGAGGTGAGAATTTCAAAATAAACAAAATTCCATTACTTATATAGGCCCTTAATATTATACAGTTTACAAGACTGAGACAACGAAAATAGGTAACTTGAAAATATATCACCAATTTGATAATAAATTGCGAGTGGCATTTCAGTGAATGTAGCGTACCTGAACATCTGAGTCAGAGTGGACAACATGACGGGTGCCATTCCATCCACTTGACCTTACGGTCATGTCATAATTGTGGGTGGTCATAACGGAACTCGTCGTGTGTTTTCTTCAGTGTCAGTGTCCTTCACTTTGCACCTGGCCTAAGTCGGTCATGTGCTTGATCAAAGTCATCACTCAATTCAATTAGTCATTTTATTATTAGGTAACCCAGGATATTTATTTATTTATTGTAGTTTAACGACACTTTTGACAGCCAGGGTCACCTCGTGTCGGACAGTTTGGGTGGAGGAAGCCGGAGTACCCGGAGAGAACCACCAAGCAACGACGAGCAACTGTCAGACTCCCCAACGTACAAACTCCATACAAACGGGTCCCACTAAATACCGAGGGATACCGAGGTAAAGGAAAATAAGTAAGTAAGAGTTGTTTAAAAGGTTTAAACATATGTGCAGACATATAATTTAGCCCGTTGACGCAAAATATGTGATATGACCGTTGATTTATCGGGATACGGACACCTTGCCCCCCGGCTGTCTGCCCCCCCCCCCCCCCCCTGTCAAAATTGATAGAAGAGGACACCTGCCCCCCCCCCCCCCCCATGATTTTCCAGGGTTGGACACCTGCCCCCTACCAAATTTTATTAACAGGACACCTGCCCCCCAGCTAATTTTTATACCGTGGACACCTGCCATCCTGCTGGTTTATACACCTATAGGACACATCTAATAAGAAAAACTAAAACTGTCAAAAAAGTGTCAATGTGATATATTTCCATAACACAATTGTCTCAAATAACAACAATAACATACGATTGTAGGATAAAATACCCTCGGACAAAACACCCTTAGGACATAATACCCTCAAAAAAATTACCCTTAGGACATAATACCCTCAATGGGTAGGACAAAATACCCTCAATGGGTAGGACAAAATACCCTCGGACAAAATACCCTCAGACCAAATGTATATAAAGTTGGATTTTGGGGAGGGGGGGGGGGGGGTTCAAGCTGGCTCTTGTCATTTTTTCCATTACTTTCTACATTCTTCTATTAGTGTTTTGGTTCTTCCACATTACTTTCTACATTCTTTTTTTTTCTTATAAAATATCAAATAATAATATTTTGGTGGGAAATACATAGGTAAATTTTCATATTCATATTCATATCTTGTCTCAGAGAGTGCAAATCATTAAGTTAGAAATAAATAATTTGTTGAAAATATCAAAATTCACTTATTTATTCCTCAGAAAATTATAATTATTAGATATTTCATAAGGAATTGGAATTTAAGTCATCTTATCTTGTTTGGCAAAGCATTGTGAGCTCTGTCAAACAAGATAAAATGACTTAAATATTTTAAATTTCTTATAAAATATCAAATAATAATATTTCGGTGAGAAATACATAGGTAAATTTTCATATTCAGATTCAAATCTCGTCTGAGAGAGCGCAAATCATTAAGTTAGAAATAAAGAATTCATTCATTAAAAATATCAAAATTCACTTATTTATTCCTCACCAAATTATTATTAGATATTTCATAAGAAATAAGATTTGTTAAAAACCCACTTATTTATTCCTCACCAAATTATTATTAGATATTTCATAAGAAATAAGATTTGTTAAAAATCTTTGTTTTGTACTTCATTTTTGATTTGTTTTATGTTCTGTGCTATCTGCCATTTATATTGTGCTTCATATTCAATTGCTATCTGCCATTGGTCTTGTGCTTCATATCTATTTAGTTTAATAAAAAAAATAAAAAAATGTTGGTACTTGTTATTTCAAACAAAACACCGGCTAGTGCCTCAGATGCAATTACCCTGCCTCCCCCCCCCCCCCACCAAATCCAACTTTATATACATTTGGTCTGAGGGTATTTTGTCCGAGGGTATTTTGTCCTACCCATTGAGGGTATTATGTCCTAAGGGTATTTTTTTGAGGGTATTATGTCCTAAGGGTATTTTGTCCGGATACCACCACCAAGATATGCTAAGAGGGGACAAATATTCCGGTCGCCGGACATTTCCCCATCCGGACATTACCCCATCCCATTTAGGCCGGACATTTCCCTATCGGACATTACCCCATTCTGCTTACTAGAAAAACGGACAATTCCCCATGCGGACTTTTCACCATCCATTTCTTAATTTCTTGTGGGTCCGTCTGTTTGAAATTTTCCTATTGATTTGTTGTGTATCATTCCTTTTTATTAAGCTGACATGGGTAATATTGTTTGAATTGTTCGATTGATGTGCTTTTATCACTATAATTGACGGGATTAAACCTGATCAGGATTTAACAGTATTTATATATTTTTATTTGTTCTCTCTGAGAAGCTACTTTTGTTCAAAGATGTTGTCGAGTTGATTGATAAACAGTGGTGTCTTCATTAAAGGAAATGTCAATGAATGTATCAGTGTTTATCAAACGACTCTATAATTTATTTATTTATTTACTGGTGTTTAAGGTCACATATTTCTGCACAATGGCTAATCATGACCAAACAACTCTATAAAAAGTGTTTATAAGACATTTGTGTTCTGTTTTCGTAGCAATTTAGAGCTAACTTTTTTGTTGAGATGATTGATAAACGGTCATGTCTTCACTGATGTGAAATTCAATGAATACATCACTTTTTATCACACAAGTGGATTGAACAATATGGATGTTTTCATTGCAGTTTTAATATTTGTTCTTTCTGTCAAGCTAATTTCGTTCAAAAATATTGTTGAGTTGATTGATAAACAGCCGTCTCTTCATTGAAGTAAATGTCAATGAATGCATCAGTGTTTATCAAACAACTCAACAAGAATGTGTAAGAGATTTATAAGCAAACATATTTATATACATATATACATACACTTGTAACCAGATAAAAATTCTTGTTTTTTATTATTGATGTTGTGTTTTCATTGTTGTGAAATTCAGATTGTGCTAAAATGTGCTAATGCCTTTACCATATGCCAAGATTTTGTTTTTTTTTCGAGTTATAAAAGAATAAAAAATGAAAACTTTCAAGAGTTACTTCTCACTCATTCACATGTGGAAGCTGTCAGCTACATTGGACATGGGGTAATGTCCAGTGGGGAAATGTCCACCTCCGGTAGGTAAAGTCTGATGGGTAAATGCCCGCCCTCGATGGGGATAGGTGTTAATATCCGATGGGAAAATGTCCACCTCCGATGGGGAAATGTCCGCCTCTGAAGGGGGAATGCTGATGGGGAAATGCCCGCCCTCGATGGGGAAATGTCCGGGTGGGGAATTGTCCGATGGTGAAATGTCCGGATGGGGAAATGTCCGATGGGGAAATGTCCGCGCACCAAATATTCCACCCTGGATATAGAAATACTTTGGGAGAGCTTCTCATCCACCCTAAATAAACTATCAGAAAAATTCATTCCATCCAAGATGTCCTCCACGCGAGACCACCTTCCCTGGGTTAACCAGAGCCCGAAGAGAACCATCAGAAAGCATGATAGGGCCTTTAAAAAACACAAAAAGTCAAATAAGCCATGTGACGGAAAGAAATTCTAGGACCCCAAGCACCTTGTTCGGAAAAAAACAAACGATGCTTACCAACTATACCTCGAAGATATTCTTAACGTTAAGCAGACAGGTGATTCTCCCAATGCCAAACCCAACACCAAGAGGTTCTACTCTCTCTTTAAACACTCTAAACAATACTCGGCATCCCTTCCCCCTTAAAATTAAAAAACATATTGAACTATGATGAAAAATCAAAGGCCACAGTGTTAAATAAACAGTTCCAATCTGTTTTTAGCCCCAAATCCCCATTGAGCCTATAGCTTCTTATTACAAAACAAGACTTCAAGATATGCAAAGAAATATCTCTGCTTGAATATCAAACATCTCCCAGAATGCCAGACATTAACATAAGTGCAAATGGTATTGAAAAACTCCTATCAAATTTAAAACCACACAAGGCATGCGGGCCGGATCAAATTAAACCCATAGTACTTAAAACATTATCAATGGAACTTTCACCAATTATTGAAAAAATCTTTCAAAAATCCATCGATGAGGGATCGTTACCTTCCCAATGGAAAACTGCAAACGTAGCGCCCATTTTCAAGAAGGGTGACAAGTCAGATCCTGCCAATTATAGGCCCATATCCCTGACATGTGTACTCTGCAAAACACTAGAACATATTGTCTCATCCTCAATCATCAAACATTTTACAAACCTTGGCACCCTATACCACCTACAGCACGGTTTCCGAGAAAAGAGATTCTGTGTAACCCAACTAGTAATGCTTGTAAATGACCTCCTCCTGTCAGTATATAACAAAAAGCAAACAGACCTAATTTTACTAGACTTTAGTAAGGCCTTTGATAAAGTCAACCATGAGAAAGTCCTACTGAGAATGCATAACTATGGAATACGCGGCCAAACCCTCAAATGAATTAAAAGCTTCCCAGATAACCGTTCTCAATCCGTAATTCTAAACGGCACATGTTTGGAACCCATACCGGTCTCATCTGGAGTCCCCCAGGGGTCCGTGCTTGGACCACTGCTCTTTCTAGCATATATAAACGACCTTCCCCGAGACATCCAATCCAAAGTGCGCCTTTTTGCAGACGATACTGCTATATACTTGTCACTCACTTGCGTAAATCAGTCAAGGATCCTTCAAAACGATCTGGCACCCTTAGAAAAATGGGAAATGGACTGGGATATGCAATTCAATCCTTCAAAATGCCAAGTCATACATGTCACTAGAAGGAAACATCCTATATCCTCCAAATACCTTTTACATAATACCCTGTTACAATCAACTTCATCGGCTAAATACCTTGGCGTGGACATCTCGGACAATCTCTCCTGGGATACACACCTAAGCAGAGCAACAAAAAAGCAAATCAAACGCTTGGTATTCTTCGCAGAAACTTAAAAGTAAAATCTGAGCCCCTTAAATCCATGGCTTACCAAACCCCGATTCGATCCCAGTTGGAATACAGCTCTGACGTCTGGTCTCCCTACACCCAAACCCAAATCGACCAACTTGAAGCAGTCCAAAGAAGATCTGCGCGCTGGATAAAATCTGACTTCAGACGCACATCTAGTGTCACAGAAATGCTCCAGACACTTAAATGGCGACGTCTGGACCTCCAGCGTATTGACTCTAGACTGTCCCTCATGTACAAAATAACACACAATCTAGTTGCTATCCCCATTAACGGCTATCTAACGCCGATAACAAGAAGATCTCGCCATAACCACCCATGGTGCTACAGACAAATTACAGCAATCAGACTACTACAAGTACTTATTCTTCCCTAGGACTGTATATCATTGGAATGCCCTCCCACCTGATATCCCTTCCCTCCCTACCATTGAGCAGTTCAATATGGCTGTTAGTCATATTGATCATGTCTCAGCGTAGCCTTGCTTCCTCCAGCTTTTACTTTTTAACCAAATTTTTCTGATCTTATCTGTGTATAGCTTTTGGCCTGTTACTATACGTCTCTAACATTCTTTGTGGCTGACGCGCCGAATGTCTATGTCCCCGCGAGGGGTTCGACATAAGTGGGAGATAGATAGATAGGTGTCTGGATGAATTGGGTATCACAAGAATTAGATAGATCACTGTAATATTTGATAAAAGTAAAACTCTCATCAACTTTTATCTCCGTTTTGGATAGGCAGAACTTTTGGCAATTGCCACTGTTGGCTTCATGCCGTTATTAGGGTTTTGTGGCGAACTGTGACAAGTATCGTTCGGCTATGCCCGATACACTAAACGCTGCAGCTTGTATTTAGTATATGGGTATATACAGTAGCCTATATTTTTTTATAACAATTTCGGCTCAGTCTCAACGGCTTTAACCTTAGTTTTTTAACACTTTTTGTTTTCAAGGTATTCGCCCTCTTTTACCTGACCATTTTTTTTTTTTGCAATTGCCGCCGTTTTAGGTATAGACAGTCATTAATTTGTGAATCCCGTTGGTCAGCCGTGAGTGCCGACCACGTCTCTTGTCTTACGGCAAGTCTTTTTTTTTTGCATCGTTGGCGAATGAAAAATCACTTCCGAAAATATCAATTCCTAATGTAATGATATTGGTCTATAACAACGTCTTCAAGTCTGTCAAGCCAAATCTGGCAATTTAAAAATTCTCCATTCATTTTCCAATTTTTAAAATAAAAATCATACTCTCACATTTGTTATTTGTCCATAATTTTGGCATGTCAGTAGCCCTATGTGTCTGTCTTGGTTCGAATACTTTAGATTTTAGTTTAGGTAAATTGTCTCATGTGGAGCGAATTCTCCTTCAAATGCTCTGCACATAATAATATAATAATAATAACTCTTTGGCCAGCCGCTGATTTGTCGCGGTCCTCATAAGAGAAGGCCATCATTCCCCCTGCACCCACACCCTCTTCCCCTCCTCTCCTCCCAGCATTCAGATATAAACTGCTTAATAGTGTCCCTCACTTCCTCTTTTTCAATTTCTTCAATAAGCATTCCTACCCTCTCCCTCGTGTCCCCCTTCAGCCATCTATCCTTTGTTTCTTCACCCCACTTCTGCATTATTCTTCCAGTATATTTTATTCTATGAGGTATATACTGTGGGCATTCCAAGAGAAAATGTTCCAGGGTCTCCACTACTCCAGAGTGGCACATTTGGCATCCCTTTTCCCCATCTCTCCCAATTTTTCCCCGAAGCTCCAGTGATCTTGATCTCAGTTTGAACAGCAGTGACCCTCCAAAGGTGCCATCTAGGTACTTCTCAAAAGCTGGCTTTTCTTTATATTGTAACCCCTGCAGTGATCTTTTCACGCTAACCCCTGCTCGCCAGTTTCGATTGCAATCTTCCATGACTCTCTCTTTGACAAACCTTTTGCCTTCTTTCATTCCTACTTCTATGTTTGTGACCTCTATAGAGTAATTGTCCATTAGTTCCCTCACATGTTTTGACCACCCCGTTTCTATATTAGAATTCCAAATGGTATCGAGCATCAATTTGCACCACCGGTTGTCAGGCAGGTTTCTCAAGTAGTTAAAGTAACACAGTTTTCCCAAATCTACCCTGTCCTTGATTTTCATCCACCCAAGCTCCCCCCCTTACTGCTTCCAAAGCTGCAGCATTACTCGACCCTGTTATCCATCTGCCGGCATCATTCTGAGTACTTTCCAACTTCTTAATAACGGTTTGGTTTAATGAGATCACGTCCGTGCCATACGTTATACTTGGTAAACCCACCCTCTCCCACAGTGTTTTCCCCACAAAGACCTTTTTGAAACTATTTTTCCCTAAAAGTTTTAGTTGGTTCAGAATTCTTTTCCCCTTCAGAATCAGTTTGGCTGAGTAATTTCTGTACACCCCTCTTCCCGTTATATTTATGCTTACCCCTAGATACTCATACTCTCCCGTTTCTCCTACAGTGATTTGTTTGCTTTCCCCTTCGGGGATTGAGAACTCCCCCACTCTCCATCTCTTCGTCATATCTACCTTGCGTCCAACGGGTATTACCTTGCTTTTATTTTCATTTAGTTCGAGCCGCCAAGTGTTCCCATATCTACCAACAATTTCCAGCAGTTTCTCTAGCCCCTGTTCAGTTCTAGACATTAACACCATGTCGTCCGCAAAGAATAAGCCTGGTATCTTTATGTCTCCAACATTTACCCCCTCCGCACTCTGAATTAGTTCGTCCCCTAAATCTTTAACATACAATGCAAACAAAATCGGTGAAAAGATACACCCCTGCTTGAGGCCTATATTCATAGGGACTCGTTTTGTAGTGATACTCCCTAGACTGAGTTGGCTTTGCACATCTGTATACAGTGCTTTCATGATTCCCACAAAGTCACCCCCAGTCCGATGCCCTCGAGCTTTCGCCACATACCTTCCCTCCACACTCGGTCGTACGCTTTTTTTCACATCTAGAAATGCAGAAACATCTTTTTCTTTTCAGCCTTTGTTGATTCTATCAGTTGGGTGAGTGTAAATAGGTGATCAGTGACTCTTCGTCCTTTCCTGAAACCATTTTGGATTTCTCCTAAAAAACCTTTCTCTTCAATAACTTCCTCTAGTCTACCGTATATGACCTTACAGAATACTTTTCCGATGCTACTACTAACTGATATCCCCCTATAGTTATCTAGAACTTCCTTATCCCCCTTTTTGTGTATGGACGACACCTTACTTTCCCTCCACTCTCTGGGGACCTCTTGCTTTCGCAGTGCCAGGTTGAAAAGGTTTGTCAGGACTTCAATAAGTGCCTCCCTTCCATTTTTGAGGAATTCGTTCGGAATTTCATCAGTCCCTCCCGCTTTACCATTTTTTAATTTCGAGACCACGTTCCGCACTTCTTCTGCCGTTATTTCGCTACATACACGATTGGATAGGTTCTCCTCCACCAGTGTATTTCTTTTTGGTGGGGACCCACTGCCCCGTCGCCTATCGTTTATCTTTTCCCAGTGCTTGACTAACTCTGAAGCGATACGGCCTTTATCTTCTGTACTTTCCCCATCCACTTTGATACTCTGCACACTACTTTTCCCCCGTTTATTTACCCAGTTCCAAAATACGTTTGAGCTCGAACCCCCCGTTTTCTTTATTGTTCTGGCAAGACTGCAATTGTGCTCCTTCCTATTATTATTCTTTATCTCATTCACCTTTTTCCGTGCCAGTTCATATTCTCCTTCCATTTGTCTCGTGTCACTGTTATCCACCCCTTTAAGCTTCCTACTTCTTCTGTATGCAGCGCATTTTACCTTCCTTTCTTTTATAGCCTTTTTCAGTCCCTCGTTAACCCTGTATCCAAGTTCTCTCGTTGGGACCCTCACCCTTCCTATACAATCCTTCCCTGCCTCTGTTAGGCTATTTACTATGCCATCTGAAATATTCTGGACATTTGCATCCCTAGGTATACATTCAAGATTTGGTTTTAGTTTTTCCCGAAACTGCTTCCAGTCGGCTCCTTGTTTTAGTCCCCAAACTTCCTTGAAGGTATTTCTGTCTCTATTCGTCTTTTTGCCCATAATCTTAACTGTTATCAGGTTGTGATCACTACCCAAGTCATTTTATCCCTCGTCATCTATTTCTACATCTATAACCTCCCTCCATACGCTAATGTCAGTGAGTATATAATCAATTATTGTTTTCTTATCGTTCCTCTCCCAGGTCCATTTACCCTTACATTTCGCATCCCTGTTCAGGATCTTTAAACCAAGCTCTTTTGATAGGTCCAACATCTTCCTCCCATTCGTGTTAATTTTCCTATCACCTCCCTGTATGCCCTCCTCCTTATCCCCGATGTGCCCATTGAAGTCCCCCATTAGGACAATACTGAACCCTCTGCTTTCAAGCTCTGTGGTATTCGATCACAGAGTTGTATATATTGAATCATTCCACTCGGGCTTACTTCCCTCCACTGCTAAGTATACAACACCAACGGCAACACTCCTGCTTCCTAACTTGATTTTTGCCCAGACTATTTCGTTGGATACTGGAATCTGAGTCCTTGCTTCTGTGAGATCTGTAATCAATGAGGGCTGTAATTCCTCTTTAGCGTAGATGCCAACACCCCCACCCCGTTTCTGACCCTCAGTTCGCCCAGCTCCTATCCACACGCAACCCTTCATCTGATCAACCCGCTCATCCCGTCGTATCCACGTCTCACTTAGACCCATTATATCGAAGTCTCCTTCGTCCATCATTGTTGATATTTCGCTTACTTTCTTGTGCAGACCCTGGATGTTGCAGTACCCAAACTTAATGAATCTTTGTTTTTTTGTCATCACTGGCACATCATTATAACCCTGGTATGTCCCTGTGTTGTGCATGTTTGTTGTTCTTCCTATGTTCCCAGCATTTGTGCTCCTCTGGGTTATCGGCTGTGGTCCCCTACCCCCCTTTTCTCCAAAAAAGGCCCTGCCACCTGTAAAAATTTTTGGACCAACAGGTCTGTACCCATCCTACTTAAATTCAATCCGTCTCGCCCATACAACTCTCCTTGTCCCCAGAATGAATCCCAGTGGTCAATGAAATGTATTCCCAAGTCTTTGCAGTGATCCTCCAGCTCCTCGTTTAATGCCATAATCCGCGAGTTCCTCTCATTCCCACCACCCATAACGGGGAGCACCCCTGAAACGATGATCCGAGAATTCCTGCTAAGTAGCTTGCTAATTAGGTCCTTGTATGTGTCCACCAAACGAACTGATTTTCTCTCCCTGATGTTATTGAACCCCACATGTAATACCACTACCGGATCAGGCCCCGACCCAGCTACAATACCGTCCACTCTATCCCTCAGGTCCTCCACTTTAGCCCCCGGAAAGCACAGAACTGTTCTATTTTTACTGTCCGGACCACAGACAACCTTGTCGATCCCCCGAACTATGCTACTTCCCGCAACCACCAACTTACTTTTGGCCCTCGCCCTATTTATCTCCTCTAGTCTCCTATTGTTTACAGCGTCCTCTTCCTCTCCAACAGCCCCACTCGGAATCAATATCGGTATCGGTATCTTTGACCTAGGATTACTCCTATCCTTGTCCCTCCGTCTCTTTCCAGGCCCTGAACTACCTGGACTATTCCCCTGGTCTTCTCCCGGATCCCTCCTCCTTTTTCCTGGCCTAGACCCCAAGCTACTATCTGTTGCAACTACCTCCATCACCTCCTCTGTCTCTTCCGAATCGAGCACATCAAATCTGTTTCTGGTGCTGCACTCCCCACTGCCTTTGGACTTTACACCCCTATCTACCTGCTTCTCTGGCCCCCCTTTCCTACCACTTTTGATAGTCCACGCCAAACGCTTTACAGCATTGCTCCGGCCTGGGCCCCCCTCATCTGTCCTACGTACTTTTCTAGCAGCCCCCACCTCATCACCTACCTCATTCACATCAAAGGTTCTACCCCCATGTTTCCTCTTGGAACCACCTACAACCACCCATCCTTCTCGGAAAGCTACTTTCACAGGCGTAACTCCAGACAGCCCCGCCCTACCAAGTTTTCCCTTCAGCTCAGCAAACTCCCCCTCAAACTTAACAATTGTCTCAAGTAGGCGGAGGATTTCCTGACAGTTTGCACATACCTCTCCATATCCCATCGAACGAAAGTCTCCATACATCATAGAACACTGTTTACAAACTTCAAGCCTAATATCGCCATCGGTGGCCCCACCAACCCGGCTCTGACCGACACCCCCAGTGACCTCTGTCTGCACACCAATACTTACCCCGTTGGCACCGTTGACCTGGACCGCGATATTACACGTATTTATGTGTGTTGAGTTTGGGAAGCAGGCTTTGATTGCAATTGCCGACAAAGAGAACTAATTAACAAGTCTTGCCGACAAAGAGAACTAATTAACAAGTCTCAATGTGATTAACAATTCACACTGTCAAGCCAGAAAATAAGCAGCCTGTCATGTACAAAACGAGGTCCCCAGAGTGTGAATTTGGTGATGCTACCCTGCATAGCAGGGAAGCATAACATTTACCCTTTGTGAACTGAAATCTGAATCAAGGTCTCAAACCTAAACAGAAAGAGGTACCCAGAGGATACATTGGCCCACTGTATGGTATAGCATCAGCACATTCAGCCTCTTGGGACCTCATTCTGCAAATGACAGATTGCTTATATTCAGGCTTGCACACTGTCGCTTACCGCTGTAAATACTGATTACCAAGCTACCTACTAAATACCGAGGGGATGATTTTTCAGCGAACGCTATTACATTAACGCCCATAATTCTCAAATATGGCATTAAAACCATGCACATACTGCTTAAATCTTTTTATATACTCATAATACATAACCCGATTTTCAGAGTTTTAAACCCTATTCCCACCCCTATTTTCCTTCACCTCGGTATCCCTCGGTATTTAGTATAACCGCATACAAACAGGGTTAGAAATGGTTGAAGACAGGTGCATCATCGGCGTGCGGTACGCCTTAGTACACAACGCCACCGTGCCCCCCACACGGGCAATGGGGATTAGTGGCTTGCCCAATGACACAACGCATTTTCCCCTGGCGGGGATCCAACCGTAGACCTATCGGTTTGAAGTTCAATGCCGTAACCCCTGAACCACCGCGCACCCAACCCAGGATAACCTACGGAATAAAAATGAATGAAATGTTATATATTGCGGTTTTTTTATCAGCTACCCAACAGAAGTACCCGGATGTAGCGTAATGCACCCGGACGTAAAAACCTGTATGGTAAGTATTCTCAGATACCCCAATAGGTATCCTCAAATTAGTATCCTATAAAAGGTATCCTCGATAGGTATCCTCAAATATTATAATGCCAGGCCATAGGTATCCTCAAATACCTGTATGTGCCTATGTCACATTGTGCCTTTTCACATAAGCACATATCGGCACATTCAGCATGTGCCTATGTGCTATTGCACAATGTGTCACATTGTGCATTTCCACATAAACACATATGACAAAAAAGGGATTCTCCATAAGGTATTCCCGATAGGTATCCCCAAATAATACAATACAGGTTATAGGTATCCTGAAATACCCGTATGTGCCTATATGCTAGGGCACAATGTGTCACATTGTGATTTTTCACATAAGCACATATCGGCACATCCAGCATGTGCCTATGTGCTAGTGCACAATGTGTCATATTGTGGCTTTTCACATAAGCACATATGGCAAAAAAGGGATTCTCCAGAAGGTATCCTCAAATAATACAATACCAGGTCTTAGGCACCCCTTTTTCTGAAATGAGGCTAAGAGTCGTTCGAGGAGTCACTCGAACGAGCAATTCCTCGTTAGCTCATTTGCTTGATGGACTTCGAGTCGTTCGAGCAATGACTTTTCAGTAACTGCTCGATAGCTTATTGGCTTTGGGAATGATATAGGCTTTTGATAAACACAAGAGAGATAAATCTGCATACAGATTATGGAAAATCAAGCAATCTGATTGGTTAGTTATAATCTATATAAATGATCTAGATAAATGAAACAACAAGAGTACTCGGAATAGGATCAGAACTATAAAGAACAGACCAGAAAAGCTAAAAATAGTACCAAAAAGCTAAAACTGTTCCAGTTGATAGGCTCTTCTACTCTACTGGAGTATACTTCAGAACAAAGGAACATGCCTAGGTACACGAAAACTATTGCATATATAGATAGAAGCAGAGAATTCTGAAAGAATTCGAAATAGTAAAAGTTGTCGGGTTGTTGGTGGTAATTCGCGATACTCAGATTCAATCGAACATTACCCCTGTCCTATTATAAGCCTGTGGCTCACATAGCAACCACGTGCTACCATAGAAACCAAGATGGCGGCCTCCAGTATATAAAATGGACGACGGAAACACGTATCATCCTAACAACACGCGCTGCGCATGCGCACGAACACCACGTATCACTATGGAGATGACGTCACAAGATGGCCGCTCACGCGGGTTACCATGACAACACAATATGGCGTCACTGGGTCATGTGACATGACGTCACTTCCTAGGTCCTGCCAATGTGGCACGATCTCCACATCTCCTACTGGTATAACCAATTCGGAAGCGGACAGGAAATGCGCGCGCCCAGTTGGGCTTGGGCGTTGTTTTATTACCCAGAATTATGCAGAGAATCAAAAGGGCGATTATGATTCATCCAGTTTGAGACATTTTTTTTAACAATATGCTCTGTGAAATGCAATTCCTTTACATCTGAGGAGGAAACTGTCTTAATATTTTGGTGTAAAATCTTTTTGTGGATCAATAGAGTCCAACCAAAATACTTTCAAATCGCAATGAGGGACCAGACAGTCATTGTGCATCCCTTTAAGGGAACTGTTAAAATATGTTCTCAAAAATATTATTCCCTTACATAGGAGAGTAGAATTTGATAAGCATCTTACGGATACCGGGATAGTGATGTCTCGAGTCCCGACTGATACATGATGTGTTTAACACTCCCACCCCACCATTCGTTAAATTTACAATAGTTGGAAATTCGAAGCCCACATTGATTTTTCTTAGACAGAGCGCCACGATCTTAAAACATGTAGTTGGTAAATTGTGACTCGGGGGGGGGGGGGGGGGATTTCTCACTTGTTGCTTTGGGGTGCAACTGGAAATCTAGAGGGAGGACACCCTCATCCAACACCCCCTTACCAACGTTCCCGGCTAAGGCGTGTCTGGATAATGCAGTTGGAATTAAGTGAACGCGCCTATTATTGGACAAAAATAGGATTCTCCAGAAATCCTACCTGAAATAAACAGGTAGAAATCGAGGATTTAGTGAGAAATCCGAACCAAATAAACAGTTATCGGGTTGTTTGTGATAATTCTAACATAGGATATTGGGTAATTAGGTGTACTCATATACAAAGGAACGCGTCTATTGTAGGAAAAAGGAGGATTCATGGGAATAAGCCAATTTCGAAACTGCCATATTTGGACTTTAATCTATGCAAGGTCACAGGTCGCGAGGTGTAAACAGTGCGATTCCATTGCTAACAAAGCGTTTTCTTGGAATGTTTATACCTCGCGACCTGTGACCTTGCATAGATTAAAAGCCAAGATGGCAGTTTCGAAATTGGCTTATCGTCTCTGTAGTTTTGGGTGGGTTTTGGAGGAATTGCCGGGTCTATATGGTTAAGAGTAATTCTACGAAGTATCCGAGGATTTGGGGGAAAATCTGAACTGAAAACTAATCGTACTCAATCCAACGCACACTCAGAACACACTCCCGTCCTCTTGTACATAGATATCGGATAGAACACGTGCTCTATCCGATATCTATACTCTTGTAGGCCTTTGGGTCACATAGCATCCGCGTGCTACCATAGAAACCAAGATGGCAGCCTCCAACATACAAAATGAACGAAGACGGTTCAAATATGAATTGAGGACTCGGACTCGGACTCAAAACACATACTGAATCAAGGACTCGGACTCAAGTCAAGTGCTTAGGTTTTTGTTGAATTACCAGTGATTTACCACGTTATAGCGATCTTTATTAATCATTGTGCCGAAAATAAAAATTAACCATCCCTGTGAGGTCAGTCCAGACTGTTTAACACGTCAAACTGCCGTGACGATTTGCCGGTGGTTACCGTACTTGGGGGAGTGCCCTAGAGTTTGTTAAGTAATTATTAAGTTAGAATTAATAGATTTTATAAGAACTATCTATCGACGCCTTTATCCACGTTGTTTCATTTAACCATTTGCGCGTGGTATCTGATAAATGTCCATCCACTGTCCACACCATGTATATCTGTCAATTCTACAATCTGAGCGACCACTATTTCCGCAAGCGTTTCGCTTTCTGGACAAAATACCGAAGTATGAACTTCCTAACCCCGTTACTGCTGTGTACATTACGTATCACTATAAATAATTTTCCCGTTAACAGTGGGAACCCTAAAAAAATGAGGCCTGTTCTGTTCTGCTTGACCCGTGGACGTACCAAATCAAAAAAAAATTATATTGCGGACTTTGGGTCCAAGTTTGGACTAACTGTGAGGGTAATTAGCGCACCTCCTTTAAACAATCCTGGATTCGCCTCTGCTTTATGAAGTTGACAGTTTCTTAACGCTAGGTTCGACGACAGCACCGATTATTCCGAATGCTACCCCCCCCCCTCCCCCATAAACTGTGGCAGATGCATTTGCCGGCTTGACAAATTGGCGACCAGGCTGACTGGTCAGAAATGTTTTGAGGCTGATCACCAGGCCTGGGCTGATAGGCCTGGTGAAAATGCAAGCCCTGCCTCAGTACGTTTTCATATAATATGTTTCTCAGTACGTACCCGCGCCCTCAGTACGTTTTCATATAATATATTTCTGGTCCATTCACCTGTGTGTGTGTGTCGGGGGAGGGGGGGGGGGGGGTGTAGAAAAGAAATGTAGCCAGTTTACAAAGAGTTTATTCAGTTGTTAATAAACGGTTAAATTGCCTAGTGGGGCCTCCGATTTCTATTTTTGTAGCAGGTTAAGGTATCTTAGTCCATAAATAGTGTGTGCTGATCCCAAAAACGCAATTGGGATACAGTGGAACCCTGTTAACTGAATAGAGTCCCCGAAAAGAGAAGGGAAAATAATTTGGTTTCAAATCATCATTTATGAACATATAGTACTTTATATTTTATGCAAGGAGAAAATAAATTGCTTTTAGACTGAATTTTGGATATTGAATCCCGTATGAATGCCAAAACGCAAGAAAATCGGTTGCCGAAATATGTCAGTAAAGTGGGAGTGGCCTATTCCATGCAATTATTTCATTGGTTAAACGCAAAAAGCTTGAACCATTTAGTTAGAAAAACTCAACTGATAATTTATTTTAGAGCGAAATTAATAAAACACATCCTTTAATATGTATCAAATCAATTATTAAGGACATCAGACAAATTAACTTCGCAACACTTCGTGTTTGTACAAAGTATTCTAATTATTCTAATTCTTTGATTTTGGGTATTTTGAATATTTTATTAAAACTCATATAGCAGCTGGATGTAGCCTTAAGTGAAGTCGCAAGTGTTTCAGATGGACGACCGACCATTTGCTAGTCTTTTAAACTATTAATTGTGTGAGTACTATGGTCTAAATGTTTATCCTCTGAGGGGATGAAATGAATTGTGCTTTCAAATAAAGTGTTCTGGTGGAATAGGCGTAGAGGCAATTTTTGCTTACAAATAGAGGTAATGACCGAACTTCAACTAGATAATTTTCCGGGTAGGGAGTAACCATATTTTGGGGCGGGGGCTGGGGGAGCTGAAAGATTTTGCTCGAAAATTGATTCCGCGGACATCATCGAGGCACGTAATGTCACGATGGGTGTGGGAGAATGTGACGCCCCCCCCCCCCCCCCCACCCGCACTGGTGTGGAAAGTTTGAAAATTTTTATGACCAATCTATATAGAGTCCTACACGCCAGCTGCCTTTCCAACCTTGTAATTGAGGAGAAAATTGGTTCACGTTTCGGTGTACCTGGCTGAATGGATGGGCGCGTTTGTGACAGGGTGTAGGCAAAGTCTACGCTTATGGGGTAAAATGTCATCATCCCCCACCCCCATCCCCGCCCATGAAGCGCCGCCAATGTTTGGACCCAAAGATCGCAATATCTTCTCTTTTTGCGTGACAAACCCCACTGCTTCTAACGTACACCATATCGATTTTGTGTTGAAATGTGTTGCCAATTCATACGTTGCTTCACCAGAACAATACATCATATCCCGATGATAAAAAGAGGTATACTTCCAGTTCTCAACTCTCACATTTTCGTAGATGGAAAGCATTAACTGTCATCGAAGATGAAAATCTGCCACCCGTGGATAACGGAATACCGCACCGAATACACCAGGATATACACGTTTTAAATTGGAAACACATTTTCAACACTAAATTCATGTGGCATGTATTGGGCCCACGGGATATTCCACACCAAAATAATATTACGGCCTTTGGTTCCAAGTTTGGAAAAGCATTGAACGGATATTTTGAGTGTTGACGTGGCCGTGTTTGGTAGTTAGTCGAAGATAAATGGTTAAATGAAGCCATTGAGATGGAAGGGAGTCGATCGATAGTTCACAAAAAGTCAGCTTATCCCAACTAAATAAATGAATGAAAGTCTTTATATAAAAATATAGGGGCAATCCACAAAGTAAGATGGCTATTGGGAATATGTTACGGCAGTTTAACAGTTAAACGATTTTTGCTGGTCATCACAACGACAAGATCGGTGTTACGTGTGGTTAATCACTGGTAATTCATCATAAAATCTGAACACTAAACTTGAGTCCGAGTCCGAGTCCTCGATTCAGTATGTGTTTTGAGTCAGAGTCCTCAATTCAGTGTCCATCACGAAGACGGGAGACGACCTTAATAAGCATTGTGCTTACTGTCGATTCCCGTCCCTATCAAATTTTCACTATACTACGATATGTTATTGACATTTACTTAATTTTATGCCTTCATTTTGCAGTATATTATGACGTATGTATGTATGTATGTTAAAGTTATTTTTCTGATAAATATTGTTTAAACTAAAATGAACGAAGGAAACACGTGCTGCCCTTACAAGACGCGCTGCGCAAGCGCATTAACACCAAGTATCACTATGAAGATGACCTCACAAGATTGCTGCTCTCGAGGGCTACCATGACAACCATACATGACGTAACCGAGTCACGTGACATGACGTCACTTCAAACAAAAGTCCACCACAAGATCCAATATTGGTCTGTCTGCACATGTTCTATTACTTTTGTCTGGTGATCATGCCAGTCGGAATTTCATTTAATCTAAAACAGTTGTTGAAGATTGCAGGGAGGTTATGCATGGTTTCAAAGAGACATATGGATTCCATGGCTTCACTGGCATATTTTTGACATATTTGCCGTCCCATGCAAGACCTGCTCCTCGAGATAATCGCCCCCATGTACTAACCACCACTGTACCCAAGAGCGTGGTGCCGCACTACCATTGTCTTCAACCAAATTTCGTCGCGTGAGAGCCAAAAGGTTCTATCTTCCAGTATGGTTCTCACACGACGCAATGCTTACTATACCTGTGTACGGTTAATAAGTCGGCGAGTCCGAAACTTATACGCCGTTGCTCGGTGGTTCTCTTTGAATACACCTTCCACCCGTAAACTACCGGGTACAATATGACCTTGGCTGTTGAAGGTTTCGTTTAACCCCAATAAACAAACAATTCTCGGACTGGCCTCTCTCTTGCACTAGACGAAACATTCTATAAACGTCATATCCCTCGCCCTTTAACTTGCCATCCAAGAGCTTTCGTAGAGAAAGTCTACAGTGTCGTCCAGCCTTATGTATTCCCCGAGTAGAGACCCTATTACGTACTTGGCTGTCTGTTTCAACAACTTACATTTCAATTGTAAATGAGTCGAGACCCTATTACGTACTTGGCTGTCTGTTTCAACAACTTACATTTCAAATGTAAATGAGTCGAGACCCTATTACGTACTTGGCTGTCTGTTTCAACAACTTACATTTCAAATGTAAATGAGTCGAGACCCTATTACGTACTTGGCTGCCTGTTTCAACAACTTACATTTCAATTGTAAATGAGTCGAGACCCTATTACGTACTTGGCTGCCTGTTTCAACAACTTACATTTCAATTGTAAATGAGTCGAGACCCTATTACGTACTTGGCTGCCTGTTTCAACAACTTACATTTCAATTGTAAATGAGTCGAGACCCTATTACGTACTTGGCTGCCTGTTTCAACAACTTACATTTCAATTGTAAATGAGTCGAGACCCTATTACGTACTTGGCTGCTTGTTTCAACAACTTGCATTTCAATTGTAAATGAGTCGAGACCCTATTACGTACTTGGCTGCCTGTTTCAACAACTTGCATTTCAATTGTAAATGAGTCGAGACCCTATTACGTACTTGGCTGCCTGTTTCAACAACTTACATTTCAATTGTAAATGAGTCGAGACCCTATTACGTACTTGGCTGCCTGTTTCAACAACTTACATTTCAATTGTAAATGAGTCGAGACCCTATTACGTACTTGGCTGCCTGTTTCAACAACTTACATTTCAATTGTAAATGAGTCGAGACCCTATTACGTACTTGGCTGCTTGTTTCAACAACTTGCATTTCAATTGTAAATGAGTCGAGACCCTATTACGTACTTGGCCGCCTGTTTCAACAACTTGCATTTCAATTGTAAATGAGTCGAGACCCTATTACGTACTTGGCTGCCTGTTTCAACAACTTGAATTTCAATTGTAAATAGTGTAAATCCTTATTCATTGTGAACCGGCCTATATATCTTGTAGCCGCATCTATGTATTGTTTTTCTGTTGTATTTACGGAGAGGAGTTAACATAAGTTGTATAACTTGTTGTACTCCAATCCTTTTTGCAAACTTATGGCAAAAAAAAAATGTTTAAACTAAACTAACAAACAACTGAAAAAGCTTTTTAGTATTGGCTGTTGATTATTTGATTATATTATCACCGACTCTGCTCACACTTAGATGGTATTCATTAGCAACGACAGAACTAAAAGTGAGCTCGACAGGGTGAGGTTGGGACCCTAGATACTGTTTCAGCGTTTTTGCCCCAAAACAAAGCTCGTTCAAATGGGGAGTCATGAGGTAAGTTTTTGAGGCAAACAATCGACAAATGTTTGACATTCTCGCATTATTATCATTATTTTTTTTTGGGGGGGGGGGGGGGGGGGGTGGGGGGGGGGGGGTGGTGGATTTCGTCGGACATTTGCATTTTCTGTTTCACATACTCGTTCACTCTCGCTGTTGAATTTGGAGTGAAAATGCCTTAATCCTTCTTTTCTGTCACTGAAAATAACCCCACCACACAACCACTCCCCACCAAAGACAGTTTAAAATCAGAATTTTAGTTTAAACGGTTATTCGAAAACATACAGATAATTTAGAATATTCGTGAACAAACCTGAATAACGAGTAACGAAGGACATCAACGCGTGCAGTTAAAAAGTCCATCTCATCGTCCTAAACTTATTTTCACAGTGACACTCGTCTTTTGTATTACATTAAGCCTGCTGGTCCAGTATGGATCAAACAAAAAAAACCCACATCACCCACTGTACGGATCAACCTATTCCGCTCACATTCAGCAGCGGAAACATCATATTTTCGGAAAGGAAAGAAACTGCTCAACAGTAGCAAGGATGGAGACGGGAGTATACCACAATTTACCCACCTCCATGGGTTTCGGGGGTATTTATGTGCAATAAAATATTACAGATATGGATGTCATTGGAACTGGCTCATTGAGCCAGTTCCAATGACATCCATATTTGTCTGGTTTTATTTATTAAGAAACTTACAAAGTACGAATTTTCTGTCTGTTTTTTCCCACAATGTAGGTTAAAGAATTAAGTACACCAAAATTCTTGGAATTAAATCCGTTATCCTTGTGTTTTCCAGGGTGTATGGGGCCATTACATTGGGTCAATAGAGACAGTGGTGGCGTCAGGATTTCCACAACCGGGTGGGTGGGTGGTGACTTGTACTCCCCGACATGTGGGGGGGGGGGGGGGGGGGGGGGGGCTATGGTATTTCCCGACATGCCCACAATAAAGGAGGCACTTTCCCCGACTTGCATACAGTAACTAAATATTTCATTTTGTCTCCAAAGCATAGCTTATGACCCCTCAATGGAACAAGCTCGTCCAGTGAGTGGTCATAACTTTGGTTTGGAGACAGAAATTGATATAAAATATGAATGGACATTTTTGTGAATAGTGCTGAGTGGACACGGTCGTTAAATTACGTAAAAGTGAACTAAATTTTGAAGTGCTTGGTGTCTATTACATGACAACACACTTGAAGTTTCCATCGACTGCAAGACTTCAAAACCAACAAATTGAGCTATGAGAAAGAATTGAGGATGTAAAAATGACTGATGGAGCAAGTAACCAGCCTGTCCTTCTTTTTGCAGAGAAGTCGTCTTGTAGCATTCTGCGGATCGGCACACAATGACATAACGGTTTCCAAACAATGTTATCCAACTTGAAACTGAAGTCAGAGAAAATAGAAAAAGTGCTTTTGAGTTATCTCCCTTACACTGTAATTGGCAAAATTTTACGCCTTGATGGAAATGGTCTAAACCCTTCACCCAACGTAACGGCGAAAACCGGCCAGCGCTATTCACAAAAAATCACCATCCAATTTTCATTATTTTTTTTTTACTTTTTGTCTGAAAAAATAGCTTATGACCACTAATTGTTGGAACGAGCTCATAAGCTATGTTTCTGACGCAAAAAATGAAAAAAAAATAGTTATTCAAGAATTTTATTTCCAAGCGTCGTCTGCCTTTCGTGTTAGGTAAGGGGTTAAAGTGAAGAAAAGAGTAAAGTTTCAATGGGGAAAAACATAAAGATTCCAAATGTTTTTTACTATTAGACTTCTTCATGGTAGTCGTTTGACAATATTTCACAGTCCAGGGGAGATAATTTGAACACTTTTATCTTTTATCGGCAAAGAAACAAAAAGGTTCAATGAAGATTGAAAGTCAACTATTTTATGTGTGACTTCTTCATGCAATAAATGTGCATGCCGTACCTATGTGTTTGCTTTGTGGAGATAACTGAAGTAAGAAATGGCGTAGCCAAGAGGTCTTGGGGGTCATGCCCCCCCCCCCCCCCTAAAAATTACAGTGGCCCCCTCAAAATGGGAAAATTAAAAGCACCAAACAGCTTCAGATTCACATTCAGGGCATTGAATTTTAAAAATTTCCTCGGGGACCGAACCCGCACCAATGGGAGGGGGATACCACTGGCCTGTGGTGGGGAGGGGTATGGTCTTCCTATTGGTGGGGGTTCGGGGAGCCCCCGAACCCCCACCAATGGAAGGGTCATACCCACCCAACCCCAGGCCTACGGTCTTCGGATATGCCTGTAGCATGTATCGACCTGGTACCCCCAACAATTATGCCCCCCCCCCCAATAGGAAATCATAACTATGCCCCTGGAATTAAGGGAACTATATGAACTTGGAGAATAAAATAAAGTTTGACAGTGCTTAATTTAAAACGTCCAATTGTGGTACTCTACACCTAAAGCGAATAGAAGACGACACTTACAAATGAAAGTGTCAGTGACACTGTAGCTCAGATTGACAACCTTGAACTTGAGTTTGTTATAAGTGAAATGCAAAATTGAAAATCATTGGTACCAATGTTATTTGGGGAAATTTCAACATAACAGCATTGTGTGTGCACAACGTCACAGTAATCCATGCATTTTTAAATGTAAACCATGAGGCTGACTAAAGGAAGAATGTTGATACACAAATGCAGTAAGTTCAGAGGTTATTGTAAGCGGCAACTTTTTTCACAGAAATGAGTGCTAATCAATAGCTCTTATCTGGAGATCTCGCCTAATGAGCACACCAAGTTCAAAAACAATCCTACGATAAATGTACGCTGTAGGCCATGTCAAAGAAGAATGTTGAGGCACAAATGCAATAAATTCAAAGATTGTTGCTAACAGCAACAGTTTTTGGTGGAAAAGAAAATCAATAGCTCCTATTTATGTCACCCTGTATAAGCATACAAAGTTTCAAAACAACCTGATAATGAATGTGCCCTCTGAAGCATGCCAAAAGAAGATGTTAATGCACAAATGCACTATGTTTTTTAAGGTCATTGCTTGCGGCAATGTTTTTTCTTTCTTTTTTATGGAAATTCATAAATATACCCTGCAGAGAGTGCAAAAGGGATAAGTTGCTGTACAAATAGTAAGTTCAATAGATAACGACTACAATAATTTGATGGAAATGAAAAACAATCAATAGCTCACATCCAGAGGTCACCCCGAACACACATACCAAGTTTCAAAGAGATCCGATCATAAATGTGCCCTGACGGGTGTCCCAAAGCAAAATATTGAGGTCTGACTAAACTAAGTTCAAAGGTCATTGCTAGCGGCAACATTTTTCAACAGAAATGGAAGAAAATCGATAGCTCCCACATATATGTCACCTACACAAGCACACCATGTTTCCAATCGATCCAATCATAAATATGCCCTGCAGGGTGTGTCAAGGGGAAATATTGATGCATAACTGCACTAAGTTCATCAAAAGTCGTTGCCAACAGCAACTATTTTTGACGGAAATGGAAGAAAATCGGTAGCTCCCATCTGGAGGTCACCCCAAACAAGCACACCAAGTTTCCAAGCGATTCAATCATAAATTTGCCCTGCAGGGTGTGTGAAAGGGAAATATTGATGCATAACTGGAGGTAACCCCAAACAAGCATATCAGGTTTCAATGCAATCCAATCATAAATGTTCCCTGTAGGGTGTGCCAAAGGGAAATATTGAGGTCTGACTAAACTAAGTTCAAAGGTCATTGCCGTCTCCAACATTTTTTGACGGAAATGGAATAAAATCGATAGCTCCCATCTAGAGGTAACCCCAAACAAGCATATCAGGTTTCAATGCAATCCAATCATAAATGTGCACTGCAGGGTGTGCCAAAGGGAAATATTGATGCATAACTGCACGAGGTTCATCGAAGGCTATTGCCAGCGGCAGCATTTTTTGATGGAAATCGAAGAAAATCAATTGCACCCATCTAGAGGTAACCCCGAACAAGCACAGCAAGTTTCAAACCTATCTGATCATAAAGGTGTCCAGAAGGGCGTGCCAAAAGAATATATTGATGACAGACTTAAAGTTCAAAGGTCATTACCGGAGGCAACATTTTTTGACGGAAATGAAAAAAAATCGATAACTCCCATCTGGAGGTCACCCCAAACAAGCATACCAGGATTCGATGCAATCCGATCATAAATGTTCCCTGTAGGGTGTGCCAAAGGGAGATAATGAGGTCTGACAAAAATAAGTTCAAAGGTCGTTGCCAGCTGCAATATGTTTTGACGGGAATAAAAGAAAATCGATAGCTCCCATCTAGATGTCATCCCGAACAAGCACACCAAGTTTCAAAGCGATCCGGACAACAATGTGCACTACAGGGTGCGCCAAAGGGAAATATTGATGCATAACTGCGCTACGTTCTTCGAAGGTCATTGTCAGCGGCAACATTTTGCGACAGAAATTGAAGAAAATCGAAAGCTCCCATTTAGAGGTAACCCCAAATAAGCATACCAAGTTGCAAACCGATCTGATCATAAATCGGCCCTGCAGGGCGTGCCAAAGGAATATATTCCTGCCTGACTCTAAACTAAGTTCAGAGGTTGTTGACAGCGGCAACATTTTTTGATGGAAATGGAAGCAAATCGATAGCTCCCATCTAGAGTTCACCCCAAACAAGCAAACCAGGTTTCAAAGCGATCCGATCATAAATGTGCCCTGGGAAATATTGAGGTCTGACTTAACTAAGTGCCAAGAACGTTGCCAGCGACAACATGTTTTGACGGAAGTGGAAGAAAATCGATAACTCCCATCTAAAGGTCACCCCAAACAAGCGTAACAAGTTTCAAAGCAATTTGATCATAAATGCGACCTGTGCCGTGTGCCAAAGGAAATTGTGGACGTACGTACTTACGTACGCCGACGGACGAGAAGTGATGGCAATAGCTCAGCTTGACTTTGTCAAGTTGAGCTAAAAACAAATTTTTGAATTAAAATTTTGATTTTCTTGTCTCAAAAACATTGACCATGACCCCTCATTGGAATGAGCTTAACGAGCTTATTCCAATAATGGCCCATAAGCTATGTTTTTGAGACAAAAAATAAAAATTTGCGTGCCGATTTTTGTGAACAGCACTAGCCGGTTGTTACCGTTACTTTGCCTGAATTAATGGCCAAATCCGGCCACAACAACGCTAATCTCAAAAATCGCTATTCAGTTTTCCATTTCCGCATTTGAAAATGTTCCCCTTTATTGTCGTACCGATTGCCCGAAGGACTACACATCCCAAGGGCCATACGACCCTTTTCAGCTCGAAACAATGAGACTATCTACAGTTGTTCATTATAGAAGGCCAACATCCAGAGAAAAAAAACACCCTGGAATATTTTTGTCACCAGATGGTTTCTGAGGAGTGACTTGATATAACAATAAATAAATAAATAAATAAATAAATAAATAAATAAATAAATAAATAAAAACGCTGATTTTCCGCCCTTTGCTAAAATAATCCTGATCTGTACGCAATTTGAAAACCCCACAACTGCGCTATGGTATTGCAGAGAGGTCTGTAGGTGTGTCGGGAGGTTTTGGATTTTCCATCTGCACTTATGGTCGTCACTTTTTGTGGTCGTTCAGGCTGTTAACAATTGGGCGATTCTCATGGTATATTTATTTATTGGTGTTTAAGGTCACATACTTATGTACAATGGCTAATCGTGATCGTGACAGTTTTTCGGGTGGGGGAAGCCGGAGATGAGCAGTTCTGTCAGCTCCTCAACATCCAAACTCTGTTCAAAGTCCGCTCAAGCAGGGTTACAGCGGTTGAAGACATGTGCACCATCGACGTGAAGTCCGCCTTAGTACACTGCGTCATCGTGTCCCCATGTAGACAACCGGGATAAAATGTCTCATGGTATATAACTGAGACGTTGAATCTATTCCCAGGTGTTGCAGTAGGGTGTACAGATGTGCGCGAACGTTTAGGATTTTTCATATACCATTATGTGGCTAAGCCACCTACATTTTTTCAAGTGAATTCCGCTGAAAGGCCATCACTGATATGAAATTCGAAACGCTAAAATTAAGGTCTGGTGTTACATTCGGCTATGAAGATGTGAAAGGGGGTTTCATAATTTCCGTGTGCTACATAGTTGTACCACATGGCTGTGTCACCAGTGTCGTTTTAATGTTTTCTTTGAACGTTTTCAGCGAAAGGCTCATATACTGTAGCGTTTGCGAATCGAAATCATAAAACTATATTCTTGCACACAGACGCCGTGAAGATGGCTGATTGGGAGATATAGCCGAACCTGATTTATTCAACTGTTTTGGCTCAAGTCCCAACTGATAAAATATTCCAACTACATCATCAAGGCATGGCTTCAATGATGTTATCGGGATTATATATATATATAGTTAACCATTTACCTAACATGAAAAGCAGACGACACTTGTAAAAAAAATTCTTGAATAACTCATTTTTTTCATTTTTTGTCTCTAAACATAGGTTATGACCCCTCGTTGGAACGAACTCAACGAGCTCGTTCCAACGAAGGGTCATAACCAATGTTTCAGAAAATGAAAAAATAATGAAAATTAATTGGCGATTTTTGGGAATAGCGCTGGCCGGTTTTGACCGTTACGTTGGCTAAAGGGTTAAAAAGTCCCAAGACCTCTTGGAAACTTATTTGTGGGTAATTAACCCTGTCCCCGATGTAACGGCCAAAACCGACCAGCGCTGTTCACAAAAATCACCATTCAGTTTTAATTATTTTTTTTTCATTTTTTCGTCAAAATCCTAGCTTATGACGAGCTTATTAACGAGCTCGCTCCAATGAGCGGTCATAAACTGTTTTTGACGCAAAAATTGAAAAATTTAGTTTTTCAAACAGTTTGTTTGCAAGTGTCGCCTGCCTTTCGAGTTAGGTAAAGCATTAACCCATACTGTACGCCAAATTAGTCATGCTGAGCCACCCCTCAACTTCCTGAGTCGGGTGCCACGGTCGTTCATTTCTATGATTGGAGGAGGGGTGCATTCGTGCTCTTTCACACGGTGATGTTGTGATCAAGATACAATAACTCTCAATTACCAGTTTTTGCAACTTTGAAGAGAGCTTGTTTCTAACCCGACCCTCAAAGTACCAACTTTATTCATAATAGGCCTACTTTGAATTCTTGACATGAAATCGATGAAGAGAAATTTAGTGAGACACTAATTCGTCGAACTAAGCCTTGCTAACGTTGTTTATGGCCCTTGATATTACATGTGTCCAATTGGAACTTTCCGACACTTTGTCCAGGCTGCCATCCCAAGTCGCCTTACCCCTCCCCTCCTTTCCTATCTTCCGACGTCCTGGAATCTAGTCTGTTAACCCTTTACCCAACGTAACGGCCAAAACCGGCCAGCGCTATTCTCAAAAATCGCCAATTAATTTTCAAAATATTTTCATTTTTTGTCTCAAAAACATAGGTTATGACCCCTCGTTGGAACGAGCTCGTCGAGCTCGTTCCAACGAGGGGTCATAACCTATGTTTTTGAGACAAAAAATGAAAAAAAATTAATTATTCAAGAATTTTGCAAGTGTCGTCTGCTTTTCATGTTAGGTAAAGGGTTAAGAAAGGATATTAATGCCCAGAATGGAAAAATTATAAGAGGGGTAGCAGTAGTTAGAGGTGCCACTATAGGGACAAGTATTTTAACACTGAATTTTCAATAGGGTCCATAGGGTTAGTGTTGAAGTGTGAAACTTATAGGGACAAGCATGAATGCATTGCGTTTCCATAGGGTTAGTGTTAAATGGTGAAACTTATAGGGACAAACCTGAATGCACTGTGGAACTTATAGGGACAAACCTGAATGCACTGGTGGCACAGTGCATTCAGGTTTGTCCCTATAAGTTTCACAGTGCATTCAGACCCCAGACCCGGAGAAAATTTTGATTTTGCAAACTGAACGAACGCGTCTTCATTGCATCTGAGCGATCAATTGCAGCCCACATAGAGGACATTTCGATGACATTTTTATCATCGTCATCAAACATTCGACAAAATGATTTTACCGGGGGAGGGGGACTCATCGGGAAGACCATAGTCCGGCCCAATCGGAGAAAATTTTGATTTTTGAAACTGAAAGAACGCTGGCTGTTTCCTTTCATTTCAGCGATCAATGGGAGACTGGACTGCTGGTATATCGAAATGTCCTCTTTGTGGACTGCCATTGGCATTTCGTCTTTTGGCTATTTTCACGAAACAAGAGGGGTTGGGCTGCATCAATTTTAGGGGCCCCAGGGGAACCCAATAGGGGGCCCACCAGTCCACCACTGGAAACAAGGCGTCATCTGCAATGCTAAACACTGCAGATGGCACACAGTTGCACTTGAGAGACAATTTCCAACTCTAGAACCCAAAGGTAATACATTTCGAACACACCCCATGGGAGAGGGTGCATTTGGATTTCTTAAGCAGTTGCAAACTCACAGGTAGCTGTTGGAAAATTCTCACTCTGGGTGGGGGGGGGGGGGGGGGGGCTGCGAATGGTTTTACCAAAAGTTGGAAAAGAGGGAGTGGATACAGTTGGAAATTCAGAGAGAAACACACTCCGAACCAGGACCCTCTAGCCACGTCCCTGAATACCATCTGTCAGGTCATTAAATTCATTTATTTTGGGCACGCAGTTTTGCCCATATTTGGGCACATTAAAATCAGAAATAACAGTCTTATCCTGTTATGTTTTATTACCATGCCTTTCTTTGTGGTTCTATTGTCATATTATGATGGAAGTTATTCTCAAATGTGGAAGAGGCACAGAGAATTTATATATTTTTCTTGATGTCTCCAAACCTTCTCCAATTTGGGCACACCTGTAAACGGTGTGAAAATGGGGTAAACTAAAGGCCTGCATCTGTTTTTATCTTCAATATTTGCCTTCAAAACATAGTTTATGACCCGAACACGTTCCAGTGAGGGGTCATTAGCTATATTTCTGAGACCGAAAATTGATTTTTTAGTTAGTCGATGATGTTTTATCAAGTGTCTTCTTCTAATCGTGTAAAGAGTTATTTAAAGTTTGTGGGATGACTGGATCGTGACCGGAAATTCGTTTTTCCTCAGCTGGTACTTTACTCAACCCTTTACCTAACGAATCGCCCGCATCCGCACGCGTAATATGCAAATTCAGCAGTTGAAAAATATTATTTTTCAAAAAATTTCAACAAAACCATATCATGTGACCCCTCGTTGGAACGAGCTCGTCGAGCTCGTTCCAACGAGGGGTCACATGATATGGTTTTGTTGAAATTTTTTGAAAAAATTTAAAAAATGATATTTAAAATAATAAATTTTGATATCGTCTGCGTTGGCTAAAGGGTTAAACTAACGAATTGTTATGTATAGGAAAAATAACCTTTTAATCCTTTACTTAACATGAAAAGCAGATGGCACTTGCAAATTGAATTATTGAATTTTTTTCGTCAAAACATAGCTTGTGACCCCTCGTTGGAACGAGCTCATTCCAATAAGGGGTCATAAGCTATGTTTTTGAGTCAAAAAATTAAAAAAATAATGAAAATTAAATGGGAATGTTAGTGTATAGCGCTGGCCAATTTTGACCATCACATTGGGTAAAGGGTTATTTGAAGATTTTACTCTTTGACAACTAACACTTTACCGCTATATTGATAGCTAAGGTCATGATTAGCCATTGTGCAGAAATATGTGACCTTAAACACCAATAAATAATAATAATATTGATAGCTAATTTCCCAATACTACAATCAGGGACGCCGGAAGCATGGGAGCAGCTGTCTCGCCTGTCCTCGGGTCACGGGGGCGAGAGGGGGCAGACAGTGCCCTCTCCAGGTTCGTCACTCTATTTTTTTTCAATGATTTATTCTCGAGGTAAACCAAAAATACACCCCAAATCCATTCTTGGAGTTTTAAAAATTCAATGGGCGGGGTGGGGGGGGGGGGGGGGCTCCCGTCTCCACCATCTCTGGCCTTCGAGATATGCATTCTTCGGCATGTCGTGATGGGGCTGCTAGTGCGAGTAAATGCCTTTTCCGGAGGTCTCCCCCCTGCCCTCAAGTGCTTCCGGTGCCCCCGACTACAAAATCACAGTATTTATTTATTTATAGATGTTAAAGGCCACATATTTCTGCACAGTGGCTAATCATGGCCGCAACACGAATTTAAAGTCAAATCCAGCCAATCGGTTATACCCATGTCACCCATTTTAGGGAACCTCCACCCTAACATTGGTGACCGGGTCCTATTTCACCAGTAAAACAGAGCTTGTTTACCACAGTAAACAAGCACTGCTAAACTTCTGAGGTTCCCACGGGGAAATCTCAGTATTAAATTTTGACTTCCTTTAAGAGCCATCGCCTCATTTAAGTCATTTTTATACTTTTTCTGAAACAGACTTTTGTAATTAATAAAAAAATGCTCCCACAGAATCAGAAACAACTGCAAATGAATCTAGTATTGTTTGGCGAAACCTAAAAAAACCGACAACTTATCAATTATATTGTACAAATATTGTACAAATCCAGAACGTAACATTGACTCCAAACAACATTTTGTTTAACATTAATTTTGTATTTAACATTCCAGTCATACTAGTGATTATTCATTTATTATTTATTGGTGTTTAAGGTCACATATTTCTGCACAATGACTAATCATGACCATGACAGTTTTACGGGTGGAGAAAGCCGGAGTACCCGGATAGAACAACCGAGCAACGGCGAGCAATTGTTAGCTCCCCAACATACCAACTCCACACAAGCAGGGTTAGCAGTGGTTGAAGACAAGTGCACCATAGACGTGCATTACGCCTTAGTACACAACGCCACCGTGCCCCACGTGGGCAATGGGAGTGAAGTGTCTTGCCCAAGGACACAACGCGGTTGCCGCAAGTGGGATTCGAACCGAGGACCTCTCGGCTTGCAGCCTGCACCTCTACCTACTGAGCCACCGCGCCCCCTGTCATACTAGTGATAATGAGACTAGCTCTGTGGATATTGGTAAAAAGAATTTTTTATTGGGCAATTAGGGCACATGATGTGTCACTTTTTTTTAAACAATATTTTATTTCTCGTAAGCAGAAATGGGTTTGGCGAACAGGCAGTGCCTATAAATGGCCTCACCCTACATTGTTGTAATATACAGTATTTGAAACAGAAAGAAAGATATGCGACAAAATACATTAAGAAAACAGTGCAGGTGCAGGTGCATGTGGAGAATAATGTTTTATTTTCTTGTTAGATCTCAATATCTGAATGCTATGCCGTTTACACGAATGCTTACATAAGTCGTAAAGGCGGAGTGGCAGTGCGCATGGACGTGTGACACTCACAGGTAACTGTTTCCCCAACACATGATGTGTCACTTGATGACGGTATAAAGATATTTTAACAAGAGGCCCCATGGGGTCTGAGACGCTCACCTGACCAGTTGTATAAAGAAGGATTTAAGGAGCATCTATGGCTGGTTAACATTACAGAGGAAAGAAGTTATTTAATTATTTATAACTCTGTTGTCCATGCCAGATGATTATTTTTTTAGTATTTGGATGCTACCACAGAAATAATGCCAAGATTTTCAGTAATGCAAAACCAGGTAGTCCAAATATCAACCTAGGGAGTTAACTTGAACAAGCTTGAAGAATGTTGTTTTCCAAATATCAAATATTTCTGATTAGTGATTCTGGAGAAGATTTTTAGAATATAACCAATTTTGCGCTGTTGCCCCCCCCCCCCCCCACCCCCACCCCCACGCAGGGAACACAAATATCAACCCAGGGACTTTAATTGAACAAATTGAATCTGGGCCCTCTAAGGATGCAGTAGTATGTCTCGCACGTTTCAGGGCCCATTTGGGGGACCTAGGTGGGGGACCTCGGAAGTGACGTCATGTCACGTGACCCAGTGGCGCCATGTTGTGTTGTCATGGTAGCCCGCGTGAGCGGCCATGTTGTGACGTCATCCCCATATGTGGTGTTAGTGCGCAAGCACAGCGCGTGTTGTTAGGGTGATAGTGTTTCCGTCGTCCATTTTGTATACTGGAGGCCGCCATGTTGATTTCTATGGTGGCACGTGGTTGCTATGTGACGCAAAGACTTCTTATAGGATATGGGTATTTTTGGAGGGTATGTTCTTTTGTACAAGAGTAATTTCCCGATTCGTGGAATTACCACAAACAACCCGACAATCCCTCCATATCACCAAAATTGACTTTATTTGATACGGATGTTACCCCAGAATCCTTTTTAGGACCCCCATACCGTAAATTTTACTAGTAGCACGTAGTGATACAGGGCGCGTTAGATTGAATCGGAGTATACTCCAGAGGAGTAGAAGAGCCTATCGATTGGAACAGTTTTGTTACTATATTTAGATTTTCTGGTCTGTTCAAGCTAGTTCCAAACCCATTCCAAGCACTCTTGTTCTTGATTTCCAGATAATCCAATTAGTTCACTTTACAGCAGGTAACTAACTCGAAGCCCATCGAGCAAATGTGCTTTAGAGCAATTGCTCGTTCGAGTGACTCGCATATACGACTCTTAGCCTCAGTTCGGTATTTGAGGATACCTATGACCTGGTATTGTATTATTTGAGGATACCTATGAATGATATAGGCTTTTGTTATACAGAGCGGAGATAACTTTGCATACAGATTATGGAAAATCAAGCAATCTGATTGGTTAGTTACCTACAGTAAAGTGAACTGATTGTATTATCTAGAAAACAAGAACAAGAGTACTTGGAATGGGTTTATAACTAGCCTCAACAGACCAGAAAATCTAAATATGGTAACAAACCTGTTCCAATCGATAGGCTTTTCTACTCTTCTGGAGTATATTCCGAATCGCGAACGCGCGCTATAGCACTACGTGCTACTAGTACAATCTATGGTATGGGGGTCCTAAAAAGGATTCTGGGGGAAATCCGTATCAAATAAAGTCACTTTTGGTGATTTGGAGGGATTGTCGGGTTGTTTGTGGTAATTCTACGAATCGGGAAATTGTAAAAAAGAACATACCCTCCGAACATACCTCTATCCTTAAAGAAGACTTTGGGTCATAGCAACCACGTGCTACCATAGAAACCAAGTTGGCGGCTCTCCAGTACACAAAATGGACGACGGAAACACGTATCACCCTAACAACACGCGCTGCGCATGCGCGCTAACACCACGTATCACTATGGGGATCAATATGGCCGATCACGCGGGCTACCATGACAACACAACATGGCGCCACTGGGTCACGTGGCATGACGTCACCCATCGAGGTACCCCAAATGTGCCCTGAAACGTGCGAGACATACTACTGATGCTGTATACCAAATATCAAAAGATTCTGATTGTATCTCAAGAAGAAGATTTTTAAATATGGACTAAGTTAAAGTTCGGGCTCCCTTAGAGAGCCAAATTATTAACCAATGGACTTGAGTTGAACAAATTCAATCCAATCCCTGTAAGGATTTTGTATCTGACTCCCCTAAGGATACTGTATACCAAATATCAAAGATTCTGATCAGTGGTTCTGGAGAAAATTTGCTGACTCGGCATTTTTTCAATGTCCCCTACAGAACACCCTGACAAAACCCATGGCATTTTTTGTTACCATTCAATTCTACTGGTCATAAGGATGGATCATACCAAATAATAGTTCTCTCTTCTGTGTGGTTTGGGAATATAAGCATTTGAAAATATTTCTATTTTTAGCTCCTGGAGTTTGCCACGGGTCACAGGAAATTTTTTGGCATGAGTCAAGTACTTATGACTCATTAATACCACATACCAAATTTGGTTCAAATTGGAGCATTGGTTCAAAAAAACAGAAATTTTGGGCGGGGCCAAAAATCTTGCCCCTCCTATTACAAGGGCACATATTGCTCCACAAACTTCATTTGAACAAACTTGATTCTACACCTCAAAAGGAAACTATATATCAAATATCAATTCATTGTCACAGTGGATAAACCGTACTTTGGACATGCCGGAAGTGTTGATCGTCGAGGCGACACATTTCTAATTTTAGGAACAAATTTTTAGAAGCTTTTATTTAAATCTACTAGTTTTGCTGCATATTTATAAAATAGATCGTGGATTCTTCATGGAAACAAACTATGCTATAATATACACGAAATTCGGGACTCCTGGCACATTTCGAGTGAAAAAACTTCTTTTGATCATCTCCAAAAATTTTTTTTACCGCAGAAATTCTCTCTTCAAATATCATTTTAATACATTTTCATGAAATTCTAATATTATCCTGGAGATAGGCCATCATGTCCCCGACAGAAACGCACAAAGCTTATATTCAAGTGAAAAACATATTCGCAAAGCGAAATGAATTTTTGAGGTAACCTCATTTTTCCCTGTACGCCCAGTTATGTTCGACCCTTATCGTGTCGTAAAAAATTTAGCTAAGAGGTATGGTCAAGGAATTCTTGTTTCAACTACTGGAAATGGTGTCCCGATAGCGAAGAATTCAAATCTTGTTTCACGAAAAGCATGTAAGATGTGGAACTGTGTCGACTGAGCCCACATTATACACACAAAACTCTAAAGGCTACACATGTATGCATACCAAGCCTACACTGTTTTCGCGAATAAACGCATTACGTCGTTGCAAGATCTACCAGCGATCACTAGTAGTCCATTAAATGCACTACAAACTTATCATTCACTGTATCGGCCTGTATACTAAAAATGTACCAAAATTTTATTAAATTAAATACCCTTTAACAAAGAAGATTGAATATAATAAAGACATGCAGTTTTTTTGTCATATATGTATTCAGACTAATTGATCTTGGCCCATGCGCGATTTGCTAAATATCAATAATAATATTAACAAATATCTTAGAGATTACCAGTACAATTCCTAATCTATGATGCTTTGTCTATCCTTCTTTTGTCTATTATGGAACCATAGCAGATATGTTCCACTTTAGAAAGTGATGAAGAGGTGACGATAGATGTCAATTGGTACATATACAGTGAAGTTAACTGCGCGTACACTGCCCGATATACTTCAAACCCAAATAGATATGCCCGTACTCCACACAACAGAGATATTAAAAAGGAGAAACAATTCTCGTTAAAACGTTTTGAACGTTTCAAATTGTATTCAAATAACTTGACAATTTGACATACCGATCGAAAATATGTCTGACTAGCTGATTTGTCCGCGGTGCTTCCATCAAAAGTATCTCATTTGACCAGGTTAAATTGTAATTGATTGTTTCTAGTAGATTTTCACTAATTTGTGTAAATTTTCAGCTTGATACGTTCAGTAGTTTTCAATGTGACGTCCTTTGGGTGATGCAGATCAATTGAGGTCAAGGTCACATCGCGTATGTCGACCGACCTAATGCAAAATATTTCCGTGGCGAGAGGTCTCTGTGTACCAAATTCCAGTCCGATCGGTTCAGCCGTTCTCGAGATATCAGTTCAAGGTTATTTTGAGGTCAAGACCATCTAGCACGGGTCAACCAAGCAGACCAAAAGATTTTCCTGTATCAAAGTTACTCTGGGTACAAAATTTCATCTCGGTCGGTCTGATAGTTTTCTTAATACTATTTTAGGATCATTTTCTGATGCAATTCGAAGGTCGTTTGAAGGTCAAAACCATCCCGCTCGAGAGAACCGAAAAGATTCCTTGTGGCAAGATACCCATAGACACCAAATTTCAGCCAGCCCGATCTGCTCCAGAGTTTCCGATTACACGCGAATTCGTATCGTGTTGAATGATTGGCGCCCAATGCGAATGTTAACTATGGTACGGCGGGGGAGAGTAATTTTTTTCGGAAGACAAGGCGGGAGTGGGTGGGTAGTTCAGCGGCTCAGAAAACATGCCTTGAATTTTTTTTTCATATGAGCTCTTATCTTTCAAATAAGTGATGCAAATTGACCAGGGAGGCTTATTTAGATTTTTGCCACCACTCCATCTCCTCTGGGTTAACAGGGGAAGGGGAATCAGTAGTACAGGATAGGATAGGGGCTGGCAGCATGGAATGTGGACAGACGTTCATCCTTTCCCATCACACCATCATTGGTTCACAATTTTGAAAAAAGTTGAACTAATTTGAACGAATTATCATTTATATAATCTAACCAGATCTGACAATAAAAGGACTCTTTTCATCATGAATTGTAGATATCATACAGTGGCATAATGCCACTTCCCAACGCAACTGACTACTTCCACAGACTCTCATTATTTAATTATGAATTTCAGTAATGTACATATATGAACAAAATGCGGGGTTGTTATTGTTCATTCAAGCCTTAGGCTTAGTAGGTAGCCTTCAAACTAATTCCCGCTAATGTGTGATATACTGTCAGAAAAGGCTGAACCATCAATTCGTCCACTGAGTTCCAAAGTGTTCTATGTGCATCCTGGCACATAGAATAGGGCTGTCACGATTTTTGAATTTTATGAATCGATTAATCGTCGCAAATAATCGATTGATAGTACCTCGATGCCCCCCCCCCCCTTCTCCCTATCTTTGAAGTCGTTAAAAATGAAGTTCAAGTCAGTTGACCAACCCCAAGCAAACAACGAAGACGATCCTCTTTTAGGTACAAAGCTTTAATGTTCTGAACTTTTGAACCGTCAGTGTAATAATCAAGACCGGTCGTCAGTTGCGAACTCGCAACTGACGACCGGTCTTGATTATTACACTGACGGTTCAAAACTTCGGAACATCAAAGCTTTGAATGTACCTAAAAGACAAATACTTCTAATGGCTTCTTGAGGTTTAACGTCAATGTTTTTAACCCTTTACTTTTAGAAAAAAAAGTTTCTTCATCAAATGTTCTTTTAATTATTAAACGTCTAAAAGGGGGTAAAATTTACCGATTATTCGACAACGAAAAATACTAATCGATTTTGCCGAGAGCGATCAACAATTGATTAATCTATTAATCGTGACAGCCCTAACATGGAACACATTGGAACTCATGGGACGAATTAGGCAGGACATTATATGTTATTGATAGAGGGCAGTGGCGGCTACGGGGGTGGGGGGGGGGGTATGGGGGGCATTTGCCCCCCCCCAAACGAATGCTTTGCCCCCCCCCCCCATCTCGCATGCATTTCCATCCACCCTCCCACACAAACACATTCAGTCACTCTCTCTCACGCACAGACCCACCAGGCGCGGATCCAGGATTTTTTGAAAGGAGGACCGCTAATTACCATTACATTTAGTCGAAACTTGGACCCAAAGTCCGTAATATAATTTTTTGGTTTGGTACGTCCACAGGACGTGCCAAACCAAAAAAAGTATATTTCGGACTTTGGGTCCAAGTTTGGACTACCTCATAACAAAGTAATGATATGATCCTTTACGTATTTGCCCCCCTTCATGGGAGTCTGCCCCCCCCCCTAGTTGCCCCCCCCCCCTCCCCCACAAAAAAATTTCTGGCGCCGCCACTGATAGAGGGTTTATTGGCAGTGGAAACTCTCTATCTTATTTATATAAGAGACCTGGTTGGATTATCTCATACTAGAAATAAAATTAACTTATTTTAAAATAAACTATAGCAATCTGCTGCAACAAAGAATAAAATTAAATCATAGAATAAAGTGTGTTGGGATCATCTGAGTCAGAAAGGATATGCATATGTATTATGTTTCAGTAAGGTTAAGCTGAATGTTGCAGAAAACTACATGGAAAGTGACTGTCCTGTCACTGGTCCTGTAACAGATTTTGAGCAAACAGGTTTCAAGCTCCTGAGTTGAATGAACTGCCTCCAATATTTTGTAGGATAACGCTGACATCCATAGCATAAAATGTATTACTATATAAATCACAGGGGCGTCACTCGACACATCAAGGCGCCAAAAGTTACATAAGGCATCCTGACCAAATTTGAAGAAAAATGGTCGAGCTTTTCAACTCACATGGTCACCATTTCTTTCTCACTTTCTCGTCTGACTTGGTAGGATAAAAGAACTTTGTGCAATTGTCAATAGTATATGAAACACGTTCTTAGACCGAGAAACCAAAATGACTACATTTGAGACTCAGGGTGATTCTTTGGCAACGTATGTAACACAAAACAGACAAATTGGAAATCCCCCCCCCCCCCCTCAAACTCTGTGCTGTTTTACCCTGACCGATATGAATAGTGTTTCATTTGACTTTGATCATGCAGTAAGAAAGAATCTCAACCATATGGCCTATTTTCTACCGAGGGAAAAAACACCGTTAACGTAGGTGCCATAAAATATCATTAAATGTCACACACATTACCCGTGCCCCCCCCCCCCCCGGGTGGTAGTGATTGGGCCACGTAGTTGGAATTCTCTCTTCAAAACTCTTTTCTACCATTTCTTCCAATTTTCTTCTTATCTTCATTATTTAGTTAACAACATATGCAGTTATCTCTTATTTTCCTCTTTTCCAAACCCACTAACTAATAATAACTATAACTTGAAAGTGTTATGAATTATTCACCATTATAAGGTTTGGACGGTAATCTTGATTGTGTGTGTGTACCTGTCTTCCCGACTATATCATGTTCAAGTGTTTTACTAGTGGAAACAACCACGTCTAAGCTTACAGCTTACTGTTGGATCCACACTTACTACCACTGATATAACTGTATATATTTGAGAACTGGAAATAAATATTGTTTAAACTAAACAAAGAGCCTTAAAATATGCAATCTGTCATTTGTAGAATGAGGTTCCCAGAGGGTGAATTTGCTGATGCTATCCCACACAGCTAGCATCTCTCCCATTTACCCTCTGGTTACTTCTTTCTGTTTAGGCCTGAGACCTTGATTCAAACTGAGGTTCACAGAGGGTAAATTTAGTAATGCTATCCTGCTGTGTATGGTAGCATCACCACATTCACCCTCTGGGGACCTCATTCTGTAGATGACAGTCTGCTTACGGTTAAAACCGGAAGTCCTGTCACGAATTGTGCGCTTATCTAGGCTTAATTGCGTGTAGGAATTGCGCGCAATTGCCATATCGAATGGCATCCAAAGCACGGCAGGTTCTCCTGGTTACTCATAGCAAACACTGGCAATGTTCCTGCCAATGGACCTCCGGGTTACCCGGAGGTCCATTGGCTGAAACATTGCTTGTGCACAGGCCATATTTACAGAAGTTGATAGCCTTACTATGGGCATATCACGTAGATTAACGCGCATATCGACGTGCTATTTGTGCGCATTTCAGGACAAGACTTTTAGTTTTAACTGTATGTGTACCTCTTGACTGTATAATGTTCAAGAGTTCTACTGGTGGAAACAACTCGTATAAGCTTACAGCTTACTGTTGGATCCACACTTACTATAACTGATATAACTGTATATATTTGAGAACAGGAAATAAATACTGTTTAAACTAAACTAAATGAAACATAACTCTTATCAGCCATGGTGCAACAGTGCTGAACTTAATATGAGGAATTAATTTATTTCCGATACCAAAGAATCACCCTCAACATATTGACTATTGACAGGTTCAATACAACATTGAGCTAACTGCCTCTATGAATTCTGCACTTCGTCGCCTGAGTGCTAGAATGTCCTATGTCCCATAGGGGACATAGGACATTCTAGCACTCATGCGACGACTTGATAATGCTTAATAAATTCATATTAGACTGATGAAACTAAAATCGAGTGTAGAAATGTGTAGAAACAGAAAGACATTCGCAGAAATAGCAGCAAATATAATGGTGGAACCGGGTAAAACATAAAAATTTCCAACATATTTCACACCAGTTCCTGCTACACCTGTCTTAATTTTTTTTTTATTAGGGTTTAACGACACATTAACAGCTAAGGTCATATCATGTCGATGACAGTTTTACGGGTGGAGGAAGCCGGAGTACCCGGAGAGAACCACCGAGCAACGACGAGCAGCTGTCAGCTCCCCAACATCGTAACTCTGAACCGCGGCACAGGCAGGGTTAGATTGGTTGAAGACATGCGCACCATCGACGTGCAGTACGCCTTAGACCACAGCGTCATCCCCCCCCTCCCCCATGTAGGCAAGCGGGGCGAAGTGCCTTACCCAAGGACACAACGCGGGAGCGCGAATCAGTCGTTGAAATGGTCATCCATCCAACTACTAACCGCGCTCGACGTTGCTTAACTTCTGTGATCTGACGAGAACTGGTTACCGCGACGCCACCGCGCCCCCACCTGTCTTAATACTGTTCAGGGTAGATTAAATGTCGGGAATGGTTGCTCGAACAATACAAACCAATGTTCCAGCCAAAATACCTGTTGAAAACTTGAAATGGCCAATGAAAGCAGTTTATGTGCGATTTACTCTAATTTTGGGGGGTGGCAAAATGGGAAAGAATTTTTTTCCTTCAAAAAAGGGGTGGCTGGGTGCCCAAGGGTCGGAAAAAAACTTTTTGCGCCTTGTGTCCAATTCTTTTTCCTCAGCCCCCTCCCCTCTCTGAATGAATACAGATTCAACATGAAAGTGTCAATGACACTGTAGCTTAACTTGACTGTGTGTTGTGTTTGATGAAAAGGATAATGTTGAATGTTTATGAAAGGATTATGAAATACGACAAGAATTGTGATAATTGAGAATATGTTAATTTCTGTACCCTGTATGCTATGTTTTCAATAAAAATAATTTGAGGTGTCGACTGTACTACAGAATTGCCGGGTGGCTTAATGTGGTCCTCACAATTAATGTATGTCAACCAAAGTTACCATGTTACAGTGAAATTATTCCAAAACGAGTCATCCTATCAAGTTACAATGAAATCCGTTCATAAATACGGCCTGTAGACTGTGCCAAAGGTTTTCTGGCTTCGGGCCTGTGTAGCCATCACAGTTGACTGGTCGCAACAAAAAGGGGCGCCCTCATCTAGACATTATACTTTGGTAGCAGCAAGCTTCTTAGTGTGGGAGAGACAGGTGACTATGAGTATCTGGGGGTAAATATAAACATCACAGGAAGAGGCATCTACCGAAACCACACAAATAAATGGATTCTGAAGGGGAGGCGAATCCTTAACCAAATGAAACTTATAGGGAGAAACAGTTTCAATAAGGTTTTCGTGGGGAAAACCATTTGGGAAATGGTGAGTCTGCCAAGTATAACATATGGAACGGAAGTGGTACCCCTAAACCATACGGCTGTAAAGAGCTTGGAAATCCTGAAGAACGACGCAGGCCGATGGATAACGGGGTCGAGTAATGCCGCAGCACTAGAAGCAATCAGGGGTGAGCTTGGGTGGATGAGGATCAAGGACAGGATAGACTTATTGAAACTCGGTTATCTTAATTCTTTGGTAAATCTCCCCAACAGCCGATGGTGTAAAGTAATATTCCTGCGAATTTTCAACCCAAATATCAAGACAGGATGGATGGTCCAAGTGAGAGAACTACTCATTGGAGATCTAGGACCTAGACGTGAGGCAAACCAGAGTAAAAAAAATCGTCAGAGAAATGTAACCTTAATTGGCGAGAGGGGGTCAAATCAAAGAGACCTTTGGGTGGCCTGCGTGATAAAGAGAAGCCTGGTTTTGAAGAGTACCTTGATGGCAACTGGGGGGGGGGGGGGGGGGGGGGGGGGGTCACTGTTGTTCAAGCTGAGGTCGCGGTCCCTGGAGCTGAGGGGAAAATTGGAAAAACAGTGAAAAGGAGTGCCAGATGTGTAATCTGGGCATGGTGGAGACCGTGGAACACTTTCTTCTAGAATGCCCAAAATACCAGTCTAAAAGAATAAGATTCACTGGGAGTATAATGGGGAAGTGGGATGGGAGAATGAAGGACATATGGTTAGTGGGAGACTCAAAGGAGAGGGTTAGTATGCTAATCGGAGAGATTGGGAAGAATGGGGCAAGGAATGTCATCAAGCAGTTCGTATCCGAGTGTTGGGAGGAGAGAAGAAGCGTGGGAATAGGGAGGCAGTTGGGAGTACCAAGGCCTTCTCATCCGAGAACCACGACAAATCAGCGGCCGGCCAAAGTGTTATTATTATATTATTACTGAGTCATCCTACCAAGTTACAACGAAATCCCTTCATAAATACAGTCTGTGCTAAAGGTTTTCCGATTTTGGGCTCAGGCAGCCGTCACGGTGGGACGATCGCGACAAAAAGGGTTCGTTCTCATCTAAACATTATCTGGAGTCATCCTACCAAGTTACACTGAAATCCCTTCATAAATACGACCTGTAGACTGTGCTAAAGGTTTTCGGACTTCGGGCCCCTGTAGCCATCACAGCTGACCGATCGCAACCAAAAGGGGACGCCCTCATCTAGACATTATACTGAGTCATCCAACCAAGTTACACCGAAATCCCTTCATAAATACGACCTGTAGACTGTTAAAAGGTTTTGGGTTTCTGGCTTGGGCAGCCGTCACGGTTGACACTTCATGACCAAAAGGGGACGTTCTCATCTAAACATACAGAGTCATTCTACCTAGTTACAATGAAATCCCTTCAGAAATACGACCTGTAAACTGTGCTAAAGGTTTTGGGCTCGGGCAGCCATCACGGTTGACCGGTCGCGACCAAAACGGGACGTGCTTATCTAGACATGACCTCAAACCTGCACATGAAATTTCGTGACAATCGAACAAAAACTATGGGGTGTAGCCTGTGCTACAAGAAAATGTGAACAGACTCACAGACTTCCGCACGCGTGATGGAAATAGCTTATCTTGACTTTGTCAAGTTAAGCTAAAAAAACAAACGCCCCAACATATGCAAAACGAGATGGAACGTTTAATTGTATCAATGGCAGTGTTCAATTGCATCAATGGGCAGCTGTATACCATTTACCACAAAGATTCTGACTGGTGGATCTGAAGATGTTAAAGAATATTCCATATATTGCCCTGGGTTAAAATTCAGGCTCTCACAGAGAACACAAACATGAACCCATGGACTTGATTCAAATGCACTTGAATCTGATAAAGATTTTTTTAAAGAAAATTCCTCTTATTGTACTCTTTTAAACTTAGGCTGTCATAGGGAGCCCAAATATGAGAGAAAATAGCTTGTTGCAAAATATGTCGACTCACTTAAATAGAAACAATTATATGTTGGCGGAAATTTACTTTAAAAAGAACATGTACATTACAATGCATGCTATTTGAAGTATTTTAGGGTTTTATTTTATGCATGTGTTTGGGAGTTTTGTTGATAAAAAAGACACAAAAACTAGAAAATAGCGCCTTGTAACACAGCGTGGCGCCTCTATTCACTGGTACATGCTAAGTTTTGTTGGTTGTCAAAATTTAGTTCACATATTATTGCCTTGTGACATTAATTGTAACAGAGCAAATCCACCCATACTTAATATACTACTCAAAAGTTTGCTAAGCACCAAATATTTGACACATCATTGTGAAATTTGCTTGTGACATATTTGGGATATTTTTGGTGGATATGATTGAGGAATGTATTGAGATGGTCCCCAATGTTTTCATTAGCTCTCTTGACAGGCAGACTTTTCATGACAGTCATGGAAAGCATGTACCCCTTGATTTTCATGATGTTTTCGTGTACTGTCTACATGTACATGACATGTGTAGGGTATTCAATCTTAATTTCAACACAAACCCTTGTGATTTAATGATTGAATATGGCAAATGCAAATGTAAGAAGACATTTGTCTGAAGCAGAAATGTGGCGGGCTGGTGGAGCAAGCGTCAGGCTGGCGGAGCCCTCGGTGTGCACCATACGGTGATCACCAGAGCCTAGGCAAGATTTCAGCAATATGCACACCAGTAAGACGACATGGTGGTGGCAAAGACAGGGAAACATCTGCAGCTGAAGACCAGTTTTGGATCATTCAGGCCCATAGGAGCTGCTTTGCCACAGCAACCCAGCTTCGCAGTGACCTTCAGAATGCAATCGGGGTAAATGTTTCAATGCAGACTATCCGGGCAAGGTGGCACGAAGGTGGTCTCCGATCGAGAAGACCATGTATTCGCATTCTGCCGTCCCAGAACCACCGCCAGGCACGATATGAATGGACCATGGACCACGTTGGATGGACCAGAGAAGATTGACGACCTGTCCTTTTTCCAGATGATTCAAGACCACACAGATAGGCGTTCTATGGTATGGAGAAGACCAGGATAGCGATTCCATGCAGCCAACATTGCTGAGCATGACCGCTATGGTGGAGGGTCAATCATGGTCTGGGGCGGCATCAGCAGGGATGGACATACATAGCTCTGTGTCCTTGAACGTGGTACATTGACTGCACAGCGGTATATTGATGAGATCCTGGATGTCCACGTCAGATTGTATGGTGGACGATAATGCCCATCCTCATGTTGCCCATGATGTCGGGGAGTACCGACAGAGGGAAGGAATTGAGCGTATGGACGGGCCAGCAAGATCCACTGACCTCAATCCAATCAAACATGTCTGGAATGAGTTGCAGATTGCAATTTCAGCCCGTCCAGTCCAGCCAAGAAGTGTCCAGGAGCTTGGTGCCATGCTGGTCCAAGAATGGAACAACATCCCACAAATGACCACCAGGAACCTGATTGGTAGCATGAGAAGGCGTTGTCAAGCTGTAATTAACAGTAATGGGTCTCATACTCGATATTGAACCCATACCAGTTCGCTCCGTCAACTTTTTGGCATATTGAAAAATTTCCTCTTTTATCAATAATATCCATTTTCTATGGTTATCGTATTCAAAAGCTAAAAAATAATGTCAAACACAAATAAAATTTTAATTTCTGTACTTAAATCATTAAAGATATAATTAAACGAGAGGCCCCAGGGGGGCCTGAGGGCGCTCACCTGACATGGTAGTCTAAATATCAAACCAGGGACTTGAATAAGCTGCATACGCCCCTCCTAAGAAAAGCATATACCAACTAGATGAAGCGATTGTGCCCACACAATACACAGGATTTTCCTTCTATTTTCAGTTCCTGCACTTTTACGTCCCAAAATTGAGATAAACGCATAAAAAACAGATTTTTTTCCCAAACAAAATATTTTCAGCCTAAATTTTTTTTTTTCTTCTTAAAACGCCTAAAAACCATGAAACTAATTTCCCTCCCAGACCCCAAATTTTCAGTGTAAAAAAAATTTTTTTTTTGGTCTTAAAATTGACCGAAACGCATAAAAAACACACACAAAAAAAAAAAATTCCGGATTTTGGTCCAAAATTTTCTAGGGTCCCACCTGGACCCCAAATTTTCAGTGTAAAAAAAAAATTTTTTTTTGTCTTAAAATTGACTGAAACGCATAAAAAACAAAAAAATAATTTCCGGATTTTGGTCCAAAATTTCTAAATCCGGAACAGGGCCCCAAATTTTCAGCCTAAATATCAACCCAGGGACTTGGCTTGAATAAACTTGAATCTCAACCCCCAAGGATGCTGCACGCCAAATATCAAAAGATTCTTATTGGTAGATCTGAAAAAGAAGATTTTTAAAGAATATTCCTCATACTGCACTAATTTAAACATTTGGGCTCCCATAGAGAGCCCAAATATGGACCCAGGCAATTGATTTCAATAAACATGTGAAACAATCTTCCAAACATGTTATATGTGGAATTTGAAAGCTTTTGGAGCAGTGGTTTGGGAGAAAAGTAGTCTTACATGTTTTTCCCATAACCCACACAGTGTTAAAAAATGCTGACTCAGCACTTTTTCAAAGTCCCCAAAAAGTACCCCATGATAAAACCGATAGCAATTTTTTTTGACCATTCCATTCTGTTGGTCCTAAGGAAGCTTCACAACAAATAAGAATTCTCAGTGCCGTGTAGTTTTGGAGATATGGGCATTTTAATTTTTTTCTATTTTTAGCTCCTGCGGTTCCCATGGGGTGACGGGAATTTTTTTTTTGCATAAATTAAGTACTTATGACCCAATAAGCCCTCATATCAAATTTGGTCCAAATCTGCCTCTCGGTTTGGAAAATAGAAATTTTGGGAGGGGCAAATATTCCTGCCCCTCCCATTACGATGCCAAGTATAGCCCCACAAACTTCTCTTGAACAAATCTGAGTCTACACCTCAAAAGGAAGCTGCACACCAAATATCAAGTCTCTGCTACTGCTGGTTCATGAGAAGATGTTTTTTAAGATTTCAGCACACTTTTTAGGTGTGGCTCTACCAATGGGCGAGGCAACTTGATTTGAACAAATCAAATTGCGATGTCATAACAAACTATTATCTCAAATATCAATTAAATTGGTTCAGCAATTTGGGAGGAGAAGACGCAAACACCATGTTCACGGACGACGACAGACGGTGAGTGATCACTATAGGTCTCCTGTTTGAAAGTCAGGTGAGCTTATAAAAAATATATACACTTTTCATTACAATATTTCACCTAAAACGTCAAACAGATAGTTGGATATTCTTGGTGCTTAGCAAACTTTGAGTAGTATCATAATAACACTTTGGTCGGCCGCTAATAATATCACATAAAAAATTAATTGAAGTACCCTACATCCACAGATTATGAAGCCTGTTAGCTTTGGTGCACACACTGCAGCAGGATAAAGCCGAAAAATGGGCTTCCAGCACTCAACCAGTTAACTGAAATCTCTTTGTCCAAAGGTAAGCCGAATTAGCAGTTTATGATGGAAAACCTCAAAATAAATGGGTTATGTAGTCATTTTAACTAAATTTGTCTTGTTGGGATGTGTCTTGTTGGGATGGGGGGGGGGGGGGGGGGGGGGTTCAGGCAAAAAGTTACGGATACAAGGTGGAAATTTTTACATTTTCAATTTTTGGGACCCACCACCCCTGGAATGCAAATTTTTGCCAGTCATGTCTTGGACACCCACCCTCCCGCACAGTTTTTCCTCAAAGACAATTGGGGACCCACCCCCAATTTATAAAATCTGTTTAACGAAGTATTCAAATTACCTAAATCAAAAAAAATAAAAATAAATACATACTTTTCCCAAACATGAAAGGTGCTGCAAACCAACTTGTCCGATATCCCAGCCCTGCTCTTGGGCATCCAAGGCATCCCTAGCCACAGATGGCCCCAAAACAATCTCTCTGCATATAAAGCCACAACGGAAATGCAGCATCAGACCCCCAGGTAAAAACTGGAACCCGCCTCCACCAACTGAATTGCAGATGTACACCCATTCATGTTCCAAGTTACACAACCCTTACCCCAATGTACAACATGTCTATGCTGTTCAGACACCAGTCAAATCCCATCACCAAGAAGCCCTGCCCAAAATATATTGTTCCCACCTGGATATCTTCAACTGTCCACAAGAAATTGTTGTTTTTCATTTCATTACTTTTCGGTTAAATGTTTAGTTTGTACAGCTGGTCTGAGAGAAACCTAATACTAAAGTTCTTTGACCCATGCCAGGATGGCTTGTCTGAGATGAATTGCCTCTTATTTATTTTTTTATGTTAGTGTCACTAGAATCATATTTACCTTGCTTGAAATTATACACGTTTTCCACAATCAAGATTTTTATTCTATCAATCTTTCCAATTATTCCATACATGGAAGCACACTAGACCAATGGCATGAGGCACCCTGAGGCTTACAGAAGAATCAAATAATAGGAGCTACAAAGCACTAATAAGAGGCAGACTGCCTTAGTAGAAATATAAAGGAGTGAAAATCATGACCAAATAGTGGAGAATTTGTTTTGCAAATTTTTGCCAGACCCAGAACTGGACCCACCCCCTAATGAAGTGTAAAACAAAGGGGAAAAATTCTAACATGGAGCCCCCAAAACATTATCAATGCTCTATTCTGTTCTAAGTTATGAATCTGAGCACTTGAATTCACTTTGGTTGTAATTCTGTAAAATGATGATATTTGGCAAAAAATTGCATGACATAGGCAAAAACTGCACTTTGGGGCTCGGACCCACCCACCCAGACCTTGTATCCTGGCATTTTTTTGCGACCCCCCCCCCCTGGTAGGGATGACCATTTTCAACATCCATCTTGTTGGGATTCATCTTGTTGGGAATAAACCGCTTCCTCCTCCCACAAAATTGTCCAACACAAGATGATCTGGCTGTCAAACGTGTCATCAAACACGATAAAAAAAATAAAATTCAAGAAAACAAAAGACAATGAAAATGCATTAAATTAGTGATTTATTTGATTTGGAATGATGATACAGATGATAGTTTAGTACAGATATTGGCTTGATATAAGTTATTCTTTTATCATTCTACCACAGCGCCACAAATACCACTTCCAATGAGATATCAACATTGGAACTCTTTTACCAACATAAATTATATCTACAGTAATTTTGTGACTTGTTCCAAACAAACCGTGACTGGCCTTCAAATGCCTATTTCAGGCTTTTACAATCTCAGCCCTTAGCATCAGGCCTTAAAAAGAGCAGTCTGGCATTTGCAGAGGGTGAATTTGATGCTGCTATCCCATACAGTGGGCCAATTTATCCTTTGGGTACCTCTTTCTGTTTACTCTTGAGACCCTAATTCAGATTGAGATTCACAGAGGGTAAATTTAGTGATGCTACCCTGCTATGCAGGGTAGCATCACTAAATTCACCCTCTGGGGACCTCAATTTGCAGATGTCAGTCTGCTTATTTTCTGGCTTGCTTAGCATGCCATCATCATGAGGTCTAGCAGACAATAGACAAATCACCTGGATTCATTCTCACTAGACCAATTCCCAAAAGACCAATTCCCTTTAGACCAATTCCCCTTAGACCAACTGATATGTTCCACTTTTAAAATAATTTTATATCAATGATTTGTTATATTTATAAATATTTATAAATGTATTAATGTTATTGATATTTTATAGATGTTGAGTTGATTTTTCATAACAAATGTTATAGTTATCACACACTTTCAAAAGTTGTGATTCTTTGAATCTAGGATAAAACCCCTTTGGAAAACAACTCTGCTGACAAAAAAACCCTCAGGACAAAATCACCTCACCTTAATTGACTTCTTGGAGAGAACCCCCCTCACATTGCAAAAATAAATGATAATGAACACAATTTGAATTTATTTTTTTATTTTACTTTATTTTATTTTTTTGTTTACTCATTTTTCACAAAAAAATATATTTCACAAATATGATAAACATGCATATGTTAACAAACAAACACCTTTTGATATGAAAACTTAATTTTGTTTTCATAATACTTCTTGAAAGCACTTTATATTATGCACTTCACTTTTATTCTGTCACATGCAGTCTGAACCATAAAACATAAGATGACAAAAAATATGCCCCAAATATTTGCCTAGTGGAACAAGACTTCTCAGATTGGTAATGGAAAAAATGGGATGAAGTGATATTATTATTATTATTTTCTGCTATGCTTCTGGTATAATCCAAAAAAGTATTCACCCCCCCCCGCCCCCCCCCCCCATTTCCAAAAAAAAAAGATTGAAGGAATTGAAAAAATTAAACAAAAAAAATGCCGATAGGATCACTGATCCAAAGTGGAATTGTGATAGCTCAAAAGTGGGTTTAATCATTATCAACTTATTGTCCGGAAACCAATTGTTTACAATTTACTGTGTGAAGGATCACTGTGACCTTGACCTAGTGATTCCAAAATAAAGAGGGCTCTTTCTTGCACCAATGCCAACCTACCTATGAAGTTTCATGAACGTGGGTGAAACCATTGTCAAATTATCATCTGGAAACCAACTGTTTGATTTATTATGTTCAAGGTCACTGTGACCTTGACTTTTGACCTAGCCAGACCAAAATAAATAGGGGTCTTCCACTCACCTAGGCCAACCTACCTACGAAGTGTCATGAATGTGGGTCAAAACCATTATTAAGTTATCTTCCGGAAACCAATTATGATTTACTATGTTGAAGGTCACTGTGACCTTGACCTTTCACCTAGCGAGTCCAAAATAATAGTGTTCTTCCTCTCACTGATGCCAACCTACCATGAAGTCTCATGAACGTGGGTCGAAGCATTATCAAGTTATCAACCGGAAACCAATTGTTTTGATTTACTATGTTAGGGTCTCTGTGACCTTGACCTTTGACCAAGTGAGTCCAAAATAAATAGGGTTCTTCCTCTCACGAAGGCCAACCTACATATGAAGTTTCATGAATGTGGGTTGAACCATAGTCAAGTTATCATCCCGAAACCAATTGTTTATGATTTACTGTGTTCAAGGTGACTGTGGCCTTGACCTTTGACCTAGCGAGTCCAAAATAAATAGTGTTCTTCCTCTCACCGATGCCAACCTCTCTACAAAGTTTCATGAACGCGGGTCGAACCATTATCAAGTTATCGCCCAGAAACCAATTGTTTATGCCAATCACCAAACCATGAGTCGAGTTTGACTTCGTCACAACTCGACTGAAAATCCCCCCCCCCCCCCCTCCAAAAAAAAAAGATATATTAACATTTTTATTTTCACCATATTCTGTAAATAATATTTCTTGTGAGGGGGGTTTTGACCTGTTACTGATTCTTTTTATTGTTTTGTGGTTAAAGCTAGAACACAGAAGACACGGCACCTTGAGATGTTATCAGGAAGGTATAGGCACTCGCTTCCTTACCAATTCTGTGTGTACGGCCATCCTGAGCGCAGCTTAAATGCAAACTTGGGAGCATGGAATTCTCCAAAATTTGGACATTCATTGACTACATGCAAAACATGTGGATAAGTATCAATGTCATGTTCCCAATTTGGCTCTGGAACCACCACAAGATCCAGGCACATCGGACAAACAACCACGTGGAGAGTTGACACAATAAGCTGAACAGTATTGTTGGCAAAGCTCACCCTCGTATCTATGAACTGGTCGATGTATTCAAGAGTGAGGAAACTATTACAAAAGTGAAGTTAATTCAGTTGGACAATGCTGAAATGTTCTAAACCTATATTTTTTTGTATGTTATGCATATAAATATTTTTTTTTTATGAAATAAAGTGCTTTTCAGTAAATATATTTTTTCCTAATTATCCTTAATCAATCCATAATCAATAACAGTAAAATAGTTGGTCCAAGGGGGATTTAGTTTAACCCTCTGCACACTGATGTCAAAATTCCAAAATTTCGAGCAGCAAATGTTTCCCATTGGCAACTAGGAATTTAAGCAATTCAGTCTTGTTTGACAGAGCTCAATGAGCTCTGTCAAACAAGTCTGAATTGCTTAAATTCCTAGATGTATTATGGGGAAACTTGAAGGTTTAAATTTTGGTCTTCTGACCTCAGAGTGCAGAGGTTTAAACACTCTATTGCAATGCTCAAAATTGACACTAGACTTCAATTCGTGTAATTTTATCATTTACAAGGGAGACAACTTTCAGATGCTTCTAGCTTTCTGTTGAATCCCATCCTACAATCTGTGTCTACGCCTGTTGTATTTGTTATATTGTACACATTTAATTCAAATCATTTTTACTTTTTCATGTGTTTGTTCCATATGATGTAACCACATTACATATTAGTTTAAAATATATATTGTTTAAACTAAGGGGAAGTTGGTCTTTTGGAAATTGGTGTGGGATTTGGCCTAAAAGGAATTGGTCTAGTGGGAAGACACCACTACCTGGTCAGTGATATCTAATCAGTTCTTGGCTGCCGTAACAGGTAGCCAAGACCTGACTAGATATCACTGCTATTAAAGCAACTGGACATGTATAGGTCTTAGTCTAGAGTTAATTCAGAACAAATGCCAGGCCCCTTAAGGCTTAACAAACTTGAAAAGAAAATCAGTCAATTCTTTCATGAAAATGAACACTTCAACTGCTATCAAGCCTCAACAAGGCCTTATAAATAGTGAAAATAGGAAAATTTGAAAATACAGATAGTTTCAGTATTCAAGGATTGGTTCAGTTCAGTTTTTCACTATCCCCATGATATCGATATCAGTTGGGTTTTTGGCATATTGCCCATCTCTAGCGTGAACTGGAGATTCTTTAAAGATCTACATATCTGCTGAAGACACCACCAATAATTTTATATAAATCAAAAACTAAAGTTTTTCATTTATTTTGGTTTTCACAACATACTTTTAAAACCATCAACTGAAACAAGCTCCTTGAGTTTGTTCCAATGAGGTGTCAGAAGATATGTTTTGGAAACAAGAATTAAACTAGAGGTACTGTGAGCAAACTCACAAAGTGATACCCCCCGTGCCTGAAATGTATAAGTTAGATTATCTCCCCTTGGAAATGTCAGAACGGAATTATATTGCTTCCTGCACATCTTCATATAACGGTTTAGGAGGAGTTGCGCTTAAAAGGATGGTCAGATGGACAGATTATCTCCCCTTGGAAATGTCAGAACGGAATTATACTGCTTCATGCACATCCCCATATGGAGTTCTTCCATTGTGTAAAGTTTCATGAAAATTCTTCGAACGGTTTAGGAGGAGTTGTGCTTATGATGGATGGACAGACGGACAGGGTGATTCCTATATACCCCCCCCCCAAACTTTGTTTGCGGGGGGTATAACAAGAAGAATATTACTAAAGTAACACATGCCCCCCCCCCCCCCCCCCCCCCCCCCCCCGCAACCTTCACTTTGCAGATGCGGCGGAAACTATTATATGTGACACACCTTCTGACTGTCCAACATATGTAAAAAGTTTAACAATAGTACTATGATTCGTTTCTGAGTTGTGGCTGAGACACGAATATTGACCGATTTTTAGTGTGACCTTGAAGTGTGACCTTGACCTTGAAGGTACGAACCCGGCTATGGTGTGTGACACATCCTCCCATGGTCCTTTATAATTGTGTGAAGTTTGATGAATGTGGCCCTAACCGTGTTCAGTGTGACCTTGAAGTGTGACCTTACAGAACTGGCTGTGGTGCGTGACACATCCACCCATTGTCCTTTATAATTGAGTGATGTTAGATAAATGTAGCCCTAATAGTTTTGGAGTCATGCTTGAGACATGATTTGTGACCCTGAACATATGAAGGTCAATTGTGACCTCCACCTTGCAGATGCGGTGGAAACTATTATACGCGACACACCTTCTGACTGTCCTTAATATTTGTAAAAAGTTTAACAATTGTACTATGACTCGTTTCTGAGTTATGGCTGAGACACGAATATTGACCAAATTTTAGTTTGACCTTGAAATGTGACCTTGAAGGTATGAACCCGGCTATGGTATGTGACGCATCCTCCCATGGTCCTTTATAATTGTGTGAAGTTTGATGACTGTGGCCCTGACCGTTTTTGAGTTATTGGCTCGGACACACACATACACACACATGGACGGACACACGCACACTTCAATCACTATATGCCACCCGACCTAAGTCGGGGGGGAGGGGGGGGGGATAAAAAAATAAAAAATTAAATGGTAATTATTGTATGCAGGGCTGAGAATATCAGGATGATTCACTGGGTAAATGATTAACCCTTCGAATCTGAGAGGCTGTTTTCTGGCCCAGGAACATGATACGTCATAATTTCATAAAGTAGGATGTCTGTAACATGTAAGGAAATGTGTGGGGTAGACCAATCAATATTTAGCTGCACATTGAAAATATTAACTGTCTACACCCAAATAATAAATATGGAACTCTTCCAATTGCTGTTTGAGGTCACATATTTATGCACAATGGCTAATCATGACCACGGCAGTTTTACGGGTGGAGGAAGCCAGAGTACCCAGAGAGAGCCACTGAGCAATGCCACGCAACTGTCAGCTCCACAACATACACGCACATATACTGGATAACCAGACCGCAGGTCCTGTTCGATTCTGTTGAGACAGCTGAGCTTAAAATTTATGTAAGAATCAGTATCGATTTTTACAAATGATTCTCGCAAGGAAAAGGACTGGAATCAACTTTGATTCTCACAAAATGTTCATTTAGTTTAAACAATATTTATTTCCAACTTTCAAAACAAAATACATGTAACAACATAGGATGTGTGTAGATCCAACAGAAAGCTCTTAGTTTATACAGGGTCGTTTCCACTCATAGTACATTTATAGGTAACATATATGAGATGATTGACAATTCGTCCACTGAGTTCCAATGTGTTCTATGTGCCAGTAGGCACTTAGAACACATTGGAACTCCGGGGACGAATTGTACATCTGTTACAATCCAAATCTCCGATTTCAGACTTTACATATATGTACACATTGGTTAGTTCAGTAAGTTATCAACAGACAGCTTGATAGGAAATTCGAAACAAATTTAAGAAAGTAAAACTCAAAATAGAGAGAGAAGAAAGAAAACGGTGAAAATACCAGACGGTAAAGGAAGGCTTATGAGTTATGACCTTGGCTGTTGCATAAACTCATTGAGGCCTCCGCATAAACCCGAACAGACATCTGACCATCAGTAGGACTGTGATGAGTACAAATAGGTCAATTCACCCAGCCTCCATTTCCAATAGTTAACCCTGCACGAAGGTAGATAGCTCACGTCATGGCATATGAACATTATACACCATAATATGATAAACGCCAATCAGGATCGCCGTGGCAACTTCAGTGTTAAGCTCACGGTGGGAGAGGGTAACACAGCGCAGTCATTTAACCCTTTGAACCCTGGTGGTATCTTCCATGTCAGTTCATATGCAGCAATTAGAAGAGTCCATATTCATTATTTGGGGGTAGACCAAGCACGTTGAAAATATTGATTGGTCTACTCAACCCTTAACTTAGTAGGCATCCTACTTAATGAAAGTATGACGTACCATGTCCCTGGGCCGGTAAAGCAGCCTCGCTTGTTCAAAGGGTTAAGAGGTCAAACAAAAACATTTCTTCAAAAAACTGTATGACAGACAGATGGAGAGAGACTCTGGGCCCGAGTTTCTATTCGAGGGAATGCAGTAGACCCAAATGTTCATTTGATTCAAGTAATAGATTTTGAATGGGTCCTTGAAGGCCGGTTCATTCCCACTGGACCAATTCCCACGAGGCCAATTCACAAAAGACCAATTCCCCTTAGACCAACTGGTGTGTTCTACTTTAAAAATAATTCTATATCAATAATTTGATATATTTATAAATATTTATAAATACATTTAATGTTATTGATATTCATTCAAGCCTGAAAATAAGCAGTCTGTCATTTTCAGAATGAGGTCCCCAGAGGGTGAATTTGCTGATACTATCCCATACAGTGGGCCAGTTTATCCTCTGGGTACCTCTTTCTGATTATGTTTGAGACCTTGATTCAGGTTGAGGTTCACAGAGGGTAAATTTAGTGATGCTACCCTGCTGTGCAGGGTAGCATCACCAAATTCACCCTCTGGGGACCTCATTTTTCAGATGATAGTCTGCTCATTTTCTGGCTTGTCGATATTTTATAGATGTTGGGCATATTTTTTATAAATAATTGTTTTCCTAATTATCCTTAATCAACCCTTAATAAGAAACACAATGTAGTTGGCCTAAGGGGAATCTAGTGGGAAGACACCTGAAGGCCTGGAGAATTCTTATTTTTTGCTCTCACATTATAAAGTAACACTTTTACTTTACAGTTGTGTCTAGAGAAGACTTGACTGACCATATAGGCAGCCAAGACTTCACTTGAAAAAACTGCAAAGATACTGTAAGTAACTTCAATCAGCATGTCCAGAAAAAGTCTGTATGTTGGAAATGTGTTATTCATGTACAGAAGTCTGTATGTTGGAAATGTGTTATTCATGTACAGAAGTCTGTATGTTGGAAATGTGTTATTCATGTACATGTAAGAACAGAAACTTACCAAAATTGGAACTAGGCTTTTAAGGGTTAAACCCTAATAAATACATAAATATGAAGTTTGTGTTGTTTTTTGAAGGACACAGATTCTTCTGCTCTCTTTGAAAAAGGGTCTAGGGCCAATGAAACTGGGAAATTTCTATCATGAAAGCTCCAATTGGCAATTTGTTTTGGAGGACAAGACACGCACAAAGAATAAGAAATATTACCCTGCAAACTAAACTGAGAATGCTCTGACAGTCTAAAATCTGTGGCTTAGCAGTTGTGTCTAGACAAGTCTTGGCTGCCTATATAGGCAGCCAAGACTTAACTAGAAATAACTGACAAGGAATTTAGAATGTAACTTAGTTTAGTCAATCGTTTATACCCATGTTGCCTATTTTTGAGGAATTCCACCCCAAGCATTCGTGACTGGGTCAAATTTTACCAGTAAAATAGAGCTTGTTTACCACAGTAAAAAACACTGTTTTCATTTCCTGGGTTCCCCGCGAGGGGAAAATTGAAACTAGGCCTTTACGTACTGAAGAAGAACATGTTGTTTGACCTTGAATTCAGACGCTTTCTACCTTTAGGTTGATAGTTATTGCTTTTCTGAGGGTCTGTGACCACTAAGTAAGAGACACCAATTGTGAATTAAATTTTTGTTTGAATGGGGTCTGAGATTGGGACATTTTTCAGAAAAGTCATGCCCAAATGCCATTGGGAAAGGTGCAACATGCAAAAAAAGTCAAGTTTAAGCAATCGTTTATACCCATGTTGCCCATTTTAGAGGACTTTTAGCCCAGGCATTGGTGACCAGGTCCTACTGTACCAGGAAAATAGAGTTTGTCTACCACAGAAAACAAGCACTGCTTCACTTCCCTGGGTTCCCATGAGGATATATAGATATCATGACTGCAACATACGAATGAAGTCAAGTTTAGCCAACTGTTTTACCTTGGCCACCCCCACTTTAGAAGAATTACAAATGTATATAAAAACTGCCTGTTGAGGCACCTGGTTTGTTGCAGTAAAAGTGATTAAGGTCAAAATAAGGCCTTCAAGAGTTAAAAGAATTAAATTTTTATTTGAATGAGGATTGAGATTGGGAAATTTTGAGTTTGAATTGGGAAAAATCATGCCAAAATGCCATTGGAAAAGGGACCCATATTCGGACCCTGTAGACATCCAAAACGATTCCTGGCATTTCATAACCGGGTCCTATTTCACAGTCATGCAGAACTTGTTTACCATAGCAAACAAGCACTGCTCCACTTTACAAAGTTCCCAGGGGAGATTGTTCACCCTATGCCTATAATACTAAATCTTAGACAAATGCCAAAAATGTATACTTGTACTGCCCTTTGTATTCATTGTTACATGTAACTCTCCCAGAACTGTGACCTACATGTACTTTATAATGATGATAAATACATGTACACAAAATGCCATGATGTATGAATATGTTTGTCAATATCGCATGAGTGCCAGTGCAGGACAGAAAGAGAGGTGCAGCCTTTAGTTAGGGACCTGCAAATTGCCGATTTTGATCGAACCCAATTGGTGAACGGAAATCACATTTCGAATCGAATTTCAAATCGAATCACAGTTAATGAATACGTCATCAAAAGAAAAGTTTGTTTTCTACAATAAAAACCTTGATTATTAAAAGACAAACAGTTATGTAGAGAGCATTTTTTGCCTCACCACTTCCCACACTATAAATTAAGATATAAACCAATATACTAGCTATTGATTGAAACTATTCATATTGTTGACTTTGTAGCATCAAAACAGCAGCAATAAACATTTTTAAACGAACCTGGCTGATAGGGCTGATACCTCACTTTAATCACATGTTTTCTTTGAAAAAACTGATCACTGGTCATAATGCACAATGAGTTGAAATGAACAATTGTAGCAGTAATAGTGTTTGTAGCAATGTAGCTACAATTGTTGTACAGTTGTAGTTACATTGCTACAAATACTGTTATTGCCACAAGTCAGTTACATTTCTACTCAGAACAATACTCAATATAAAATAATGTGATCAATTACAATCTGTAAACATTCATGGTTATGGCCAAAGTATATTTCAATGTCCGATTTTGAATTGAATCAAATCGAATATTGACTTTTGAAACAAATTTCGAATTGAATTTCAAACTTTCGCAGGAGCCTACCTCGAGTTCTATCATTTCGCGATGACATGAGTAATTACAGCGGCAATCATCGAATTTGAGGTGCATGCTTAGAGCACCATGTCCAAGTCTTAAGAGGGCTAAAGTTTAACCTTACACACATTTTTCTGTGCAACTAACGGCCATGATGTTCAAATCCTTTGTAAATTCTGCACACTGAATGAATGAAGTGGCATCAAATCTTAGTTCACAAATCCTCAATGAAAAGAAAGTGACATTGTAAGTCATTGTTTTGTTAGTCGACAGCAAATACATAATAATCTCAGGTGCACATGCAAAATTATTGAACCACATATACAAAAATGAAACCATTTGTTTGTTTCCGGTTACCCAACCACCCCTATTTCAAGCTTGCGACTCTACAAAAAGATTTTCATTACCTTCATGTGGATACCATAGGTAAAATGCATCTGCAGTGCAATCATTGATACAGAATGAGATGACCAAGCACATGGGAACCGAATGGAATGTGTCATTTGGGGATACTCCAGACAGGTTGTTTTGTATGCAAGTCAGGTTGAGTCTTGAGGCTTTTGGGGAAAATTAAGGCAGGCCAACAGGCTGTCAAACACTGCTATTAACTCTTAACTTGCAGAGTATTTTAAAAATATTTTACCCAAATCTAGTCATGGCGGCCTTATAGCAGCCATGACTAGATTTGTTGAAAAATTCATCTCAAAAAATCTTTCACGAAAAACGCCATTCCATTTACAAGGGAAGGGGAAAGTTTCTTTAAATGTATTCAAATTTCATGTACACCTATTTCAGTGACAAACAAAATCCTGTCCTGAGCAGGTTTATCTGCCAGCAACATGTAAGGAGTTAATCATCATTATTAATAATGAGCCTATGGGGACGTGGTGGCATTGCGGTAACCAGTTCTCATCAGATCACCGAAGTTAAGCAACATTGAGCCAGGTTAGTCCTTGGATGGGTGACCGTCTGAGTGATCGATAATCGATTCAGACTCTGCAATGTGTCCAGGGCAAGGCACTCACCCCAATTGTCCACATGGGGGCACGATGACGCCATGCACTAAGGCGTACTGCACGCCAATGGTGTGCATGTCTTCAACAAATCTAACCTTGCCTATGCTGTAGTGCAGAGTTACGATGTTGGGGAGCTGCTCATCGTTGCTCCGTGTTCTCTCTGGGTACTCTGACTTCCTCCACCCAAAAAACTGTCACCGACATGATATGACCTTGGCTGTTAAAGTGTTGTTAAACCTTAATAAATAAATGAATAACGAGCCTATGCACTATGTACAGTGAGAAGTTGTTCTAGATATACCTTTTGATTGGAATAGTCCACAAATAAATGTTTGAAAAATAAATCTTCTGTCCCCTACTAGTATTTTGTTTTTCAACAATCAGACAACTCACATACCTACCATACTCCTGTCTCTGCCCCCACCCCACCCCACCCCCTCTATCCTCAATTATGATAAGTTTCTACATAGTTTATGAGCTGTACATGGGTCATGATAGGTCAATTCCATTTTACATCTTGATTCAGTTTTATTAACCCATTACCCAACGTAGATGGTATCAAAATTTATTATTTTAAATATCATTTTTTCAAATTTTTCAAACAATTTCAACAAAACCATATCATGTGACCCCTCGTTGGAACGAGCTCGACGAGCTCGTTCCAACAAAGTGTCAAATGATATGGTTTTGTTGAATTCTTTTGAAAAACAATATTTTTCCAACTGCTGAATCTGCATATTACGTGGGCGGATGCAGCCGTTTTGTTGGGTAAAGGGTTAAACAACATGATGTTGTCAGATTTTGGCTCGTCTTACTTATTGTGATGTCCACATTTCCCATGCCACTAATCTGAAGTTAAACAGCTTATGGTCCCTTTCAACACTTTAAGCTTATCTGTCCCAATACATTCAGAAATCACAAAGTTGACATGATATGAAGCATCTGAAGTTCTGAACTGCACCAAATTACTCATTTTTGAGTAGGTTTGTAAATGAGATACATGTCTATCACACCCCTTCCGTAGGTCAAGGAGCCTTATAACGAGTATCAGGGGCAAAATAATACCTCAGTACATTGTAATTGGTGCAGGAAAGCATTAATATAAAAATACAACTTGAGGCACACTTATGAGAAAAACATTTTCCTTATTGTTGTTTCTAAAGGTCACAGAGTATGATTTTAAAGTTGCCTTTTAACCCTTTACCCAATGAATCGCCCGCATCCGTCCGCGTAATATGCAAATTCAGCAGTTGAAAAAATATTATTTTTCAAAAACTTTCAACAAAACCATATCATGCGACCCCTCATTGGAATGAGCTCGTTCCAACGAGGGGTCACATAATATGGTTTTGTTGAAATCTTTTGAAAAATTTGAAAAAATGATATTTAAAATAATAAATTTTGATATAGTGTGCGTTGGGTAAAGGTTTAAGGCCCCACAGAGTAGATCTTCTGTTGCTGGGTAATTTTTTGTGGGCGGTCATTTTTTTATTTTATTTTTTATTTTTGTAATTAATTCTTCGCCATCAAAAGTTCATGTTCTTGGTTTATTTTATGTTTTAGGCCTCATAATCTACAGAATAGCATGGGTGGTGGTGTATTTTGTTCCTTGATTGCAAGAAGGCTTTGCAATGCTTTAGCTCAAGGGACAAATTTATCAATTTTATTAACTTAGGTAAAATACCAGACATAAACCATTTAAATTTTATGTTTTTAAGTTTAAACTGGTTATAAAAAGAGAGTATGTGACAGCCAAAAGAACCATGCTGGAGGGCCTGAGAAACAGATTTTGAACTTTTTAGGCCTAATCAATTATTTTTCTTCATAAGTCGATTATGAAATTTCATAATCGTGCAAACTCCTGGCAAACTGACTATTCAATTAACAGGGTGCCACATCATAAGATACATCCTGCTACTGATATTTTAGACATATAAAAAATGTGTACCTCAATTACAAATTAGATACATCATGATCTATGATGTCCAGAGATACTAACACACCTTTGTCCTAGAGATGAGTGGTACGAGAATTTTGAGTTTGGTATTGGGCCCAGTATTTTTAAAGGAGTACATGTATACCACTGTATCGGTTCAGTACCAGGCTTGACTGAGATTTGCTGATAGTACCAAAGGGGAATTCAACGCAGGAAAATACAGAATAAGTTGTTCTTCTATCATTCTACCACATCGCCACAAATGCCATTGCCAATGAGCTCAACAGTTGCATTCTTTTGCCAACACAAATCATATCTACAGTACGTGGAGAGTGTATTATCACTAAATCACCTGCAGAGTGGAGATTCCACCGAAGCAATAATTGCAAATTTGTTGCAAAAATAACCAGCACCAGCAAAGTTTCAGCCAATGGACCTCCAGGTTCAACCCGGGGGTCCATTGGCTGAAACATTGCTTCTGTTTTTTGTCGATCTGTACAAAATTTGAAAGTTATAGCTTGGGTGATAACTCCACTCCATGGGTGATTTAGTTACAATCCACTCTCCACATTCTGCACAATAATATTGTGACTTGTTGCCAACAAACCTTAACCTTTAAAGACCTGTATCTGTCTTCTGTGATCTCAGAGAATGTGCCCTCAACATGCCATAATTAGGAGGTCCAGCTGACAATAGACAAATCACCTGGGCAGTGATTTCTAGTTAAGTCTTAGCTGCCTACTAAGCATCTGGACATTTATTTTTTGGGGTTTAACGAATTTTTTACGAGTGGAGGACGTCGGAGTACTCAGAGAGAACCACCAAGCAATGGCGAGCAACTGTCAGGCTCTCCAACATACTCCACAAAAGTAGGGTTTGCATTGGTTGAAGACAAGTGCACCACCGACGTGCAGAATGCATTAGTACACAACGCCACCGTGTCCCCACGTGGACAATGTGGGTGAAGTGTCTTGCCCAAGGACACAACACATTGCCGCAGGTGGGATTCGAACCAAAGACCTCTCGACTTGCAGCCTGCACTTCTACCAACTGAGCTACCAGGCCCCCTCAAGCATCTGGACATCTACAGGTTGTATTCTCATGGGAATTCAGTATGATTGCCTTGGCCCCAAAGGGTTGACAAAACTGAAGAGAAAATCAGTCACTTCTTTCATGAAAATGAACACTTCAGCTTCTATCAAGCCTCAACAAGGCCTGATAAATAGCAAATGTAGGAAAATTTGAAAATACAGATGGTTTCGGCATTCAGTGATTAGTTTGGTTCATTTTTTGGGTATCCCCGTGATTTTGGCATCGGTTCGGTTTTTCAGTACATTGCCCATTTCTACCTTGTCTTTTGAAATGAAGCACAGCAGTGGATATAAATGCTACCACTGTAACTACAGTACATGGATAGTAGATTCTAACAAAATCACCCAATGAGTGGAGTTACCACCCAAAGTTTCACATTCAAATTCTGTACTTACAAAAATGGTCAAAAGACAGAAGCAATGTTTCAGCCAACTGACCTCCGAGTTTAACATGGAGGTCCACTGGCTGGAACTTTGCTTGTGCTTGTTATGCCTTGCAACAAATTTGCAATTACTGCTTGAGTGGAATCTCGCCTCTGTGGGTGATTTAATGATAATACACTCTACACGTACTGTACATGTAGTTACCACTGTCATTACTGGACTCTTTTACCCATCCAGAATTTGGGTTTTGACTTGAAATTCTTTGTAATTTCATGTGCCGATCGTCGCAACTTCTTTCTCTGATCATGATGTGTTTTGTTTTGTTTGAGTCTTTTTAGCTCCTTTTCATCTTTCTTCCACTTGAAAACCATTTCTTTATTTCCAACAGTTTCTCCAACCTGTGCCACAGAGGATGTTGCAGCTTCTCTTAAACGTTCATGAAGTGACTTTTTCATTTCTTTCTTCCTTGATTTTTTATCATTTGAACTCAACAGTTCACCTGACTTAATTTCATAAAATTTTGAACTTGATTTATTGTTTTCATTTATTGATTTACTTTCCTTCTTTAAAGATTTTTTCTCTCTTTTCTGTTCTTGCTTCCAATCTTGCTCATCTTCCGAGCTAGAACTGTCCTCATCACTTGCTTTACCTTCCATTTCATCAATTACCTCATCAAACTGCTCTTCAATGAGTTCATTCTCCTTTCTTTTCTTTTTCTTCATTTTGTCTAGTTTGGCAACAGCTGGGTTGAAAATTTTATATTCATCACTATTTGGATCAATTTGAAAATCAGGGTTTTTAAACATTGCTGAAAATCTGTCATCTCTCATTAAACCAGTTGTTGTCTTTGCTGTCTTCTCGTTGCTTTCCATCTCACTTTCCAATATCTTTTCAGCAAGCTGCCTATTCACCTTTGGTAATTTTTTCAATCTAACCCTGTTTGCTCTTTCCTGATCAATTTTTTCTCTTATTTTATCTTTCCTATATTGTTCATAAGCAAAAGGCTCAGCAATTGTTTTGGCCTTGTGGTATAACCTCATGTCCAGAAAGAATCCATGCATTGAAGCACGGAGAAGATTTGAACCAATGAGATGTGAGAGTCCTATATCCTCAAGTTCTTTCCTTGTAACAAATTTGTAGTCATCATATATAGTTGCAGCTTCATTTTCTTCCAACTCCTCTGTCAAACTATCGAGAAATGAACACCACTTTGGTGCTGTACCAAGTGATGGCAAATAATATGAAAACATTTTTGGTGCCTCGTTCGCAATAAACATCAAGCCTGAATTCTTATATAAACACAGATTGTTCAAGTCTGTACCTGGTTCTATCGCTGTGAATGCTCTTCCTGTATCTCTGTGCCATAATTTCACAATTTTTTTATCCATCGAAAGTACAAGATTCTGCGATTCATGAAAAAGAATATCTTTGATTGGCAATTCATACTGATGGTCTTTTACTAATAAAGGTTTATGTGATCGCAAATCATACAGAAGAATGTGTCCTGTACTTGTACCCACTGCTATATTCAACCCATCTAAGTACTTCATTGAAGTTACACTTGGTACTGTGCCAATCTCCAATGATTCTATATGATTACTCAAAGCACAGTCTAGAATGCCAGCCCTTTTCCGTGATCTGGGATCCCAGCATTCAACTTGACCCTCTTGTGTTCCACATGAAAATAAATAATGTTCTGGATTAAACTGACAACAATTTATGATTGATGCATTTGTTTCAAGTGGGGCCAAAAAGCGTCCCTGCTCAAGATTGAACCTAAAAATTTGAGGAGTGACTCCAACAAAATATAAGTCACAGCTTGGGTAGTGATAATCTAGATCACGACCAAATTTGGGAATTCTAGTTCTGTAGTATCTCCCAAACTGAGAGTGAAACTCAATGTATCTGTCATTCTGGAGAAATAAGATTTTTGAGTAATCTTCTGACAAAATGAGGAATTTTACAACCTCTGAATCTAACCCCCTTTCAAATTTCATTGACATATCAGAAACGTCATAACATCTTACACGAGGTTTGTAAGTTCCTGCCACAATGATATATTTGCCGTCGTTTGATACTTTGACGTAGTTACAAACTGTTGGCATTTCAAAGTCTTGTATAAGTTCAACTTTTCTCTGAATGTCCACATCTTTCTTCTGCAGGAGTCGTTTTCGCCTGTCAGAGAGCCATTCTGGTAAGGATTTGCCAGCACTCAGGTTGTAAATTTTAACATTATTGGGATTGGAGACTTGCATATTTTCACAGATGTGTAAATTGAATTGATCTGTGTTAAAAATCACAACATTATTTAATATCACGCAAGTGTCGACCAAAACACGTGCAACTGGAACACCGGAAGTTTACGTTGTGCATTCATTACAATTGATTAAAAAATACAACGCGGCAAACGAGTTCTTGGAGCGGGGTGTGTGAAAGTCTCTGACCCGGTAAACCACAGGCGCACCATAAAAAATCGGAAACAAGTTTACTCTTCTTTGCAAATATGGGCTTCTCGAGAAACCAGTAATGGCAGTATCTGTAAAGAATGCAAACTTTCTGAATATTTTTTCATAGTATCCCCATGATATCGGTTCGGTTTTTCGGTATATTACCCATCTCTAGTAGTTCCCAACATAACGTGATTACCACAGTGAAAAACAATGCTCCACTTCTTGGGGTTCCCGAAATAAAACTCACCGAAAAGTATAAAGTTTCACCTGACCATTTTTGTAAGCAATTGTGTTTCCAATAAAAGTTCTGGATTCAGGTCCTTAAATAACACCATAGGCTTAAGTGAGCCTAAAACGCACACCTGAATCAAGTTGTCTACAATGAATGGTAGTTCAGCGATCCGAATGTCAGGGCAAAGCCAGCCTAAATATAGGAGCAAGGGGCCTCATATTTAAAGATACTGTAAGTTCAAAATATATTCCGCATCAAGGCGAAAAACCTACATGAATTTCACTTCTCTGTAAAGCTGGAAAAACACACGTGGTGTATATCCAGCTTTAGCGCAGGGACCCAGGGGAGAAACGGTATGTTAGATAAGGTCTGATCTCATTTAATTTATACAGTAGTCGGAGTCTTACGAGACGTAATCGGTTTTCGTCACGGTCAATTGAGAAACGAGATTTTAAAACGATAGAAATGTCTGTCGTGTCGTCACCTGATCATTAGTTATAGCAATGCGTGTCAGGAACGAATCATCGTTAAGTCACGCGCGAGATGACTTGTATTGATTCTGCCTCGATATACGTCATCTCCCACCGTTTTGACAGATGGATGGATGAGCGTCCGTCCACCTGACAGTTTAGGGTAAAAAGTATATATACCTGGAAGAGCAGAGCATTAGACACGCACTTGGGGTCACACACGCGTTGGTGAAGTCCAGGACAGGCGGACTCTGTTTCCTGGCATAAGGGTACCTTCGATCACAGGACCCTGACACGGCTGGAATCGCCAGAGAGGACATTCCATGATCGATTTAGCTTAACGTTGATAGGCGGCTACGGGGCCGAATTCGTGAGAAGGGACACCCCAGGTGGAACGTTAAAGTTTAGATTGTCGAGTAGCAGGTATCGGCCTGCAATAGTCAGAAGTGTAGGTTAATTGTATTGTGCGTATTAACCCTTTAAAGCGTCAGACTGATTGCGTTCTGAGTAGTTTGTTTTGCTGTCGAAGCATCGTAATGCCGACTGGAGATCGGTGTGAGTGACAATTTCGCCCTAGCACAAAAAGGGCATTTGTGAATCGTGAATTCAACCAGGAACGGTGAATATTTCAATAGGACTTTCACGGAGGACTTTCAAAAGGCACATAAGGTATGAGTAGACAATATCTGACCCAAATCAGAAGTGCGGTGTCTTCATAGATGACGAACATTGCTGGTCGGAACCCTCCGACAGCCAGAGGTACAGTTACGCGCAGACGTTGACATTTGAGCCTAAGCGGGTGAAGCTCTTATGGCGAGCTCACAGTAATAACATTTCAGATTTGTGAAGCTCTTATGGCGAGCTCACGGTAGTAACATTTCCCGTGTGTAGACTATAGTGCCAGTACAGGGCTATAGAATGACTATATGATTGTTTAGAATTATTTAACCGTAGCGACCCATTTTCTGTGAAAAGAATCGAATTGTTGATTGTTGAAATATTGAAACGGATTTATTTTATGTGTAAATAAAAGAATCGTTGTTACTTTAAATCATTCTTTCCATTATACAGCCTAAAGTGATTAGGAATCACACCTAACGGAAATCGAACCTATTTCAGGCCAATTTGGCAGAGAAGGAATCACGGCGTCGGTCTAACTCAACTCTCTGCGCCGAGTTCGCGACACTTGGATTCCGACCCTCCACGTTGGTCTAATTTTCCCGCAGCTTCATCAGCGGGACTAAATAACCCCACGTCAGCCCAGGCCTTACGGGGCCTCAGGTGTCCCTGACATTGATTGGCGAGCGCTAACCAGGATATTTCTAAAAGGTAAAAAATGGCTATATGGAAATTTTGTTTTATTTTAATGGCGGTTCTGTTTAGGTTTTGACGCGTTCGGTCAGTTGATGCCGTTCAAGGGTTTAATATCGCAATACAGTAGTCCCCAAAAGGATACTTAATAGCCACTATAACTGCGGTAGGTTTCAGAATATTTGGTGCGTTTAATTACGTTAAATTACAGAGGTAAATTAAGATTAATTGCCATATTTTTTTTCTTTCTTTCTTTTCCTTCTTCGTTCTTTCTGACGAGTGTTGAAGATAGAAAGAAAAAATCAAAATGGATGTTGTTACACCCCTCGCCCAACTGGTATCATTAGGCAAGGAAATGGGCCTTGAGGGGGCCGAACTTCATAAGTTCGTTAAAGATGAGCAGAAACGTGAGGCCAAGGAGATTGCCTTACGTAATGACGCAAGAGAGAGAGAAGCCCAATTAGAACGAGAGCGTGAGAAAGACGCAAGAGAGGCGAGGGAGAGAGAAGCCCAATTAGAAAGAGAGCGTGAGAAAGACGCAAGAGAGGCGAAAGAGAGAGAGATTCAATTAGCAAATGAGGCGAAAGAGAGAGAGATTCAATTAGCAAATGAGGCGAGAGAGAGGGAAGCCCAATTAGCAAGGGAGGCAAGGGAGGCAGAGCGAGAGCTCGAACAACAGAGGCACGAGAGAGAATTAGAGCTCCTCAGAGCAAGGGCCGATGTGGAGAATGAAAGTCGGCGCTCAGGGGATGGGAGTGCAGGGGTAGCAATTCATGCCCCACGCCCCCATCTCGCTCATTTCAATGAAAACACAGATGACTTGGACTCGTACTTGGAGAGGTTCGAGCGTTTTGCCTCCAGTCAAATGTGGCCAGAAGACACATGGGCTATGTGCTTGAGCCCTTTGTTGTCAGGTAAAGCCCTCGAGGCTTATACCAGTATGCCTCCTGCACTTCTTAACGACTACAGTGAGCTGAAGAATGCCATCCTTCGGAGATACCAGCTCACTGAAGAAGGATTCCGGACCAAGTTCCGAGAAATTAAGCAGGAGAAGGGAGAAACAGTACCTCAGTATTTTGCCCGAGCTAGGCGGTACTTTGACCGCTGGACTGATCTCGCAGAAGTGAATGAGTCGTATGGAGCCCTGCGAGATCTATTTCTCCGGGAGCAGTTTTTAACTACATGCTCCAAGGAGTTGGGCCTGTTCATCAAGGAAAGGGGTCCGCCCACCTATGATGAGATGGCAACTGTGGCAGAACGCAACATCGAGGCCCACGGTGGGAGTGTGAACGCACCCAAATCGGCTAGGGGTGGGGCGAACGGGTTGGCAATGGCACCCGTAAGGCAACACCACCCCGATCCTCCTGCGTCGCAGACCAGCCGGAAGGGGAGCGCTCCCAAGGACGCCACTTGTTTTATCTGCAACAAGCGGGGTCATATTGCCAGGGACTGCTGGCAGAAGCAGGTAAGGACCACTGGGAACATTAGACCACCTCAGCAGGGGGCCAGGAACGCAGCGCCAAGGGGTTGGAAGCAAGGTGACCGCGTAGATCCAGGGTCCAGTAGACAGACGGCAGCGTTCTGTCAAACTATCGGTCCAGAACACAGTCCCCTCCGGGAATGTATACAAGAGGGGGAATTAAGGCTGGAAGGCGGGAAGGTTGTCCCGATAATAAGTGGCATGTGTGAGAGGCTCACAACTTCGCAGGAGAAGGTTGATATGCCAGTGTACCCAGGGTATGTGGGACAAAGGGAGATCCGTCTGCTCCCAGATTCTGGGTGCTCCTCTGCAGCGGTTAGAAAGCAACTGGTTGACGACAAGCAATTGTTGGGGCGCGACCATTTGTGTATTTTGATAGATGGGACCGTTAGAAGGTTCCCCATCGGAGGATAACTGTGGATACCCCATTTTATTGTGGCGAAGTGGAAGCCATGTGCATTGAATCACCTGTGTATGACCTGGTCATAGGTAATATCCCAGGGGTGAGGGCAAGCCCTGATGAGTTATGGTCCAGGGATAGGGGGCCAAGTGAAGGCCCAACGAGTAAGGAAGGGAAGGTTCCCAGGGGGAACCAATCCGATGGTCCAGGGGATGGTCCCTACACGACGAAATGTCGGGAAGTTTCAGGAGGGACGACTCCTGTCCAATTAAGGAGAAGGGGCCGCAGGCGGTCCAGGCTAAACGCTAAACAGCGAGGGAAACCGATGGGATCATTGGGGAAAGACCCTCAAGCAAATTTATGTGGGGGAGTTGAGCTCCCCCAGAAGTCGGTGTCACCTGTGTGGAGGGGGAGGCCAGACCCACGCAAATGGCTGGGCAAACTTCCCCAGAATTGAGGGGGCACGGGTCAACACAAGTTGAGTATGTTAAAGTGGATGGGACCTCTAAGGTGGGCGCCCAGGGGACCGAGAAAAGGGTCCATAAATCAAAGGAGAAGCATCCTAGGTGGCGGAGACCACGTAGAGAGTGCCGGGGGCGCACAGCGCCCAATGTGCGCAAGAAGTCGTCGCAATGGACCGGGGGGTCGACGGCACAAGGGCCAAGGACGGCCAGTGTCGTTCGAACGACGGTAATCGCCGGGACGAGTGAGCCTGGGGGATATAGCGCCAAGGGAAGCTCTTGGGAATGCGACAACGACAGGGTATGGGGACCCTGGTGGAATACCCGTAGAAATGGCGGGGCGAGAAGTAGGGGTGTGTCAAGGGTTACCCAAGGGGATACTGGGAACCGGGCCCCTACCAATGGTCGGTGGTTATAAAGAAGCAATAGTTGGGTGGCTGTGGGCCTGGTGTCTGGGACGGGGGCTCCAGTCGCAAATATTTTTGTTGGTGAGGTGATGGGCTTCGTAAACTCGGTGTTAAGGCCCGGAAGGAATTTTCTTATTTTAGTATTATTATTGCTCTGACTGCTGACTAGAGTTGGTTGTGAGTGCGAATGTGAGATACACTGCCTCGTCTGTCGCGTGTGCGTGGACGGGGAGCCTGTGTGTCGAGTTTTTGTAAGTGTGGGATACACTAACCCCGTCTGTCGCAAAGGCGCGGTCGGGAAATCTGTGTGTTGAATGTGTGAGTGTGTGCGTCACAATTTTAATCCCCCGGTTGAGCTTTGCGAGGGTGAGGCTCAACATAATGCAGGGGTCGTTTGCCCCTTCACAGGTCATAGGGGAACGGGAGGCGAAGTTACACTCCGTTGGAATTAACCCATCTGACGCAAAGGCGCGGACGGTGTTACTCGTCGGAGTGAATGCCAAGTGAACTGTTTGCAAAATGGGCGAATGTGTATAAAAATGTGTATGTTTAGGTGTAAATATATAGTATGAGAGAGAGAGAGAGAGAGCTGCAAACCTAAGGATAAGGCTACTCCCCATATCATATGTAAACCCGCAAGACGGGAGCATGTGGTAGCGTGTGTGTCGTGGGAATCGGTATGGCCGACGCATGAGCCCGGTCATGAACCCCACGACCACTAGGGCACGGTTTTGTAGTCTTGAACATGATGGGTAGATTGTAAAAAGGTGTGAGAGGCGAACGTGCGTGGCTTTGCCCCTCGTGTTTTAAGAGATACACAGGGTGTTTCTCTCGGGAAGGGAGTTGTCAGGGCAAAGCCAGCCTAAATATAGGGGCAAGGGGCCTCATATTTAAAGATACTGTAAGTTCAAAATATATTCCGCATCAAGGCGAAAAACCTACATGAATTTCACTTCTCTGTAAAGCTGGAAAAACACACGTGGTGTATATCCAGCTTTAGCGCAGGGACCCAGGGGAGAAACGGTATGTTAGATAAGGTCTGATCTCATTTAATTTATACAGTAGTCGGAGTCTTACGAGACGTAATCAACTTTCGTCACGGTCAATTGAGAAACGAGATTTTAAAACGATAGAAATGTCTGTCGTGTCGTCACCTGATCATTAGTTATAGCAATGCGTGTCAGAAACGAATCATCGTTAAGTCACGCGCGAGATGACTTGTATTGATTCTGCCTCGATATACGTCATCTCCCACCGTTTTGACAGATGGATGGATGAGCGTCCGTCCACTTGACAGTTTAGGGTAAAAAGTATATATACCTGGAAGAGCAGAGCATTAGACACGCACTTGGGGTCACACACGCGTTGGTGAAGTCCAGGACAGGCGGACTCTGTTTCCTGGCATAAGGGTACCTTCGATCACAGGACCCTGACACGGCTGGAATCGCCAGAGAGGGCATTCCATGATCGATTTAGCTTAACGTTGATAGGCGGCTACGGGGCCGAATTCGTGAGAAGGGACGCCCCAGGTGGAACGTTAAAGTTTAGATTGTCGAGTAGCAGGTATCGGCCTGCAATAGTCAGAAGTGTAGGTTAATTGTATTGTGCGTATTAACCCTTTAAAGCGTCAGACTGATTGCGTTCTGAGTAGTTTGTTTTGCTGTCGAAGCATCGTAATGCCGACTGGAGATCGGTGTGAGTGACAATTTCGCTCTAGCACAAAAAGGGCATTTGTGAATCGTGAATTCAACCAGGAACGGTGAATATTTCAATAGGACTTTCACGGAGGACTTTCAAAAGGCACATAAGGTATGAGTAGACAATATCTGACCCAAATCAGAAGTGCGGTGTCTTCATAGATGACGAACATTGCTGGTCGGAACCCTCCGACAGCCAGAGGTACAGTTACGCGCAGACGTTGACATTTGAGCCTAAGCGGGTGAAGCTCTTATGGCGAGCTCACAGTAATAACATTTCAGATTTGTGAAGCTCTTATGGCGAGCTCACGGTAGTAACATTTCCAGTGTGTAGACTATAGTGCCAGTACAGGGCTATAGAATGACTATATGATTGTTTAGAATTATTTAACCGTAGCGACCCATTTTCTGTGAAAAGAATCGAATTGTTGATTGTTGAAATATTGAAACGGATTTATTTTTATGTGTAAATAAAAGAATCGTTGTTACTTTAAATCATTCTTTCCATTATACAGCCTAAAGTGATTAGGAATCACACCTAACGGAAATCGAACCTATTTCAGGCCAATTTGGCAGAGAAGGAGGGTCCTACTATTTAACGAACACAAACGAACATAAACGAACATGAACGAACAGAAGAGAAAATAATAGGAAATACAAGTTAAAAATGATTGAGGGTGCATATGCAGGTATATGTGGGTATATATTATTCGTTTGTAAAATTTTATTCAGTTCTGATGAGTATTTTGATGATTAATAAGGTTTATAAAATGTACGACGGCGCGAAATTCTTGTGTTCGTTAAGTAGTAGCCTGCTTGAAGCTGTCGACAAGATGCGAAAAGGTGTGAAATCAATTAGCTGTCTATCTGAGGAAGAATGTCGCTGAGGAAAACAGCGAAATTTAGGTTTAAGAGGATGGCAAGCGCCTATTTTAATCGTGTGTAAAATTGTATCCACATCTGACGAGTATTTTAGTGATAAATAAAGATTATAGCCATTATTTAGATTGACAAACATGCATCAAACTCTCGCTTTGGATTCCGAGGACGCATCACGGCGAGTCGGGGACAAACCGCGATCTACCCTTAGAAAGCGGAGCAAGACTCGGATACATGTAGCATATTGTACACCCACAAAATGAAAATAATAAAAAGATCTTAAAATATCTTGGGGATAAGTCATTAAAGTCCAGTTTAAGCTTTCCTGAACACTTTCCCCGAACAAGCTCACCCTCCACCAACGCGGGCTCCTACTAACAAGAGAGGACAACCAGGCGCGTAGCCAGGAAAAAGTTTCCGGGGGGAGGGGGGTTATAGGCATCAGATGCGCGAAAGGCGGGGGTGCTGGGGGGTCCTTCTCCAGGAATTTCTTTTCGGGGGGGGGGGGGGGTTTCTCCCCCAGGAAAATTTAAAATCTAAGGCTACTGGCGGAAAACATTTGGAAGGGGACACAGCTAGATTTTGGGGAGGGGGTAAGTGCCCCTCCCCCCCAGCCACATGTGGCTCTTTCCAGGAAGCGGGTTCCATGATACAGTAACCGCTTCGCGGTGATGTCTTCCACATACAACATCCCGTTTTTTTTTAATTTAAATTAAAAAAAAAAATTAGCAATAAATTTTAAACTCCCCTCATCCTTTGCCAGGGCTTGGCACCGGTGGACTTAACAAAGTCAAATCAGGCGGATTTTGAGTTTTTATGTTTTCCAAACAATTATTATATTTACTTCTTTGGTAGATATATTCTGATTTTCTTTTCAATTCACTGCCTTACCATAATTATATTTGATGTGAAAGAATGAGTTTTCCAAAATAAATTTAGGAATTCTGTCTATAAGATGCGACACAGGTGTGAAATTAATCGGTTGTCAATCCGAGTTGGATTATCGCTAAAATAAAAAAAAGGGGGGGGGGGGGTATAAGTTTAAAATGTTGGAGAGCGAAAATCTGATGGCTATAACCCCCACCCCCGCCAGTTATCGCCCCCCCCCCCCCCCCCCCGGAAACTTTTTCCTGGCTACGCGTCTGGTTGTCCTCTCTCGTTAGTGGGAGCCCGCGTTGGTGGAGGGTGAGCTTGTTCGGGGAAAGTGTTCAGGAAAGCTTAAACTGGACTTTAATGACTTATCCCCAAGATATTTTAAGATCTTTAGATTATTATCATTATGTGGGTGTACAATATGCTACATGTATCCGAGTCTTGCTCTGCTTTCTAAGGGTAGATCGCGGTTTGTCCCCGACTCGCCGTGATGCGTCCTCGGAATCCAAAGGGAGAGTTTGATGCATATTTGTCAATCTAAATAATGGCTATAATCTTTATTTATCACTAAAATACTCATCAGATGTGGATACAATTTTACACACGATTAAAATAGGCGCTTGCCATCCTCTTAAACCTAAATTTCGCCGTTTTCCTCAGCGACATTCTTCCTCAGATAGATAGCTAATTGATTTCACACCTTTTCGCATCTTGTCGACAGCTTCAAGCAGGCTACTACTTAACGAACACAAGAATTTCTCGCCGTCGTACATTTTATAAACCTTATTAATCATCAAAATACTCATCAGAACTGAATAAAATTTTACAAACGAATAATATATACCCACATATACCTGCATATGCACCCTCAATCATTTTTAACTTGTATTTCCTATTATTTTCTCTTCTGTTCGTTTATGTTCGTTTATGTTCGTTTGTGTTCGTTAAATAGTAGGACCGCGAACGGAATCACGGCGTCGGTCTAACTCAACTCTCTGCGCCGAGTTCGCGACACTTGGATTCCGACCCTCCACGTTGGTCTAATTTTCCCGCAGCTTCATCAGCGGGACTAAATAACCCCACGTCAGCCCAGGCCTTACGGGGCCTCAGGTGTCCCTGACACCGAACGTAGTGGCTACCCCTCTACGTTCAGATTCTTACCATTCAATCCTATAGAAAAAGTTCCCATCAAGTTTTTATGGGAACTCAAAACTCGAAATTTGGGATATATATCAAGCTTTCGCCCTTATTACCGGCTGCAATCGATAGTATACGTATTTCCTTACATTTGGGCAGAGTTTATTAATCCAATCTAGGTTTTATCCTTTAATTGTCGTCATTTGTGTACTCGTGAGGCGGCGACGGAGATTTCAAAATCGGCCATGTTTTTGTCTAAATATAAAACAGTAAAAACAATAACCCGGTAATGGCGCCGAAACGAATAGACCTTTTCATCGATGCGGAATAGGAAATTCGATCGCAATTGCGCAGAATGGGTTTGATAATCTGCTCTGTGCGAATGCGACCGAGTTTGATGACCTCCTCTCGCGAATGAGATCGAGATTCCGATTCTGCACCGATGAAAGGGTCTGCTCGTTTCGGCGCCATTACCGGGTTATTGTTTTTACAGTTTTATATTTAAACAAAAACATGGCCGATTTTGAAATCTCCGTCACGGTCGCCGCCTCACGAGTACACAAATCGTCGCCTGAGTGCTAGAATGTTCTATGTCCCCTATGGGACATAGAACATTCTAGCACTCAGGCGACGAAATGACGACAATTAAAGGATAAAACCTAGATTGGATTATTAAACTCTGCCCAAATGTAAGGAAATACGTGTACTATCGATTGCAGCCGGTAATAAGGGCGAAAGCTTGATATATATTCCAAATTTCGAGTTTTGAGTTCCCATAAAAACTTGATGGGAACTTTTTCTATAGGATTGAATGGGAAGAATCTGAACGCAGCGGGGAAGCCACCACGTTCGGATCGCTGAACTACAATGAATGGGAGCGGGTCTTTTCGGCCTCGGGAACATTCGGCCTGGGAACATTCGGCCTCCGTTTTAAAATGGGGAGACTAAGAGAGACACGGGTTAAGATGAGTTTAAACATCTTTATCACAACCAAAAACAAAAATAAATACAGCGTAATGTATAATATATACAATATAAAATACTGTCGTATACCTTTGCCCTTCTGTCTATGACGTGATTTACCTCGCACACTTGGGTAGGGAACTAACGACTGAAACTGGACAATCCCGACGGTCATAAACCTGGGTACATAAATCGGTAGAGTCGTAAAGTTCACGGGATGTTGACCTACCAGATTCAACTCGGGTAAGGGACAGCCTAAAGGTGACCAGCAGAACAGAGATAATAACTATGATTAATTATTTATTGCATGAAAATACATACGCTAATTGGTGTCCGATTCTGCGCGGCGTTATCGACAACACTATGGAACTTCTCACCTCGATGAACATCAGCTGAATCTCTTCCATAGAGAAGAAATGATTTCGCGCGCCGAAGGCGCGCAGGGACGATATGGGAGACAGGCCCCTTTCGACCCTCGGTGACTGTAGAAGATTGGTATTGCATGTCTAGGCGTGTCAAAGGAGGAAAAGGAAGGAGGAGGTTTAGCCGCGTTTGTTCCTTTTACGGTGTTTTTTCTTTGGAGGTGGTTGTGATGGTGATGTTGATATAGCTTGGATTTCTTGGGCCGCTGTGGTGTGCATCTCTTTAGGACAGTATTTGTAGCTCTCTTCTAGTAATGCTTTAGATCTTTTGAGGACTTCTGCCGATAAATTGGCCGCATCTTCCAGGTCCAGGCGTTCCGGTAGTAAAGGAAGAGGGGAGTGAGGGGTGGGAGGTGGTGAAAAAGCAACTTCCAGTTCCTCCTCAGTCTCCACTGGACGTTCCTCATCCAACTTTACCGGTTCAGGAGCCGGCAGTTAATTGGGAGTACCAGTGGGACAAGGAGGGGAACTGGTGGCTGCCTCCAGGACCTCCACCCCTCACTCAACTCTTTCTTCCTGTTCCGGAATGCCTCCAAGCGCAGGGCGTCCCTGCGCTTGGTTGATGGACTCTTCTTCTTCTTCCTCTTCTCAGGGCCTCCGTGCCTCTTCGGGTGAGGACCAGTGGGAGAGGGGATCCTCTCTCCAAAGGTGCTACCTCTCCCCGAAGAGGATGGTGTTTCGTCTTTTTCAGGTTTCTTAACTTGGAATTCCAATTTCAGGTAGACACTCATGCCTACCTCCTGGATAGTCCAGGAGACAGGACACGAGATGCCCAGAGCTGCGATGGTTTTCTCCAATCTATCTGGTAGCTCCATGATAGGTGTGTACACTCTGCAGTCAGAAGTGATGCACAAAGCACGAAATGACAGTCGCACGCACGACCTCGATGAACATCAGCTGAATCTCTTCCAAAGCCGTCACGGAGTCTATTTATACAAAGTGCCAGAAACGCGTGCCGCACAGAATCGGTACCGCGTAAACACGGACGGCTAACTGAACAGCCGCTGTCGAGCAAGGGAGGACTGTCTGGTCGGAGGATGAGCAGGCACAAACAAAAGTACACTACAATACATTGACAGATACATTGATAAATACAAAATACAATTACACTTTATATATACTGGCACACAACCTCAAAAATCTAGATGTAGTTATATCATTCTCTTTATATATTTCTCCCATGCTTCCTCTAACTTCTTGGAGATATCTTTGTTGTTACAATTTCCAAATCGCCGTCAACGACATTCATCCTCGCAATCTTGGCCTCGCATAATAAGGTAGGTATCAGCAAGTAAGCAAGCGAGCCAGATTGATGTTGGACGAATGAAATGAAAAGTTTCTGCGCACCGAAGGCGCACAGGGAGGGAGATACTTTTTGCCGATAAAAAGGACGGTATTCGGTAAAAAGGACGGTATCCGGTAAAAAGTACGGTAAGGATGGCTAGGAATTTTGCATAACTACATTATTGTTGAGGGATCAGAAAAACGGCAGGAAAAAGGAAGTGTCACCTTGTATATTTGTGCATACTGCAATGACCGTCACTAAAAAAAGGGCTCTGCCAGTGAAAAATGATGTTCGTTTTTCATCCCCCACTCACCATTGTTAGCACACATCCCACGTTAGGCTTGAGATTATGTAAAGAAATGACAAAAGGGCTTCCCTCTGAAAAGGCCCCATAGGTTGGTTAAAATTTGGGGTTGAAATTGGGTGAAATATTCATTGTTCAAGGAAGCTATCGATTGTGTGAAGAAATGGAGTGAGATGGAAGTCAAAAAGGACATGATGGAGAGTCTTCTTCTGACAAATTAGGATTTTCTGGTTGTGTGTCATTACTGTCAGTCACAAACAGATGTAATCATTAATGAAAATTGAACATTCCATTGAAATAAAATTCGTTTTCTTACCAAATATCAAAAGATTGTCTGGTGGATCCTAAGATCTCTGAGGAATAGTCCCCTTATTGCACCAAGGTAAAATTTGAGCTCCACCGGGAGCCAGAATATGAAACCAAGTACTTGATTGAACATTCTTGAATCTGCCCCCACCAAGGTGGTGTATACCAAATGAAAAGTTTCTGCCAAGTGGATCTGGGGATGATTTTTAAAGCATTTTCTTGATATTGCACAGAGTTAAAATTTGGGTTGCCATCAGGAGCCCAAACGTGAACCCAGGGACTTGGTTTGAATAAACTTGAATCTGGCCCCTATGAGAAAGGTGTATACCAACTATCAGATGACTCTGGTGGATCTGAAGATGATGTTTAAATGATCCTCCTCATATTGCACTAAATTGAAATTTTGGTTCACATGGGGAATCCAAATATGAACCCATGGACTTAATAAGAACAAACTTGAATCTACCATCCCCCCCCCCCCCCCAAAGGATGGTGTACACAAAATATGAAAAGATTCTGCCAGGTGGATCGGAAGGAGAAGATTTGTTAACACTTTTTCTGCCACACCCACTTTAGTCATATATGGAGGGCCTCTATGTTCGCCTGTGTGCGAGGAAGTTTAATAAGACTTATGACGTACTTAAAACTCTATCATCTGATTAATTGTTGAAAATGGATCTCTGAGCCCTTTCCAACAATTAATTAGATGATAGGTTTGATCTGCGCATACCAGAACTTTCCTTGTTCTATACTAAGTAAAAATTTGAGTTCCCATAAGGAGCCGAAATATAAAATTCAAAAAAGTAGGTGACATCCAAACTGATGTTGATATTTCGGAAAATGGTATTGGATACGCGTGATTCGACACATTAATATGTTACCAAGTTTAGTGTGGATCATGAATGTCACCGGCCCACGAAAACTTCGTGCGGGTTTTTCGCAAAAGCGCCACGTTAATGTCTGTGGAATACGTTTTGAAATTTTCATTTGTACCGGACGGGCTTTTTCGGAGGTCTCATCGTTCTTTTCTTGGTATAAACTCATTCATCAATAGTTTCTGGTAGAAACGTAACTTTTGAGGTATGCGAAGACTAACACGTGACGAACGTTTACGTCCCGTTGGCATTTTGGAAGCTGGCAACAGAGAGGCTGCAGTGGCTCAAATTCTGAACGTTACTCAATCTGTGACTAGCAGGTTGTAGTCACGCTACCGTCAGACAGGCAATGTTGATGACAGACGTCGGTCAGGTCGTCCAAGGGCGACAGCTGCTAACCTGGATCGTTTCATCCGAACCACAGCATTACGTAACCGCCGTCAAAGTGCCTCTGAAATTGGACAGCAGCTGCACCGAGCGACAGATGTGCGAGTCAGTGGTCAGACTATCTGAAATCGCCTGCACGGCTGGAATATGTACGCTCGACGACCTCGAATAATTCCACGTTTGACTGAACGTCACATCGCAGCAAGGCGTAATTGGCGTGGAGCACGACAGCACTGGGACAATCGTCGGTGGAGCAACGTCATGTTTTCCGATGAATCCAGGTTCACTCACGACTTCCACGACAGGCGAAACAGAATGTAGCGACGGAGGAACGAACGATACCATGACGTAACCGTTAGTCAGCACGATCGTTTTCGTGGTGGATCGGTTATGGTGTGGGGAGGCATAACCATGACAAGCAGAACAGCATTACATGTCATCCAAGGGCGTGTCACAGGGCAGTACTACAGTGACAACATGTTAGCAGTTCATGTAGTGCCATTTGCGGGACGTCACGGCCGTCGATTCATTTCCCAAGATAGCTGTCCTCTGTGTGGAGAGACACACACTCCGTGCAGGCTAAAGATCCGTTTGTAGTATTCGAGAAGAGCGATGCCACGAAGATGCCGCTATCACAATGAAGGTCATGCCACACACCTATGCCATTGGGCCAAGGAGGGGCATTAATATAAGTTGCATGACTTGCTCACCAATCCTTGTAAAACAAAGCAAGAGGCCCCAGGGGGCCTGAGGGCGCTCACCTGACATGGTAGCCAAAATATCAACCCAGGGGATTGATTTCAACAAGTTGCATCTTCCCCTCCTAAGAAAAGCTTATACCAAATATCCAAAGATTCTGACCAGTGGATCTTAAAAAAAGAACATTTTTAAAGAATATTCCTCATGTTGAACTAGGTAATAATTCGGGCTTCCACAGGGAGCCCAAATATGAACCCAGGGACTTGGCTTGAACAAACTTGAATCTTACCTCCAGTGGGATGCTGTATACCAAATATCAAACGATTCTACTAGTGGATGTGAAGAAGATTTTTTAAGAATATTCCTCATATTGAACTAAGTTATAATTATTATTATTTTCGGATAGTCTGACCACTGACTCGCACATCTGTCGCTCGGTGCAGCTGCTGTCCAATTTCTGAGGCTCTTTGATGGCGGTTACGTAATGCTGTGGTTCGGATGAAACGATCCTGGTTAGCAGTTGTCGCCCTTGGGCGACCTGACCGACGTAATAATAATAACACTTTGGCCGGCCGCTGATTTATCGCGGTTCTCGTATGTGAAGGTCTTGGTTACCCATGTTCTACCAACTGCCTCCCTATTCCCACGCTTCTTCTCTCCTACCAACACTCGGAGACGAACTGCTTGATGACATCCCTTGCCCAATTCTTCCCAATCTCTCCGATTAGAATATTAACCCTCTCCTTTGAGTCGCCCCCAAACCACATGTCCTTCATTCTCCCATCCCACTTCCCCATTATACTCCCCGTGAATCTTGTTCTTTTAGACTGGTATTTTGGGCATTCTAGAAGAAAGTGTTCCAGAGTTTCCACCACGCCCAAATTACACATCTGGCACTCCTTTTCACTGTTTTTCCCAATTTTTCCCCTCAGCTCCAGGGACCGCGACCTCAGCTTGAACAATAGTGACCCCCCATTCTTCAAAACCAGGCTTCTCTTTATCACGCAGGCCACCCAAAGATCTCTATGATTTGACCCCCTCTCGCCAATTACGGTTACAATCCTCCATGACCCTTTCTCTGGCGATCTTTTTTACCCTGGTTTGCCCCAACGTCAAGGTCCGAGATCTCCAATGAGTAGTTTTCTACTAGCTCCCTCACTTGGACCATCCACCCCGTCTTGATATTTGAGTTGAAAGTTCTCAGGAACATTACTTTACACCATCGGCTATCGGGGAGATTTACCAAATAATTAAGATAACCGAGTTTCAATAGGTCTATCCTGTCCTTGATCCTCATCCACCCAAGCTCACCCCCTGATTGCTTCTAGCGCTGCGGCATTACTCGACCCTGTTATCCATCGGCCTGCATCGTTCTACAGGATTTCCAAGCTCTTAACAGCCGTCTGGTTTAGGGGTACAACTTCCGTACCGTATGTTATAATTGGCAGACCCACCATTTCCCAAATGGTTTTCCCCACGAAAACCTTATTGAAGCTGTTTCTCCCTATAAGTTTCATTTGGTTAAGGATTCGCTTCCCCTTCAGAATCAATTTATTTGTGTGGTTTCGGTAGATGCCTCTTCCTGTGATGTTTATATTTACCCCCAGGTACTCATAGTCACTAGTCTCTCCTACACTAAGAAGTCTGCTGCTACCTTCCGGAATGCAGAACTCCCCCACTCTCCACCTTCGAGTGTGGTCCACTTTGCGGCCCACAAGTATAACTTTGCTCTTGCTTCCATTAAGTTCGAGTCGCCATTTGCTCCCATATTTCCCAACAATTCCCAGCATCTTCGCTAGCCCCTCTTCGCTTTCTGACACTAGCACCATATCGTCTGCAAAAAATAGCCCTGGGATCTTCAAGTCACCAACTGCAACCCCCTCGTCGCTATGCAGGAGTTCATCTCCTAAATCTTTGATGTACAATGCAAAAGGAATTGGTGAAAGGATACACCCCTGTTTTAGGCCTATCTCCATAGGCACGTTTTGTTGTAATGTTTCCCAGGCTAAGTTCACTCTGTACATCTTTATATAATGCTTTCATAATCCCAACAAACTCGCCTCCCAAGCCCAGAGCCTCCAGCTTGCGCCACATACCCTCCGTCCATACTCTATCGTATGCCTTTTTAATATCCAAAAAGTCCATAAACATCCTTTTCTTTTTTGCTTTCGGGGATTCTATCATTTGGGATAGCGTTAAAAAAAGGTCAGTGACTCTCTTTCCCTTCCTGAAGCCATTCTGGATTTCTCCCCAAAAAACCCTTCTCTTCAATCACCTCCTCTAATCTCCCATACAGGACTTTACAAAAGACTTTTCCAATGACGCTGCTGACAGAGATCCCTCGATAGTTATCCAAGACGTCTTTTTCCCCCTTTTTGTGAATAAATGTCACTTTACTTTCCCTCCACTCCTTTGGGACCTTTTGTTTTTCTATGGCTAAATTGAATAGGGCAGTTAGGCTTTCCAAGAGTTCCTCTCCCCATTTTTTGATTAACTCGTTAGGAATTTCGTCCACCCCTCGCGCTTTTCCATTCCTTAATTTTGAGATCACCCTTCGCACCTCCTCAGTTTTGATTTCGCTGCACACGAAGTTCGATAGATTTTCCTCGACCTGGATCGGACACTCTGGCGGGTTCCCCATCGCTTATCGTTTACCTTTCCCCAGTGCTTGACTACTTCTAATGCGATTTGATCTCGCTCTTCTGTAACTCTGACATTTACTTTAATACTCTGTGTGTTACTCCCTTTGTTACGTTTGTTCACCCATTTCCAAAATACGTTCGAACTCGACCCCCCTGTCGCTCTTATCGTCCTAATGAGACTGCTATTTCGCACTCTCCGGTTGTCGTCTTTAATCTCATTTACTTTATTTCGTGCTTGTTGGTATTCTTCCTTTGCTACCATGACCTCATTGCTTTCCACCCCCTTAAGTTGTCTACTTCTCCTGTATGCAGCACATTTAGCTTTTCTACCCTTTATGGCCCGTCTGACATCAACATAATAATAATAATATAATAACACTTCGACCAGCCGCTGATTTGTCGCGGTTCTCGTATGAGAAGGCCTTGGTTACCCATGTTCTACCAACTGCCTCCCTCTATTCCCGCGATTCTTCTCTCCTCCCAACACTCGGAGACGAACTGCTTGATGACATCCCTTGCCCCATTCTTCCCAATCTCTCCGATTAGTATATTAACCCTCTCCTTTGAGTCGCCCCCTAAACACATGTCCTTCATTCTCCCATCCCACTTCTCCATTATACTCCCCGTGAATCTTGTTCTTTTAGACTGGTATTTTGGGCATTCTATAAGACAGTGTTCCACGGTCTCCACCACGCCCACGTTACACATCTGGCACTCCTTTTCACTGTTTTTCCCAATTTTTCCCCTCAGCTCCAGGGAACGGGACCTCAGCTTGAACAACAGTGACCCCCCAAAGGTGCCATCAAGGAACTCTTCAAAACCAGGCTTCTCTTTATCCCGCAGGCCACCCAAAGATCTCTTCGATTTGACCACTCTCGCCAATTACGGTTACAATCCTCCATGACCCTTTCTCTGACGATCTTTTTGCCCTGGTTTGCCCCAACGTTAAGGTCCGAGATCTCCATTGAGTAGTTTTCTACTAGCTCCCTCACTTGGACCATCCACCCCGTCTTGATATTTGAGTTGAAAGTTCTCAGGAACATTACTTTACACCATCGGCTATCGGGGAGATTTACCAAATAATTAAGATAACAGAGTTTCAATAGGTCTATCCTGTCCTTGATCCTCATCCACCCAAGCTCGCCCGATTGCTTCTAGTGCTGCGGCATTACTCGAGCCTGTTATCCATCGGCCTGCATCGTTCTGCAGGATTTCCAAGCTCTTAACAGCTGTCTGGTTTAGGGGTACAACTTCCGTACCGTATGTTATACTTGGCAGACCCACCATTTCCCAAATGGTTTTTCCCCACGAAAACCTTATTGAAACTGTTTCTCCCTATAAGTTTCATTTGGTTAAGGATTCGCTTCCCCTTCAGAATCAATTTATTTGTGTGGTTTCGGTAGATGCCTCTCCCTGTGATGTTTATATTTACCCCAGGTATTCATAGTCACTAGTCTCTCCTACACTAAGAAGTCTACTGCTACCTTCCGGGATGCAGAACTTCCCCACTCTCCACCTTCGAGTGGGGTCCACTTTGCGGCCCACGGGTATAACTTTGCTCTTGCTTTCATTAAGTTCGAGTCTCCATTTGCTCCCATATTTCCCAACAATTCCCAGCATCTTCTCTAACCCCTCTTCGCTTTCTGACACTAGCACCATATCGTCTGCAAAAAATAGCCCTGGGATCTTCAAGTCACCAACTGCAACCCCCTCGTTGCTATGCCGGAGTTCATCTCCTAAACCTTTGATGTACAATGCAAAAAGAATTGGCGAAAGGATACACCCCTGTTTTAGGTTTATCTCCATTGCCTTCCTGAAGGTAGCGTGACCACAACCTGCTAATCATTGATTGAGTAATGTTGAGAATTTGAGCCACTGCAGTCTGTCTGTTGCCAGATTCCAACATGTCAACATCACATCACGTTCGTCATGTTTCAGTCTTCGCATACCTCAAAAGTTACGTTTCGACCAGAAACTATTGGTGAACGAGTTTATACTAAGAAAAGAACGATGAGGCCTCCAAAAAGGCCGTCCAGTACAAATGAAAATTTCAAAACGTTCTACATAGACATTAACACAGCGCTCTTGCGAAAAACCTGCACAAAGTTTTCGTGAGCCGTTAACACTCATGATCCACACTAAACTTGGTAACAACATGAGTCCAATCACGCGTATCCAACACCATTTTCATCGCAAACTGGTATTTGGAATCATTATATCAACCTACCGGTGCAATTTGTGGACAACATTGACAGAGCGGTGAAATATCAACTCGATTTCGATAAAAATAGAACAAATCAGCAAAACTGGAGTATATCAAAACTTCTGACGAGTGTTTTAGCCAATTAGCCGATTATAAAATTTCTTTTATCATGTAATAAATGTAGTTAAGCTCGTACATTACATTTATAAGGCTTCGGTCAACAAATAACTGTCGGAATGAAACAAATCCGAATTAACACTTTACCTAACATGAAAAGCAGACGACACTTGTCAAAATATGACCCCCTCATTGGAACGAGCTCGATGAGCTCGTTCCAATGAGGGGGGGGGGGGGGTCATAACCTATGTTTTAGAGACAAAAAATTAAAAAGCAATGAAACTTAGCGATTTTTGAGAATAACGCTGGCCAGTTTTGGCCATTAAGTTGGGTATTTATTTATTTATTGATGTTTAAGGTCACATATTCATGTTCAATGACTAATCATGACCGTGACAGTTTTACGGGTGGAGGAAGCCGGAGTACCCGGAGAGAACCACCGAGCAACGACGAGCAGCTGCCAGCTCCCCAACATCGAACATCGTAACTCCGCACTGCAGCACAGGCAGGGTTACATTGGTTGAAGACATGCGTACCATCGACGTGCAGTGTGCCTTAGTACACGGCGACACGGCGTCATCGTGCCCCCCACGCGGGCAATGGACATGAAGTGTCTTGCCCAAGGACACAACGCGGTTGCCGCAGGTGGGATTCGAACCGAGGACCTCTCGGCTTGCAGCCTGCACCTCTACCTACTGAGCTACCGCGCTCCCATTAAGTTGGGTAAAGGGTTAAAATAACAAATTGCGATCACATGTGCGTTGGGCAAAGGACTCAACAAACAAGAGTTCTTGAATATTTTTTTTTATTTCAGTCCAAACAATACCGACATCAAACGGAGTTAATATCACTATTCATTATTTGCTCTTGAATATAATTATATTGGCATGAATGACTCAATGAACAAACACAGAATACAAGTACATAGATTCTGTTTGATGGGTTTGCATACATGGTTTCAGTTTTCAACAATTCCAAGCTAATATTTACTCCACCTTTGATCAATTTTTGCATATATGTATACTTGTAAATATTTGGTAATGTAATACTGGGCACCTAATACAGTTAACTAGAAGTCCTGTCACGAATAGTGCGCTTATCTTGGCTTAATTGCGCGCAATTGCCACATCGAATGGCATCCAAAGCACGGCAGGTTCTCTTGGTTGCTCGTAGCAAACACATGCAATGTTTCTGCCAATGGACCTCCGGGTTACCCGGAGGTCCATTGGCTGAAACATTGCCTGTGCACAGGCCATATGTACAGAATATGATAGCTTTAATTGGGCCATAACGCGCACATTAACGCGCATATCAACGTGCTATTTGTGCGCATTTCATGACAGGACTTCTAGTTTTAACTGTACCTAATAAACACAGTGTCCTTTTCGGAACTTTTGTCTCTTATCTTTGGATCAAACAAGCTCTGGTGACCCGCAATCGGTGTGTTTTCTGGTTACACAAATAAAGCTATACAACCGATTGCTGTGTTATTGTCAACTGAATGAAACATATTGATGTTTTAGATCTTGTTTTGTTTCCATTATAGAATTTCAGTCAGAATATGGATGGGCTACCATTCTTTGAGTGATTGACAACAAAACAAGTAATTGAGAACAAAATTTCTCAAGGCATGATTCAAATAAAAAGATTCAGACTTAGTGGCGGACCCAAGTTTCTGGGTTTGAGGTGGCGGCACATTTCAATCAAAGGTCATGACTTGTGGGAGAATATTTGAACATGAAATGTCAGTGTGGCCCTCCACTGGCTTCTTTGAAGATGACCGCGATGTTTTCCAACCAAAATATTTCAGCATTCATTCAAACTTTGAATAAAAGAAGCCAATTTATAACAATTCACAAGAGACCCACAAAGGACCTAGGCCTATAGTTATAGCATGGGTTACAGTATTATTGGCGATACAACATGAACATCCACTACCATGTTTTATCTTACAATCAACATGTATTTTGTCTGTATTAACTCCGCAGCTGTAGAGTATCCGACACCCTGATAATATGTTTGTATCAGGGTATCAGATACATGCACGTTCCTTTCGCGTAAGTTCCATTCATTTTCTTTTTGTTCATCCGTACGAATAAATAGTTCGTTATATATTCGTCTACATTCTTGACTTATCCCCAATATATTGTAAGATAAAATGATTATTACCATTATGTGGATGTAGAAAATATGTATCCGAGTCTCGCTCCGGGTTCTAATGGTAGATCACGACTCGTCTTTGACTCATCGTGATCTGCCCTTAGAACCCGGAGCTCGACTCGGATACATATTTTCTACATCCACATAATGGTAATAATCTCTATTTACCGCCGATAATATTGTATCCCTTGGTATCGGTGCCTGTAAAAAAACCCGGAAATACAAAAATCGGAGGCGTGTTTGCTGGGTCACCCCACTGAATACGTACGTCATATTTATTTCTTGGGGTTTAATGACACTTTCAGCAGCCAGGTCACATCGTGTCAGATAGTTTCATGGGTGCAGGAAGCAAGAGTATCCAATCCATTACAGGCATTTAATCTATTATATCGTGATTGACAGAACTCTGTCAAACAAGATATAATAGATTAAATGCTCAGGTTATCTCTAGAATACAGCAAAGTGACCACATCCCTGTTAACTGGTGGAATGCTAGAACTGTAAACTGTAAGTAAATGCTGCACACATATGAATATTTCTTTTGTAACATTCATAACAAATTTAACAGTTACAAAAAACACACAAAGACATTATATTTCACCCTCCGGTGACATGCTAAAAGTACCAACTATCAGAATAAAAATCCCTTACCTATTAAACAAACAGATCAAAATCCAAAAGGGATCATGAATTTTGATTTTTTATTTTCAAAACAAATTGATTAAGTTTAACCCTTTAACTACGATGAAAAGCTGAGGACACTTCCAAACAAAATTCTTAAATAACTAAATTTTTTCATTTTTTGCTTCAAAAACATATCTTATGACCCCTCATTGGAATGAGCTGAACAAGCTCATTTCCAATGAGGGATCATAAGCTATGACGTTGCAAAAAAAAAAAAAAAAATAATTAAAACTGAATGGTCATTTTTGTGAATATAGCACTGGCGCGTTTTGGCTGCTGTGTTGGGTAAAGCCATATTCTCAAAAATGCCCATTAATTTTCATTATTTTTTGTCTCAAAAACAAAGGTTATGACCCCTCGTTGGAATGAGCTCATTCCAACGAGGGGTTATAACCTGTGTTTGAGACAAAAAATTAGTTATTCTAGAAATTTTTTTCAAGTGTCGTCTGCTTTTCATGTTTTTGAGACAAAAAATTAGTTATTCTAGAATTTTTTTTGCAAGTGTCGTCTGCTTTTCAGGTTAGGTAAAGGGTTAAACATACTTTCAACATCTATGGCTACATTATTAAAACAACAGTTTTTTTTACTGCCTTTAAACTCGGTCAAAATAATAGAATTTAATAATTAATGCAATAAAAACATGAGTATTATCTGAAGCAAACCCTGAAGCAAATCATGGCAAAAAAATAGTGAAGCTGTTAAGAAAATCTTTCACCAAATACACTGCACACGTATATATATATATATACTGTGGAGCCTACTTAATTGTTTATCTCTTAATCGAACAACCCTGGTTAATTTTTTTATCTGGGTTTAACAGCACTTTCAACAGCCAGGGTCACCTCATGTTGTGCAGTTTTCTGGGTGGAGGAAGCCAGTGTACCCAAAGAGAACCAAGCAGTGGCAAGCAACTGTGAGACTCCACAACATACTAACTCTGCACAAGCAAGGTTAGCATTGGTTGAAGACAAGTGCACCAGTGATGTGCATTATGCCTTAGTACACAGCATCACTGTGCCCCGCCCCCCCCCCCCCCCCCTCCACATGGGCATTTGGGATTAAGTGCCTTGCTCAAAGACACAATGCAGTTACCCCTGGTGGGGACTGAACCATGGACCTTTTTGGGTTGAAGTTCAATTCTGTAACAACTGAGCCTCCAAGCTCCCAAACCTGTTAATTAAATATAATTTTGAAACACAAAACCATTTCCCATACCTTCGATGGAAATTTGCATAGAGGTCATAGAATAAACTGTTTTCAACTGCATAAAAAATTTGGTAATACATCCAAGAATTACTCTGACAATCAGTGAATTCTCTACTTTTCAAGATCCAATTGGCATCAGTTGTTACTCATACATGAGCTACGTCTGTAAGACACATTCATGTATGATGCCCCCGCAAAGTATACCACATGAACAACGTACCATACAGGTGAAATTGTACCAAAAATTGACCAAGTTCAATAACCTGTAATTTTGTGAAATACTGAAGCAAATCAAAATCCTGACAAAATGCACACCTCTGATATATGTACAAACATCCCTTGAAATAAAAAGGTCCTAGCTTGAAAACTTTAAGAGGAGTTAGCTGGACAAACAATGTACCCTAAATGCAGATGGATGGACAAGGGTAAAACAATATGCCCCCCTCCCCGATTATTTGTCGCGGGGGCATAATAAAAACATATCATGTGACTCCTCATTGGAACAAGCATTTCAAGCTCCTTCCAATGAAGGAGTAACATGAAATATTTTTGAGAAATTTTAAAGAATGATAATTAAAATAATAAATTTTGACACCCCGTGTGTTCGGGAAAGGGTTAATCTATTGTATCTTGTTTGACAGAGTTCTGTGAGCTCTATATTAACTCTTAAAGGCCTGGACATTTGTCCTAAATTTACACTTTACCACAACCTGTTCACATCCAGTGGTTTAGCAGTGATTTCTAGTCAAGTCTTGGCTGACTGTTAAGGCAGCCAAGACTCGACTAGATACCACTACGTAGGTAATTTGTCTATTTATTTATTTACTGGTGTTTAAAGTCACATACTTCTGCACAATGGCTAATTGTAACCACAACATGGAAATAAAGTCAAGTTAAGTCTATCGTTTATACCCACAAATTTTAGAGGTCTTCCACCCCAAGCATCGGTGACTGGGTCATATTTTACTACAAAAACAGAGCTTGTTTACCACAGTAAACAAGCACTGCTTGACTACCCGGGGTTGTCACAGGGGAGGTAATTTGTCTGTTGTCAGCAGGACCACCTCATGATGGCATGTTAAAGGCAGCTGTTCTGAAGTTGGAAAAGTCGGATACAGGCCTTTATTTATTTATTTATTTATTGGTGTTTAAGGTCACATACTTATGCACAATGGCTAATCATGACCGTGACAGTTTTATGGGTGGAGGAAAGTGGAGTATGCGGAGAGAACCACTGAGCAACGACGAGCCGCTGCCAGCTCCCCAACATCGTAACTCCGTACTGCAGCACAGGCAAGGTTAGATTGGTTGAAGACATGCGCACCATTGACGTGCAGTACGCCTTAGTGCACGGCATCATCGTGCCCCCATGTGGACAACCGGGGTTAAGAACCTTGCCTATATTGGCCTTTAAGGATTAAACACGATTTAATAGAACAAATGCTCATTTTGACACTACAATATTAGAAAATGACCTTAATTCCTGTTAATTGTATACTCTTAATTAATCTTTTGTTTTAACCCTTTACCAAATGAATCGCCCACTTACACCTGAGTAATTTACCAATTGATAACAGAAGTCATTTTTAAAAAAAAACCCCAAAAAACCCATATCATGTGAACCCTCATTAGAACAAGCATGCTGAACTCACTCCAATTTGTTGAAATACAGTGGAGCCCTCTTAATTGGATATCTCTTAATTGTATATCCCTGTTAATTGAATATAATTTTCAAACACAAAACCATTTACCATATCTTCAGTACAAATTTGATCTGTTAATTGCATATGGGTTGTAGAGTAAACTCCTGTTAACTGTATATAAATTTTTGTAATATGTCGAAAAAATTACTGTGACACGCACCAAATTCCCCTTATTTATCAACCTTTTTGGCCTCACTACATCCAATACAGGCATTTATTCTATTATATCTTGTTTGACAGAGCTCTATGAGCTCTGTCAAACAAGATATAATAGAATAAATGCTCAGTTTACGTACAGAACACGGGAAACTAACCAAATCCTTGTTAATTGTATACTCCTGTTAATTGAATAATTTTCACTGGCAAAATGGATATTCAATTAAGAGGATTCTATTGTATTGTGAAAAATTTGAAAAATGAAAAATGAAAATAACAAGTTTTGATATCGTGAGCCCTGGCTAAAGGGTTAAATGTGAAAGTATATAAATCAAACATGGTTTCAACTGTTTGGATTTCATGACTGATGTGCAAGTCCTCCATCACCGCTTTTCAATAGATATTGTCCCCCATGAATAAATATGACTGTAATTTCAGAAAATTTTAGAAATATATATATGAACTCTACAGTATACACATTAAAAAAAATTCACAATTATCAAATTTAAAAAAGAATATTCACATGTTTATAAAGTGTTTTAACCCTTAAGGGCCTGCTTCAGACTTAGATAACTTTTTAATGCAAAGGAACAGGTGCTCCAATGTGCATTATTTGGGTAAACTCAAAACTTGCTTTCTAAGTTCCTTGTCAGTTGTTTCTCGGCAAGTCAGAGGCAGCCAAGACTTGACTAGAAACAACTGCAAAGCCACTGGAGGTAGACTTTCAAAGTATAGTGAAAATGTATAAAAATCTCCAGGCCCCTAAAGGTTAAACATAGCCCATGCAGCTGGACACAAAAAACGCCATTCAAAATTGGTAACATCAGGCCTGTTTGAATTGGGCGAATGATCCTTTCATTCGCATATCTACTGCCTCAAGATAAGGAAGGTGACCCATTTTTAATATGTATTCTACAGTTAAAACTAGAAGTTCTGTCACGAACAGTGTGCTTATCTTATCTTAATTGCGCGTAGGAATTGCACGCAATTGCCATATCGAATGGCATCCAAAGCATGGCCGGTTCTCCTGGTTACTCATAGCAAACACAGGCAATGATTCTGCCAATGGACCTCCGGGTTACCCGGAGGTCCATTGGCTGAAATATTGCTTGTGCACAAGCCGTATGTACAGAATCTGATAGCCTTCGTATGGTCATAACGCGTGGATTAACGCGCAGATCAACACGCTGTTTGTGCACATTTCATGACAGGACTTCTAGTTTTAACTGTAGGTTGTTCAGCTCAGTCACTGCATTAAAACTGGCAAACATACCCACATCAATTTACCTTTCACTTGCTCACAAAAAGTAAAAATTAAGATAACTCTTTTGCTGGTTGCCTTAATTTACGATTCGCACAGGCCTGCTATTATCTTCCCTGCAACTTACAGGCAGTTAATCCTCTGTAAACTAATGTCGAAACATCAACATTTCAACCTGGCATTTTTTCTCATATGCAACTGGGAATTTCATCAATTCAACTTGTTGGACAGAGCACATTGAGCTCTGTCAAATGATACAGAATTGATAAAAATTCTTAGTTTATTTTATTTATTTATTGGAATTTAATGACACTTTCGACAGCCTGGATTACCTCGTGCTGGACAGTTTTATGGTTGGAGGAAGTCGGAGCACCTGAAGAGAACCACCAAGCAATGGCAAGCAACTGTCAGACTCCAAAATGTACTAACACCACACAACCAGTGTTAGCACTGGCTGAAGACAGGTGCATCATTGATGTGCTGTATGCATTAGTACACAGTGCTACCGTGCCCCATGTGGACAATTGGGATTAAGTGACTTGCCCAAGGACACAATGCAGTTACACCTGGTGAGGATAAAAAAATCAATAGTTGCATTATGGGGTACATTTACTGACTGAAATTTTGGTATTTTGACATCAGAGTGCAGAGGAGAGGGCTAACGAAGTAATTTTCTATCAAAACTATATAATGCATATAAATGATTTTGTATTTGAAAACGAGATGCTGTGCAACATTCAAGGAAATGTAAATGACTGTCAGAACCAAAGGTGAAAATATAAACAAAAACAGCTATAAACAAGCTATTAAATTGAAAATAAAATATGTTTTCATTTTTGGAATTCACATTTAAAAAAATTCCACAATCCAGGATAAGTACTTCCATTAGTTTCTTGAACCAACTAACCCTGTGCATTTTTACAGCATTAGTCAGTTTATATTTTCATGTAGTGTGTGATATGGCAGCCTGTCAACTAATTATGTGCAATACCTATGGTTAGTCAGTGTATGTTACCGTACCAATTTATTTATTTATCGGTGTTTAAGGTCACATACTTATGCACAATGGCTAATCGTGACCGTGACAGTTTTACGGATGGAGGAAACCGGAGTACCCAGAGAGAAGCATCGACGAGCAACTGTCAGCTCTTCAACATTCTAACTCTGTTCAAGCTCCGCTCAAGCAGGGTTACAGTGATTGAAGACATGTGCACCATCGACATGCAGTACACCTTAGTACACGGCGTCATCGTGCCCCCATGTAGGCAACTGGGATAAAGTGCCTTGCCCAAAGACGCAAAGTGGGTCGTCCCAGATGGGGATCAAACTCGGGGCCTATAGCACAGAAGTCCAACAGTCTACCACTGAGCCACCGTGCTCCCCTACCTTAGCAATTAATTCTGTGCAATGAACAGGGTTAGTCACTCTTTTCTTTCTTGTCATAAGATCATCTGTATTATGCAACTACTCCATGTACATTGCACATCCTCAGTGAGTGTATATTTCATGTAGTGTGTGATTTGGCAGTTCATAAGTTTTTTTATAACCAGACATTGTGACTAACCCTGTGGAGTGCACAGGGTTAGCCACACTTTCTGATTATAAAACATTTTCATTATTAACCGAGTAACTTACCCTGTGCATTGTACAGCCTTATGTAAACCTCACATGTAGCAATTCTTTACCCAACATACAGTTAAAACTAATAGTCCTGTCATGAACTGTGTGCTTATCTAGGCTTAATTGCACGTAGGAATTGCGCGCAATTGCCATATCGAATGTCAGCCAAAGCATGGCAGATTCTCCTGGTTACTCATAGCAAATGCAGGCAATGTTTCTGCCAATGGACCTCCGGGTTACCCGGAGGTCCATTGGCTGAAACATTGATTGTGCACAGGCCATATGTACAGAATTTGATAGCCTTACTATGGCCATAACGTGTAGATTAACGCACAGATCGCTGTGCTATTTGTGAGCATTTCTTGACAGGACTTCTAGTTTTAACTGTAGTGGTCAAAACCAGCCAATGATATTCTCAAAAACTATTTAACCCTTTACCTAACATGAAAAGCAGACATTTGTAAAAAAAAATTCTTGAATAACTAATTTTTTTCATTTTTTGCCTCAAAAACATAGGTTATGACCCCTCTCGACGAGCTCGTTCCAAAGAGGGGTCATAATCTATGTTTTTGAGACAAAAAATGAAAAAAATAATGAAAATTGGCGATTTTAGTGAATAGCGCTGGCCGGTTTTGGCCGTTACGTTAGGTAAAGGGTTAAACTCACTTTATCACCCCCCCCCCCCCTCACTGGAATGGATTGTGGAAAGCATTTTTCAGTAAATTCCAAAAATTAAAACATATTCTATTATCAATAAATAGCTTGTTTACATTCTATAATAAACAGAAACGTCACAAAGAGATCAGTAAATAAAAATACAAATAAAATGACCAGTGCACAAGTTTATGAGAATTGTAAAAATTGAATCTTGAATAAACCAAAAAGCATACATATACTAATAAAAATATCACCAAACCATTTAAACATTGACTAGATATAATACAATGTAATACAAATAATAAACAAATACATGAACTTTAGTTTATAATTAATAATTAGAACTCTCGAGTAATTTTACAGTAAATATTTATATAAGCTACATAAATTTAGTCTTCCCCAAAGAATTGGAGATCATCTAACTTTTGTACTTTATTGGGGTTTAACCCTTTACCCAATGCAGACGATATCAAAATTTATTATTTTCAAAATAATTTTTTAAAATTTTTCAAAAAATTTCAACAAAACCATATCATGTGCCCCCTCGTTGGAACGAGCTCGTTCCAACGAGGGGTCACATGATATGGTTTTGTTGAAATATTTTGAAAAATGTAATTTTTTCAACTGCACAATTTGCATATTACGCGGGCGGATGCAGGCGATTCGTTAGGTAAAGGGTTAACAACCCTTTCAACAGCCAGGGTCATATGTCAGACAGTTTTACTGGTGGCGGAAGCTGAGTACATGGTGAGAACCATTGAGCAGCAGCAAGTAATTGTCAGAATCTCCATCTTACTAACCTGGCACAAGCTGTGTTAGCAGCGTTTGGAGGGAAGGAAGTGCTCCATCGACATGCAGTATACTTAAGTACACAGCACCAATGAAGGCAATTGGAATTAAGTGTCCTGACCATGGACACAGTGCAGATGGTGTAGATCAGGACTGAACCATTGACCTTATGGTTTAAAGTCCAATGCTCTAACCAATGAGCCACCACACTCCACAGATTATTTAATCCACTACCTGACATGAAAACAGGTTCTGTGTATTTGTTGTCTGGGAACCCTGCATAATCTACTTTTGGGGTTTCAACAAGAATTATCAGAAAACCTACTGTTATTTCTTGTTGATTCTGTACCCATTTTCTTATCCTGATTTCCAGTTTAACCCTCTACCTAGCATGCAAAGCAGACGACACTTGCAAACAAAATTATTGAATAACTAATTTGTTTCATTTTTTTTGCATCAAAGCATAGCTTATGACCCCTCATTGGAACAAGCTCAACAAGCTTGTTCGAATGAGGGGTCATAAGCTATGTTTTTGAGGCAAAAAATGAAAATTGAATGGCAATTTTGATGAATAGTGCTGGCTGGTTTTTGCCATTACATTGGGTAGAGGCTTGATAACTTAATGACTTATACACTGGAGTCTACTTAATTGGATGTTTTGTAACTGAATAATCTTGTTAACTGAATTTAACTTCACCAAACCATTTACCATACCTTCAATACAAAATCAACCTGCTAAAGAGGTTACTGAGTAAACTCCTCTCAATTGAATAAAATAAAATAAATTGAGATCTATTGAAGTAGTACTTTGACAACCTCTCAATTTCCCAAGTTTATAGACCTATATCTTACCTTAATACATCTAACATAAGAAATTAATCTATTATATCTTGTTTGATAGATCTTCTAGAGCTCTGTCAAACAGAGGTATAATAGAATAAATGCTCAGTTTTTCAGTAGAATACAGGAAAATGACCATTGTCCTGTTAATTGAGTACTCCCTCATGAGAATCAATTAATTTATTTTGTGTGACCTTAAATAACCATAAATTTTGCTTCTTTCAAATTATGTATTTATTCAACAGGTATCAATGTTTTCTGAGGGGACTTTATACCAAAGAATTTGTCTTCAGTATATCTGAAAGGTGATGGATGTGAAAATGTTTACACATATGACTACATACTCCTAACACACATATTTAATCCAATACACTAAAACATTTTACAAATTAGTGATCAAACATAATTATATGAACATGTTTTATGCTTTATGGCACCGGGTTTAATAAATTGAGACATATATATGACTTTGAAAACGAAATTACTTAGAATGCAATGAATAAAATCAAAATATACTTGCACATTTCCTTGTGTTTCGGAGAAAGCTACTCATTTGAACCCTTCACCCAGTTCAGACAATATCAAAATTTATTATTTGAAATATTATTTTTTCAAATTTTTCCAAAAATTTTGACAAAACCATATCATGCGACCTCTCACTTGAACAAGCTCACTGAGCTCGTTCCAATGACGGGACACATTATATGGTTTTGTTGAAATTTTTTTTTTTCAACTGCGGAATTTGATAATTACAGTGTGCAAAATTTCAAAAATGACTGTAACCGACTGACCTTTCATGTTGTTTGGAGATAACTAACTGAATGCTCGGCTGTGTAAAAATTCTTGGAAAACTATTTTTTATCATTAACAAGTATTCATATATTGCATGGGACTGAAATATATATGGACTCTCGAGGCAAAAGGCTAAAAATCTATCTAGACATAAGAAAGGCTTGATTAACTGGTAGAGTGCTAGAAGCCCATATTTGGGCTTTATTCTGAACTGCAGGTACCTAAAGTTGAAGACTTCATATTCTGTGGATGTCCTTCTTATTACCTTGGAAGTAAAATTACTTCATCTCCATCGATTTGGATTGTTACAATTTATGGGAGAGTATTGTGGGGTGAAGAAACAAAGGATAGATGGCTGAAGGGGGACACGAGGGAGAGGGTAGGAATGCTTATTGAAGAAATTGAAAAAGAGGAAGTGAGGGACACTATTAAGCAGTTTATATCTGAATGCTGGGAGGAGAGGAGGGGAAGAGGGGCTGGGGTGCAGGGGGAATGATGGCCTTCTCTTATGAGGACCGCGACAAATCAGCGGCTGGCCAAAGAGTTATTATTATTATTGGCACTCTCCCATAAATTATAACAAGACAATAATGTGTGAACAAATCTTGGGGCCGAGAAAAAATTTAGCACTCTGCCAGTAAAGTTACTCAGACTTTACCATTCAAGATGCAACTTTTGGCTAAACAGTAATCTGTTTGCGCAGATTTAAATGTGCGTAACCACCACGCGAACAAAACAAGCATTCTCGTCAAATTTTGCACACAGTAATTACGCGGGCGGATGCAGCCGATTCGTTAGGTAAAGGGTTAAGAAGATCAACATTGACACAAAGGCTTGTTAACCCTTTACCCAACGTAACGGCCAAAACCGGCCAGCGCTACTCTAAAAAATCGCCAATTAATTTTCACTATTTTTTTCATTTTTTGTCTCAAAAACATAGGTTATGACCCCTCGTTGGAACGAACTCGTCGAGCTCGTTCCAACGAGGGGTCATAACCTATGTTTTTGAGACAAAAAATGAAAAAAATGAGTTATTCAAGATTTTTTTTGCAAGTGTCGTCTGCTTTTCAAGTAGGTAAAGGGTTAAATAATACTTTGTTTTATCTGAAGCATTCATTTTTATTGTAGACATAAAATAATAGTGCATTTCGGTTAATTATGGGCAAAGACATGCTTTTTATCACAGCAGTATTCATCAATTGGTGACCAACTATAGGTGGCATAAGTAGACAATGGCATTTCATTATTTATGTTTAAGGTCACTTACACCAACTTTGGCTATCTCATGTTTATCCAATAGTTTATACAAAGGCTTTCAACTTTAGAGGATTTCCACCCGAGGCATTGGTTGCTTGCCCTATTGTACTGATGAAGCAGAACTTGTTTTCTGTAGTAAACAAGCAATGCTCCACTTCCTGGGGATTCCCATGGGGAATGGTGTTTCATTCACAACTGATTGGCTGAATCAATAATGGTGTTCTGAATGTCACTGAGCTTGAGCTCAAATTTTGATAACATGTGCATTCGGTAAGGGGTTCTTATTCATTGTAACAAGTTACCAGCATGGCTGCTGTCTATGTTGTTATTCTAAAATCAGTGAGGGGACTCTGAAGCTGAAATCTGAAAAGTTGGTTGGTGGGCTTATTTTCGATTTTGGGCTTATACCTGGGTCAGTATGGTAAGAACTGATTTTACTACAAACTACAAAGAAAATATTAACCCTTTACCTAATGTAATGACCAAAACTGGCCAGCGCTATTCTAAACAAGCCAAGACCAATAAGGGGCCTGGACCTGCGTCGCTGCATGCAATGGCTGCACGGCAGATCTGAAATTTAGATACACAATACAACTCATCATTACGAAGCAACAGACCAAATATATAGAGGATATTCACGAAAATTTGATGAATACCGAAAATATCTCGTGAGTGGCTACAAAGAAATATGAGGATCTTCACGAGCGACGCAGTCGCAAGTGAAGATCCTCATATTTCTTGTAGCCACGAACGAGATATTTTCGGTATTCATCAAATTTTCGTGAATTTTCTTTTTATTTAATGCTCTACGACTACAAACTCTCCAATTTGTGGCCTTTATTTGCCATTAAGGCGCAAAATTTATGTGCCGAACCGGCGTCCATACAAAAATTACAACAACCAAACTCCAACCATTGGAATGTGTAAATATCCGCACAAAAAGTAGTCCCGTCTTATTTCTCCCCTAACTTTACGATTTACCAAGGCTGGCGAATTGAAATAATCGCAATGTGTTTCGAAGAAATAGAACAATAACAAAAAACACCACTTTCTTATTTTCAATAACAAGACACGTCATTTTATTTTTTTGAACTCAATGCACTGAAGACGTGTGAAGTTGAACTGAAGAAATTTGAAAGTGATTTCGGCTTTTCGCTGGAAGGTGAATGAGAAAGTCAAACTTTGAAACCGCTGATTTAATGAATTGATTTAGTCACTGTCACTATCAATTATTCGAATTCGTTTGTATTTGGGACTCTGGAATTCATTACTGATGTGCTGACTCGTTTAAAGTACATGTGATTCGTCATCCGAACCTACGATGAAATATCGATTTCTAAATATCATTTTGATATTTCGTTTTGCCGACCGACAGGGGAATATGACTTAATTTTTCAGCGTGAATTGATGCCTGAGCATTAAATAAAAAACCATTCCCTTTCATAGAAGCCAAGAAAACTTTGACAGAAGAAGTGTTTCGGATGGACTGACAGACGTACTGATGGACGCACTGATGGATGGATTCGAGCGGTTACTAGACCTGCTCTGCCGCTGGCGATGCAGGTAAAAATCGTCAAATAATTTTCATTATTTTTTCATTTTTTGTCTCAAAAACATAGGTTATGACCCCTCATTGGAGTAGCTCGATGAGCTCATTCCAATGAGGGGTCATAACCTATGTTTTTTAGACAAAAATGAAAAAAATTAGCTGTTCAAGAATTTTGTTTGCAAGTGTCGTCTGCTTTTCATGTTAGGTACAGGGTTTATTAAAATGTGGACCATAAGGATGATAAGGTTGTAAAATAATCATTTGGTGTGGTATGCCCAAATGATGTACCACACCAAAAAATTATTTTACAACCTTAGAATCCAAGTTGGACCAATGTGGTAGAGGATTTGATACAAATTTCGCATTTTGGCATCTGGAAGTACCTAAACTGAAAGTACAATTGCATTTGCTACTCATACTATTTAATTTACATGCCAAGAATGGATACTTGCCTACAGATAATTAACCCTTCACCCAACGCAGACTATTTCAAAATTTATTATTTTAAATATAATTTTTTTAAATTTAAAAAAAAAATTCAACAAAACCATATCATGTGATCCTTCATTGGAACGAGCTCATTGAGCTCGTTCCAATGAGGGGTCACATGATATGGTTTTGTTGAAATATTTTGAAAAATTTAATTTTTTCAACTGCTCAATTTGCATATTACGCGGGCAGATTGTCCATGTGGATATGACATTTTATAATTTATGGTAGAGAGCCTATAGGAACGCCACTATACATGGTAACATGTCAGATCCAAATTTTTTCACATGTCTTTGCCTTGTTATAATGTACAAGAGAGTGCCTATAGTATATTTTCATTATTAAATGAGTAACTAACCCTGTGTACTGTACAGACTTAGTGTAAATCTTATCTATAGCAACTCTTTACCCAACCTAATGGCTAAAACCAGCCAACAATATTCCCAAAAAGCCTTTAAACTCAGCTTATGACCCCTTATTGGAATGGATTGTGGAGAGGTTTTTTTAGTTAATTTCAAAAATGAAAACATATTCTATTTTCAATTAATAGCTTGTTTACATTCTATAACAAACAGAAAAGTCACAAAGAGATCAGTAAATAAAAACACAAATAAAATGACCAGTGCACAAATTTATGAGAATTGTAAATCTTAAATAAACCAAAAGGCATACATATACATATAGAATAGGCTTATAGTATAGGCACTCTCCCACATATTGTAACAAGGTAAAGACATGTGAAATAATTTTGAAAGGAAAATATGATTTATTACTCAAACAGAACAATGGGAGCACGGTGGCTCAGTAGGTAGAGATGCAGGCTCAAAGCCGAGAGGTCCTCGGTTCAAATCCCACCTGTGGCAACCACGTTGTGTCCTTGGGCAAGACACTTCATCTTCATTGCCCGCGTGGGGGCACAATGACGCCGTGTACTAAGGCGTACTGCACGTCGACGGTACACATGTCTTCAACCTATTTAACCCTGCCTGTGCTGCAGTGCGGAGTTACGATGTTGGGGAGCTGGCGGCTGCTTGTCGTTGCTCGGTGGTTCTCTCCGGGTACTCCGGCTTCCTCCACCCGTAAAACTGTCACGGTCATGATTAGCCATTGTGCATAAATATGTGACCTTAAACACCAATAAATAAATAATAAATAACTCGAACAGAAAATTTTCAACCTTTGTCTGTTACAATGATGATGACCTCTTGGTGGAACAAGCTCAGATTATGATTCATTGGAATGAGCTCAGTGGGCTCATGCCAAGGAAGAGGCCTAAGCTGTGCTTTTAAAGCAAAATAATTAATTCGTGGATTCAGTAAGATTTTGTAAAAAACTTAAGACAATAAACACACAAATTAATATATATCTGAACAAGTAAAACAATGTTCGATATCTTACTCCTCTTTCTAATCAAAACTTAATCATGTGGAGAAATCAATGGATCCAGCTCACTCCAGTGAGGTGTCACATTATCTTTTGCAAAAATGAGTTAAATCGTTTCAGTTATTATTATCAATATTTAATGGGGTTTAAGGTCATATTTATGAACAATGGCTGATCGTGATAGTTTTACGTCAACATGCAGTACGCCTTAGTACAGAGAGCCATTGAGCCCCCATGTAGGCAACCTGGATAAAGTGCCTTACCCAAGGACACAACTCAGATCATCCCAGATGGGGATCGAACACAGGACCTCTAGCATAGAAGTCCAACAGTCTACCACTGAGCCACCGCGCTCCCAATAATTTCAGTACCTCTTATTTATCAATGCAAAAATTTACAATATCTATTTTTTGCGTGGGAAAGGATGTGTAGGTATGTGTGTGTGTGTGTGAGTGGGGAGGAGGGGGGGGGGAGGTATATGTAGATATATGTGTGTGTGGGGGTGTTAATGCATTGGGGCAGGTATCCTTCCAAGATAGGTCATGGAGAAGCAACATTACAACATACCAAGGTGCTCCAAAAATACTGAGGTAATTTTCCCCACTACCTTAGTATGTATTCCCAGGTAAGTGATAGGGCTGCAACAATATGTTGTTCTAACGATACAATATGTGTATCACAATTCAATCTCCATGATGCGGCATGCATCATGATATACACAATTCCTCATGGCATGCATCATCAACTATCAACTACTTTGGACTACATGTACTCCTTTCCAGTAGCTTTCCTTTAAAACGTTTTTGGTTTAAACAATATGTAACATCTCAATGTGATAAACAATGGCATCCAGTAATTTAAGGTTTGGGCTTTATGACTCAATTTCCAGTGCTTTTTTTTCTCCCTCATAAAATATGTTCTAATAATTTAATCCCTTATATCTTGTTTGACAGAGCTCTATGAGCTCTGTCAAACAAGACATAATGAATTAATCAAAAAACATTCAGCAAAAATAGAGATATTTACATATTTTGGTTAATTGAATAATGCTTTTAATCACATACTTGTCACCATCAAAAGCTGGTATGCAAATAAAGCACCAGCTTTCGAAATCCAAGAAGTTGTTTATTATTTATTGTATCACAATTTATTTATTTATTGGAGTTTAAAGATACTTTCAACAGCCAGGATCACCTCTGGTCAGACAGTTTTATGGGTGGAGGAAGCTGGAGCACCTGGAAATAACCACTGAGCAATGGGAAGCAACTGTCAGTCTCCATAACATACTAACTCCACACAAGCAGGGTTAGCAATGGTTGAAGGCAGGTGCACCATCGATGTGCAGTATGCCTTAGTACACAGCCACCACATGGGCTATGCCTTAGTACACAGCCACCATGTCTCCATATGGGCTAAGTCTTAGTACACAACCACCGTGCCTCCACATGGGCAATTCGGATTAAGTGCTTTACCCAAGGGCACAATGCAGTTACACCTGGCAGGGATTGAACCTAGGACCTCTCGGTTTGAAGTTCAATGCTGTAACCAGTAAGTCACTGCACACCCATTGTATCATGATCCATAAAAAATGATTCATATTGAATCGTAAGCCAAATATTGCAATCCAAGAACTGGTGTACAATATGGTGTTAGAATATAAGAAGGACCTCAGGATAGTGATGTGGTGATATCATTGCTACACACCTCAATATGTCAGTCTAAAACACTATTCTTCAACCTGCATATAAAACTGCTTTTCTGTGTAATGTACTCAAATTTTATGAGCTGAACTGAGTAATGTATTTTATGTTGAATCAGTATTTATATTCAGATTTTGTGACTATGTTATATCAAATCAACCTTTATCTATTGACTGAAATGGAAATGGAAATCTGATTGGTCAAGAGAAAAACGATATAAACCTGTATTTTGCAGAAAACGTCAGAACCCACGATATTTCAGCCCACCCACGCGAAAATGTTCTGTATTGTGTATTTGTCTCGTTCCGGAATTTCATATCATGTGTTGACGTTACGATGCGGAAGCAAATATCGTGGCAGACAAAGTTTGTCTGGCTGTAATAATAAAGTTTGTCTGGCTGTAATAATAGTAGGAGTATGCCATTATTCAACAACTGCTGCATTAACTGGTTGAGTGCCAGAAGCCACTATCAGGGCTTTCAAAAAATGAGGATATCAGAGCAAAAGCCAACACTTTCCTTGCTTGTATTTCATATTCAGTCGAACACAAATAATATTTTTTTCTCATATAAATTTGTTTTATTACAAATTATTGGAGAGTGCCTGTGGGCACTCTCCAATAATTTGTAATAAAACAAGTTTTGAATAACAAGTTTAGAACACCAACAATACTCTAGCCCTCAACCAGTTAAGAGTTTTTATATGTGTTTTGCAGGGAGCGCGGTGGCTCAGTAGGTAGAGGTGCAGGCTGCAAGCCGAGAGGTCCTCGGTTCAAATCCCACCTGCGGCAACCGCGTTGTGTCCTTGGGCAAGACACTTCATCTCTATTGCCCACATGGGGGCACGATGATGCCGTGTACTAAGGCGTACTGCATGTCAATGGTACGCATGTCTTCAACCAATCTAACCCTGCCTGTGCTGCAGTGCGGAGTTACGATGTTGGGGAGCTGGCAGCTGCTCGTCGTTGCTCGGTGGTTCTCTCCGGGTACTCCGGCTTCCTCCACCCGTAAAACTGTCACGGTCATGATTAGCTATTGTGCATAAATATATGACCTTAAACATCAATAAATAAATAATAAATAAATGTGTTTTGCAGGCCCAAAGAAAGGAGAGGAGCAATTAAAACTTCAGACTATTCTTAGCTTGTTCCATGTTAATGTATTATAATACATTAAATTGATTTTAGTTTATACCATGCTTCCCGACCAAACAAATGGGACCCAGAGTATGTGCAAACATTGACAGTCATAGTTGTCAATAGATAAAAATCGTCACCCCCATGTCTGCCCACATAGTACAGGTTTTTACCTAGCCGAATCCAGCCGTATCCCATGAGGCCTTTGACCCCATGGGATACAGTTGGCTTTGGGTAGGTAAAAACCTGTACTATGTGAATAGACATGGGGTATCTAATAGTACAGTGGAACCCTGTTAATTGAATAGCCACATTGCCAATGAAAATTATTCAGTTAACAGGAGTATTCAATTAACAGGGACTGTGTCACTATCCTGTATTTTAGAGATTATTTATTTATTTATTGGTGTTTAAGGTCACATATTTTTGCACAATGGCTAATCATGACCACAATATGAGTATCAACTCGAGACCAGGGGTGAGCGTCAATAAGCCATGTTGCCCATTTTAGAGAGGGTTTGCGCCTCCCAAACATTGGTGTCTGGGTCGTATTTTACCAGTAAAACACAGCCTGTTTACCGTAGTGAACAAGCGCTACTTCACTTCCTGGGGTTCCCGTGGGGAGTATTTTAGAGATAAACTTACCATTTATTCTATTATATCTTGTTTGACAGGGCTCCATGAGCTCTGTCAAACAAGATATAATAGATTAAATGCCTGTATTGGATGTACTGAGGACAAATAGGTCTAAACACAAAGGAAAACTGGGGGGAGTCAGAGTAATTTCGCAACAGGTTACAAGATTTTTTATTCAATTAACAGGAGTTTACTCTATTATAACCTATATTCAATTAACAGGTCAAATTTGTACTGGAGGAATGGTAAATGGTTTTGTGTTGGGAAATTATATTCAAGTAACAGGGTTATTCAGTTATAAGATATTCAATTAGGTGGGCTCCACTGTACCATGTATAAAAAACATTTATACGAAAGGCACAAACTAGCTTCATGTCGACATGTCTAGATGTGTATCAAATACCTTGTGTGGTAAGTTGCAGCAGCATAGGAGTGTGTGCTGGGGAGGGGGATAATTTACAATACAAAATACTGTATAAAGAGGTGGATAACTGATAAAACAAAATATTCTCTCAACTGAAAGAGAAAAACTTTCCAAAGTAACAAACAAATGCCTGTCTATTTAAAATGGAGATACTCTTTCGTATACACAACAAACTACTAAAAAAATGATACTTTACAACAAGGTGTCACCAAAAAATAAAACCACTAAACAGAAAAGAAAATAATATCATACTAACTATAATCCTGGTTCTTTCAAAACAAAATATGAAGAATTATACATTCAAATACATACATATACCATGTCAATAATTTATTTGAATATGCAAAAATGAGTTCATGTTTTAGCTGGTAAAGATTCAAAAGGAGATTCATGCGTGGTATGCATAAATGTTTATGAAAAAAAAAAATGGCAGTCATCTTAAAATACTGTTAACAAAAAAACAGGTTGGTGGATCTGAAATTATTTATTTTTCTAATAATATTGTTTAAGGTCACTTTCAGCATCTATGGTTACATCATGACCACAACACAAATATGCTAAATATGCCCGTTAGCAATTTTTAATTGTATCAACTTTGGTTGAGATAAAATGATCCAATCTTCAGTTATCGGTTGGAAACGAAAAATATTAATAGACTTTGGAATTCTAAGTCGAAAAACGGCCTTGTAAAAATACTTGGATGGAACCTGTATTTGTACTTGGCCTGTATTACTAGCTGGGTAATATACATACCAATGTTGGTTGAGATCAAATAATCCAGACTGGATTTATCGGTCGGAAACAAAAAATGTTAATGGACGGTCAAATTCTAAGTTGAAAAAGGGACGTAACTCACATAAAAATAATTTAACAGAACCCATTATCAAACCTGGCCTGTATTACTAGCTGGGTAATACACATACACACTTTGGTTGAGATTAAATAATCCAAACTGGGGTTATCAGTTGGAAACAAAAAATGTTAATAGGCGGTCAAATTCTAAGTCGAAAAAGAGACGTAACTCATTTAAAAATAACAGAACCCATGTTCGAAATTGGCTTGTATTACTAGCTGGGTATTACACAGATCACCTTTGGTTGAGATCAAATAATCAAAACTGGAGTTATTGGTCGGAAACCAAAAATGTTAACGGACAGATGGACAGACGGACTGACAGATTGATTACATAATACAACCGTTTTTCAAAAAGTCAAGTTTAGCCAATTGTTTTTATACCCCAGTCACCCACTTTAGAGAACTTCCACCCAAAGTGTCACTTGGTCCTATTTTACAAATAAAACACCACTTGTTCATTAAACAAGAAGTTCTTCCATGAGGGAGGACCTTAAATACTTCAGTGCGCAGTCTTGTGGGTTGGTAGGATTATTAGTAGGACCCTGTGAATAATACATTTGTGATTCGAATAAAATCTCAAAACGAATCATATCTATTATTCAAAACTAAATCGCACCTTGAATTGAATCAGTAACGTCTTGAAGATCACCGATTGGGATTGGGGGGGCTACAAACTTGATTTGTTCCAACTTTCATGGCTGAAGTCCCAACTGATAAAATAATCCAACAACATCATCAAGGCATGCCTTCGTTGAAAGCATGCCTTCATGATGTAGTTGGAATATTACCCTGTAAGGATTATAGTTCATCACTGACATTGTTAATGCCTACATGTATGCATGAAATATGTGCAGGACATGGGCCCGGCACTGGTTGGAGTGGATTACTTGTAGATGGTAGATAAGAAAAAAACATGGTTAGTTCAATTGGGAATTTCACTGTGCACTTCACATTGAGAGCTGGTCGGTTAACCGAAACAGAGACTTAGTTATTAAATGGAGCCGAAAACGAAAATTCAGTAAATGCCATATATATATATATATATATATATGGTTTTGAACACTTCCACTTAATTACATGATGAAATAGCCATAGGCACACTAAAATGGATTATATATGCAGATTTTATCATACAGCAGAACATGACTTGAGCAAACAATTGTTTAGAGCAGTCAAATTTTCAGTGAGTTTCCAGACTTTTTGTTAGTAGTGACAGTGGAAGTAACAAATGGCATGGTTTTGTTTATTTGCAAAATGAGGTACCTCATATAAGTCTTTTATCAAATGCATATTTTGTGAGCACTATTTGTATGGCAAAATGAAAAAAAAGTTAAAAAATTTATAGTAATTTATATATTTTTTATACTTACCAATGACCCAGACATAGCTGGTGCTAACTCTTAAAATATAGGGCCAAACACAAATTTTGCCCCCCAATCCCCAAAATTTGCATCTAAAACTAAAGAAAACATGTCCTGAAAGGCCCTCCACACCTCGCCCCCACTGCGCCTTCGCAGTGTCAAGGACGTTCCGAAATTGGCGCCATTTATCATTCTAATAACCAGTGCCTGGTAAGCGCTATGTACTCAGCGGGGAGGCAAGAGTTCCCAACTCCTGGGAGGGCCATCCCCGTCTGGGTCATTGGTAAGTATAAAAAATATATAAATTACTATAAATTTTTTAACATTTTTATACTGTACCAATGACCCAGACATAGCTGAATAGTAAAAAGGCTGGAGGGCCAAGGACATAGAGCAAAATGGAATACGCTCAATAAAATAAAATAGAGTCATCCCCTGTAGGGAAAAGAAGTAATAGGCCTTACATGTATCTTTCTTATTTATGATAAATTAGAAAGATACAACACCTTCCAAAAATTGAGCTTCATACATCCATGTACTCTATTAATATCCAATAATCCTTATACTAATAATTTTTAAAGTAAGCCAATAATAAAGTAAGTCTAGAGAATAGAGACTCTTATACTCCTAAAAGTGTGTGAGAATTGCATAATCATGTCCGTTGACATATGCAATATTCAAAAGCTATACTTTAAAAACTAAGACTTGAATGAATTTTATAAACTTAAACTACTCACTAAACAACCATCCCAATAACAGCTCAGAATTACTAACTCCGGAGGAGGTATCCCCTTGTTTTCATAGTAAAAACAGGTGACCCAAGGGAACACCCTCCCCCCCCCCCCCCTTTTTCTTGCCCTGGGTCAAATAGCCCAGAGCGAAGAGGGCAGCCGAACGGAGACACTGCCGAAACAGACAGCCTACCTAGCTATAGTAGCAACTGTTAAGAGAATGATATTCTGAGCAGTAGATAATAGACCTAACAATAGAGGCCTCCAGAAATGGACTCGATATTTCTGAGATAAAATTCATGAATGGATGGCTGAGCGCAATGAGCAGCCTTCAAAAATCTATAATAGCAACACTATTAATGTAAGCCCAAGAAGTAGAAGAACTCTTACTTCATGAGCCGAAATCTTAAGCACAACTGCTAAGCCAATGATATACCATAAGCAGTACGCTAGTTAATAGAATCCATTAAAAATAAAATGGAGCGTAACGTCCTTCTACTAGACATCAAAGACAGAAGAAGCTTACGCCCTTGTAATAAACAGATATCTGTTTATAAATACATAAACTGTACCCGGAAAGAGTAAAGGCCTATGCCCATACGAAGACGGAAGGACCTTAAAATAATAGGTTCCGGAAATAGGAGCCTAACTCTTATGCAACAATCCAACCTAAATAGTAACGGAAGTATTGATTCCGAAACTATGAAAGTGAAAATCATCCATCGATAGTGCATGAAACTCACTGACTCTACAGTAAAAGAGAAACCAACAGAATTACTGTCTAAAAGGTCAGAATTTGAAAACTACTGTTTCCAGAGGCTCAAATGATTACATAGCTAAATAAGAACCGAAGTTAAAATCTGTATAGGAATTTAATCTAAAGATTCTAAGTCTATTTATCAAAAAGTTACTAACTGACTTAGATAAAGAGACAAAAGACTCAATTGTAAACTATCGTAGAGTGCATAGGTATGAGGTAACATAAACCTATAACCTAAATAACAACAGGCTGCAGTAGATCTTGTGAAACAAGTATACTAAAAACTAGCAATGCGTAGTATGGAGGGATCAACCATATGAACATAATGATCCCTACACCACGACGGAAGAGCCTCCACTTTAGTCGCATAGAATAGCGAAGAAGAGGATCTCCTATAGTAAGAAATCGCGTGCAAAGCTCGTCCAGTACAGTGCTTACAATGCAATACGGACCACACAACGGAATACATGAAGGTTGCGACCTTGCTGGTTGTGATAAAGATGACACGATTTACCCAGTGAAAAAAGATCCTCACATAGAGGAAGATTTCACGTTAAGATCCACAGTAGACAAGAGAGTAAATTACTCATGATCTCTGTGAAGATAGAGATGCTATCAACAGAAATGTATTGTGGTTAGATCAATAGAGCGTTAACAGTATTAGCTCAGAGATCTGGACAAGCCAACACATACGTCTGCAATTGATTAGCAAGCTGTGTCATAAATAAAACATCATTGGGCGCTCCCATAGATAGCAAATCTGATTAAATACTTGTTTGTTGAGAGTCCATTCTGACAGCAACAAGCGACCCGTAAGAGAACGGGAGTGCGATAAAACAATCAGACGACCCAGAATATGACGGACCAAAACTGAACTTGGTGTACTATAACCAACAGACGGATTCTTTCCATTAAATTGAATAACGGAAACGAAAGAGAGCCTCCCTGGTTCCGGAGATACGCCACTACTGTCGAATTAAAGGACAGGAATTTGGGCATGCGTTTCTGAATAATGTTCATGCAATGACATAAAGCAAGCCTAAAAAACATTATTCCGCGGAAGTTAAACTGATAGCTAAAAGACTGCGGAACCCAAAGACCCTGGCACTTCGAATCCGTAGGGATCAGAATATCCCAATCTGTTTGACTGGCAACCGTCATAACAGCCACACTAGGGTCCGGCAACTGCGGCGGCACTCTCTGAGTCAACCACCGAATGTTTGCCCCAGTCTGAATCTCTTGTAACACTAGATAGACAAGAGAATGTATAAATCAAGCAATTCATGGATTGCCGGAAAGTTGCCGTCGAAGAGAAGCTCCTCCGAGAACGAAGCGACTCTGAGAGAGTTCTTAACCTACTATCCACGCGTGGATGTAGCTAGGGCTGCATCACGTCTAACCAACTCCAATCAGCCACTGAAGGGCGGAGTTATACGTGAACAAACTACTGCCCTCAAAAGAAATTACATTGAGAATAATATCCCGTAAATCTTTTCTTGAAGACGTAATGATAACGCCTCAGTAAGGCGGATTACGTATAATAAAGCGTCTAAGTTAAGTCTACTATACATAATGTCGTTCCCAACATTGAAATTGGAAAAGACATAAACGGCGAAAAAGAATATATGCAGTCTTTAATCACACCGTCTAGACGCATATGAACTCTCGGTATGCCCTGCTCTGCCAAAATAAACTATATGTAAAAAAGATAAAATGGCAGAAATGAGCCACGTGGACAAGAAACTAAACTATCATGCTTAGTAGCAGGCTTGTATATATATATATAATATATAGCGTCGAAAAATAAAACACATGTTGTAATGACAATATTGGACTGCGTCGGTAAGTCAGGGACAAAGTCCCTGTACCGATCGAAAAATCCGAGTCCAATGACGCTATAAGTCTCTTATCCAAGATCGCAGCAATGAAGTCCGAACAATAATCACTGGAAGAAATGCCAGAAGATAAGAAAGGCATCTTCCGATACTACTAAAGGGAAAACTCGAAATCTTTCGAATCCCTTTCGCCATCCTGTCGGACCCTATAAAGCGTTCGGTCGTCCGTAGCTTGATGCAACCGCGGACCGCACCGACCCAGCGCCGTCGGATAATTCCTGATTCGACCGAGAAACCGTCAATTGCTGGGATGCTGCGAAACAACTGTGCTAACTCGGATAGCACGTCCGTCACTGAGGCCTGAGGAGCAGCGGTCTTACGATGCATTGCCGCAGGAAGCTCCGAGATCGTTACCCCGTGCATACTTCCAATATGCGAGCGAACGGAGTGTATAGGCCTCGTGTCCTTTGGCTACCGGATGGCGCGACCTATTCGCTGTGGAATCACTGAATGCCGAAACTGATCGGATACTCGAGGTCACGTAGCCAATGTGCGGTCGTGTGCCCTGCTGTGAGGATGAGGAAGCATTAAAGACAGTCTCTCGGACTGTCAATATAACGGAGCGTCCCGAGCAACGGACATATGCTCCGAATGTAAAATATCTGAACCACAACATGCGGTCCCCTATGTTGTTGGCTTCCTCCGATCCGTCCTCAATCTGCCGTCACTGGGTGAGTACTAAAGTAATTAAAGTGCTCGCATCACCCAAATCTCCTTCCTAGACCGCAACGGACGAACCCGGCAGCCGAACCATTCGATGAATGTACGCTACACCGGGTGAGCTAGCGAATGTCACTCCGTAAGCGATAGACATATTCCATGAGCACTTATTGCCGCTAACTCTTCATTAACTATGACGACAGAGGCACACTTTTGAAGACATCTCCATAACTCTTCGAACAAGAAACCAGAAATGCTTGGATAGCAAGCATAAAATAATAATATATATAGCGTCGTTCAATAATTCGAAAGTTTGTGTGACATTATTGGACTATGTCGGAACTGAGGGACGATGTCCCTGAACCGAACCAAAAATTTCTAAGTCCACCGACGCTATCAGTTTCTTATCCGGCATCGCAGCATATGTTGTTCCGAAAGGGAAAGCTTGAAATCCACCGAATCCCTTTCGGTATCCCGTCGGACCGGATGAAACTTTCGGACGTCCGTACCCGCTTCCGCGGAGCGTCCCGACCCAGCATCGTCGGATAAAATATATGCGACAGATTCAGTTGATGCTGGGATGCTGCGATAAACTGTGCTATTAAGGAAAGCACGTCCGTTCCCGAGGCCTGTGCAGTAGCGGACTTACGATGCATTGCCGCTGGAAGCTCCGTGTACGTTGACTCCCGCACACTTCCTATGCGAACGTCCGGAGTCTGCAGGCCTCGAGTCCCCGGCTACCGACCCAGCGCTGTCGGATAATTCTCGATCCGACACCGTTTCTGTCGGCTGCTGGGATGCTGCGATAAGCTGTGCTATGTGCACAAGAATGTCCGGCGTCGAGACCTGCGGAGGCGCAGTCTATCGGTGCTTCGCCGAGGGCAGCTCCGCATCAGATGGCTCCCGCATACTTCCTATGCGAACGTCCGGAGTCCATCGGTCTCGAATCCCTGGCTGCTGGATGGTGTGACCTGGTCGCCGAAGAATCCTTGATCGGCGAAGCTGGTAATATATCGGCGGTCACGCAGCCAAGGTGCGGTCGTGTGCGCTGACGAGAAGAGGAAGCCTTAGCAGTCTCAGCGGACTGCCTATACAACGGAGCGTCCCGAGCGACGGACGTATGCTCCGCTAATGACACATTTGTACCACAACATCTGGGGCCAGATGTTGTTGAACGAGAGAGGGGCCTCTCTCGCTTGCCGTCCGGATGGACCGGAACGAGCTATGAACCGGACTAAAAGGCTTCCTCCATTCTCCCTCCGATCCGCCGTCACTGGGTGTGCATTAAGTTAATTTTATAGTGCTCGCATCACCCCAAAATTCCTTCTAGACTGCAACGGACGAACCCGGCTGCCGAACCATTCGGTGAATGGACGCTACACCGGGCGAGCTAGCGGACGTCAAAGGCCGTCGAACCTACTAGGGTCCTCTTAGGCAATTGGCGTATTACATGAGCACTTTTCCGCTAGCCCTTCATTAATTGTGACGACGGAGGCACACTGTTGGAAGACATCACAGATACATCACCCTAATCTTGATCGTCTGAAATAGAAATTGATAAAGTAGAGTGACCCTGCGGGGAAAGGACCGGAGTGTCCAAATCCCCAACAACATACCGTGACATACGCTTCCCATATTGTCATCGAAATCATACGATACAGAACAGGAGTTAATGCGAGTACACTGACCACATATAGAATGATAATAAGGTCAGAGGAAGACTTCCTCTTAAAACAATTGATCAATATCCTTTCAATGTGAAAAGAAAACAAGTCCTGGTACTCGCACTAACCCCTGGCAATCAAAATACATAATAATAATATGATCCATTAATATAGAAAAAATAATTGAAATCAAAATATTTTGAAAAAATATTTTTTCAGAACAGCCCAAGTTTCTGAAAAGTAACGTTGAGCCCCAATGGATCCCAAGCCTAAGTGTGGACAAAAATTTTAAAAATATTTTAAACAATTTATTCAACACTTACGAACAATAATAATGTATCTAGTTATGATTAAAATAACATAAAGATATTATTATTTAGAAATCCCCCCCTCACACAGAGGGCTGTTGTAAATGTAAACAATGAGTGTAAAAACACTAAAATAAGACTCCAGGCACCCAGGCCCGAAATCAGCTACCAAAAATACCCCATCTGATGCAAAACAGAGACTTCCAGGGAAGAAACTGCAGAACATCAGATGGTAGATGCAGAACACAACGCCTAACCACCCGTAGGTGAAGACGTAAACATGGGGAAAGAACAGAATTCATTCTGTTATTAAGCTAAAACTCCCAAGAAATTTTAGTAATAATAATTACAGAAACTATGCCAAAAGCATGGGAGAATAGCAAGGGGGAATTAAAGGACAGGGAGAGAGGAAAAACACTTGAAAAAACAGTGTAACTAAATAATCAGAATGACAACAAAATGGCTGCTGCCTTGAAAATAGGTAACTTAACATAATTTCATTAAAAAATTTTAAGTTACAGCCCTGATAATATTCTGTCACACATTCTTTTCCTCTCCTCCTTTTCTATCCTCCTTAGAATCACCATTTCACTAATATTTATGTGTCTGGCATCATTTAAACTGAGATTTAAAAGCACAAAGATCAGTCAGATGTTAACTGATGACGGGCCAAACTTAGAATGATAAATGGCGCCAATTTCGGAACGTCCTTGACACTGCGCATGCGCAGTGGGGGCGAGGTGTGGAGGGCCTTTCAGGACATGTTTTCTTTAGTTTTAGATGCAAATTTTGGGGATTGGGGGGCAAAATTTGTGTTTGGCCCTATATTTTAAGAGTTAGCACCAGCTATGTCTGGGTCATTGGTACAGTATAAAAATATCCATTCGCTGTACAGCCTAAAAAGTTAAAAATCTGTTTCTCAGGCCCTCCCACATGGTTTTTTTGGTTATTGCATGCTTTCTTTTTATTACCAATACAATCTTAAAAAAATAAAAATGAAATGGTTCATGTCTGATATTTTACCCAAGTTAATAAAATTTATAAATTTGTCCCTTGAGTGCAACAAGGCTTTGCAATGCTTTAGCATTGCAAAGCCTTGTTGCACCCAAGGGACGATATACACTACCACCCATGCTATTTTGTGGATTATGAGGCCTTATACATAAAACAAATCAGGAACATGAACTTTTTGATTGCAAAGAAATAATTACAAAAATAAAAAATAAAATAAAAACTGCCTGCCCACATGCAATTTTAACAAAAATGGGCTGAGAAACAGAAGATCTACTTTGTGGGGCCTAATCAAGATTTCAATAGTAACTCCAGTCATATTAATTCTGGAACATGCTATCATGACATCAGCATGTTCATACAAACTGCAAATCACTTGGAAATAACTCATAAAATATAGGAATCCCTTCAGGTCCCCAAGTTAAACTGTCAAATTGTAAATCCCAGGAATGCGGTTGGTTGAAGTGTGTAATGTGACCAACTGCATGTGTGTATGTGTCTTCTTGCCTCAACTTGTTTCAGATTTGATCAACTTGTTTCAAATCACTGCTGTAAATATAACGACAGTGAAGAGCAAATCATTTGACCTGTTTTTTTAAAAAAAAGAACCCAAATGATCCAAGGTCTTTAGTGACAGATTGGGTGGTAAAGCAAAAATTAAAAGTAAATCCACTCACACAATAATTACCACAACCAACCACTATGGGCAAGTTTGTGTTGCCAGCATTGTTTCAATACTATTCTACCCCAGTAAAATGCATAAAGTATGGCAAGAACACATTATGTTACAAAAACTGGAACTGAAAAAATGTTTTTTTTTATTCAAAACTGAACTGAAACCGAAAATGAGGCAAAGTTTCAAAACCGACCAGCTCTATTAAGTGTCTTGCCCAAGGACACAACACAGACAGCAGGGGTCATGATCCAATCTTATGAACTTACGATCTTTAGTCCTATGCACCAATCAATGAGCCACTATCAGGGCTTTCAAAAAATGAGGATACCAGAGCAAAAGCCAACACTTTCCTTGCTTATATATCATATCCAGCTAAACACAAATAATATTTTGTTTATATAAATTTATTTTATTACAAATCATTGAAGAGTGCCTGTTCATACCAACAATAATAATGAAGCTCTTAATAAAAGGCTGTCCGGCCACATGTCCCCCAAAAAAGTGTGCAATTCAAGGCATTTGAAAAAAATTGAATTTTTCAAAGTCAAAAAGGGACATAACTCTGGCAGACAATGTTGGATCAAACCCCGATTTTCATTTGACCTGTATTTTATGTTGATACACCTACATACCACATTTGATTTGATTTGACCAACTATAACTTAGTTATCGTCGTGAAACCAAAACAAATAAATATTTGAAGTCGAAAAAAGGGCATAACTCTGGCAAACATTGCCAGACCGCACCCCGATTCGAACTTGACCTGTATTTTATGTTGATACACCTACATACCAAATTTCATTTGATTTGGCTAATTATAATTGAAGTTATCATCAGGAAACCCCCCAAAAATGAATTTTTGAAGTTAGAAAATGGGGCATAACTCTGGCAAAAATTGTTGGACCGCACCCTAATTCGAACTAGACCTGTATTTTATGTTGATACACTTACATACCCAATTTCATTTGATTTGGCCATCTGTAAATAAAGTTATCGTCAGAAAACCAAAGCGGGATGGACAGATGGATGGATACAGGCTATTTTAAGTCCCCCAAAATTTTTTTTCGCGGGGGTGGGGGGGTGGAGCAACCAGTTAAATACTCAGCAGGTTGAGAGTAAAAAGCAGAAGAACAACTGATGAGTTTGCATGAGTTTGTTTGCAATAACAAGTGAACATGACCATTTTGTATTGACGGGTAAGCAGTGTAATTTCTTTGGCTATTATAAGATGTGTCATCAAATACGAAAGCTCTCTCTTTTTCCATCTATATGTCGAAGACGTAAATAAACATCTGTACCAATGCCCTGCATTGTCTCCAGAGAAAGTGATCCTCCTAAATATTCTGCATATGCTCTTGAACCTGGTAAACCAAAGCCATATCTGAAAAAGGATTAAAAAAAAACATGATCATGAATAGTTCAATGCTTAATGGAAAACAACAGACTTTATCAGCTGGGCTTATATTTCATCTAAATTTGGGAGAATCCATTTGGATTCTCATGAAAATGGTTGCGTGAAGCCATACCTGTTTTGAGAGTTCCAGGATCCCATGAGGCCACCATGCTTGAACCCCTTGTTGTGTAGTGATAATACATGTACAATATCTGTATTGTATCTCATATTGTTGAATATTCACAGCAATCGTACAGTCAAGAAAATAAGCAGTCTGACAGTTGCAGAATGAGGTCCCCAGAGGGTGAATTTGATGATGCTATCCCATGTAGTGGGCCAATTTATACTCTGGGTACCTCTTTCTGTTTAGTTTTAGTTTGAAGACCGATTCAGATTGAGGTTCACAGAGGTTAAATTTAGTAATGCTACCCTCTGGGGACCTCAATTTGCAGATGACAGACAGTCTGCTTATTTTCTGGCTTGCAATCGTAGTATAATAGGTATCGATAATAAACAGTGAAAACAACACAGAAAGTTCAACAAAAAGTTCAACAAAACACAATGTAGTTTTATTCTGTAAACTGAAGAGGTGTGTGTTTGGGTAACATAATGACAATGTTATTGCACCAGCTCGTCAATTTTTATTTTAGATAGATGGAAACCATATTCGAATTTAGCCTTTATTACTAGCTGGGTAATACACATACCAACTTTGGTTGAGATCTAATAATCCAAACTGGTGTTATCAGTCCGAAACCTGGAAAATAATTGGAAGGAACCAGACCTGTTAACTCTCCCGGTTTCACCGTGAGTCTCCCGGTTTGAGGCACCAACTCACGCTCTCAAGGTCACATCCTATTTTCTCCCGATTTGACACTTTTCAAAATAGTTGTCCTGAAATCCATCACATTTTACTGTTTACAAATTTCTGAAATCTCAGACAGGCGAGATTACAAACATTTGTGTGAATGTGTTCAATGATGTCCGATTCAGCTGTGATCGACTCCGGTCCTCCTAAACACCAGAATTACCCAGAATACCCAGAATTACATGTTTTATGTTGTATTTTTCACTCTTTGCTTATTACTTTAAATATTTAATCACAGAGTTGTGAAAACTGTTCTCATAAACTATCCAGATATGTTCTATGTTGCCATTCCCCTTATCATTCACCCAACTACGAACTGATTTGGCCATAACGCATAAGCATCACCCAACTGGCTTACTGTCACTGTCTTTGTTGGCAAACCTTCCAAAATACAGTATAAGTTTATTTTATATGTATGCAACGCCAGCTACTAGAGGAGTGTGATAAACACAACGGTCATCAATTTTTTTTTTCGATTCCGGGTAATTCCGGTGTTTAGGGGGACCCATCGGTTTCTGCAAAATTCTGCATCTTTCAATGGCGAGTCTTGTGTTCTATTTTGAAAATTAAACAAGTTGTCAAGTTGGTCACGATATATAAATTTATGACAAAGAATACTTGTTGGAAACGATAATTTATCAAAGATACACATTTACTTGACACAATATAAATAAATTGTGTTTGATGGTAAAACAGAATGCCAGTTATGCGTGATTGAAGTGTGAAGTAAATACCGCAAACATTTGATTTTCAGTCGGTTTTAAAAATTTTTAAATATCATTTGCCGATGAAATATTGACTGAAATGTATCGTGGTAAATGTGAATCAACTGGAAAAAAATACAGATTTACGATTTTATACGGTAAGTTGAGTTTGGAATCGTATTCGTTGTGAAATAAATCACTGAAGTTGTAATTTACATGAATAAATGGCAGGAACGTAGAAGGAATGCTTGTGTTGGTTCTTGAACGTTTTGGTCCTGGGACGTTTCGGCCCAAGATGTTTCAGCCTCCATGTATTGAAGCACCGGGATGGGCTTGCATGAGCAAGGAAAAAAGGCCGGACTGAGGAGGAGGGGGGGGGGGGGGGTTGGTACAAAGGCTAGACAGGCATCCACACTCACATTTGTGTGTGTGTTGGTGGGGCATTGTCCCTAGGGAGGGGGGGGGGGAGGGGGCTTGTACCAGTGATATCCATATTTGTATGCTTTTACTGACAAATACCATTAAAGTGTTAAAATAAATTATTAAAATGAAATATAATGCATTTGGGCTGGGGGGGGGGGGGGGGTGGTGTGCACGGGTGGGACCATGGGAGGCATAACAAGGAAAATATTGATGCATTGGCTGCGCACAAAGATCTTACTGACAAGCAACCAAATCTCACTGAGAGCTCATCAAAATCTCACTGACAGTCACCTTCAGAGGTTAACAGGTCTGGAAGGAACCTATATTCAAATTTGGCGTGTATTATTAGCTGGGTAATACACAAACCAACTTTGGTTGAGATTATATAATCCAAACTGGAGTTATCAGTCGGAAGCAAAAAAAAAGTTAACACACAGATGGACGGACAGGTTAATTACATAATACAGTAGAATCCTCTTAATTGAATATCCATTTTGCCAGTGAAAATTATTCAATTAACAGGAGTATACAATTAACAGGGATTTGGTCAGATTCCTGTGTTCTGGAAGTAAACTGAGCATTTATTCTATTATATCTTGTTTGACAGAGCTCATAGAGTTCTGTCAAACAAGATATAATAGAATAAATGCCTGTATTGGATGTAGTGAGGCCAAAAAGGTTGATAAATAAGGGGAATTTGGTGCGTGTCACAGTAATTTTTTCAACATATTACAAAAATTTATATACAATTAACAGGAGTTTACTCTACAACCCACACGCAGTTAACAGATCAAATTTGTACTGAAGGTATGGTAAATGGTTTTGTGTTTGAAAATTTTATTCAATTAACAGGGATATACAATTAAGAGATATCCAATTAAGTGGGCTCCACTGTACAACCATTTTTCAAATGGCATATGAAAACTCATGCTGCCTTTTCATTCAATTAAGCAAGGGGAGTCCATTTAATTGGATACTTAATATGATAGCCCTCACAACTGCATATAACTTTCAAACACGAAACCATTTAGCATACCATCAGTACAAATTGGACTGGATAATTGTATATAGATTAAAGAGAAAACTCCTGTCAATTAAATGAAAGATTTTGTAAACCATCAACATTTTACAACAACCACTAAATTCCTCATGTCAATATTTATTATTTTTTATTTGGTGTTTAAGGTCATGTTTCTGCACAATGGCTAATCATGACCACAAAAGTTTTACCCTGGCAAGCAACTGTCAGCTCCCCAACATACTAACTCTACACAAGCAGGGTTAGTATTGGTTGAAGACAGGTGCACCATTGACGTGCAGTATGCCTTAGTACACAGTGCCACCGTGTCCCCACATGGGCAATGGGGGTGAACTGTCTTGCCCAAGGACACAATGCGGTTGCCGCAGGTGGGATTCGAACCGAGGACCTCTTGGCTTGCTGTCTGCACCTCTACCTACTGAGCCATCCCCCTCCCCCCCATGTCTATAGATCTATTTGATATCAGTATATCGATATAATCATTTAACCCTTTACCCAATGCAATGGCCAAAACTGGCAAGCACTAATCACAAAAATCACCAATTAATTTTCATTATTTTTTCATTTTTTGTCTCAAAACCATAGGTTATGACCTCTCATTGGAATGAGCTCGTTGAACTCATTCCATCGAGGGGTCATCACCTATGTTTTTGAGACAAAAAATGAATGAAATTAGTTATTCAAGAATTTTTTTTGCAAGTATTGTCTGCTTTTCATGATAGGTAAAGGGTTAATCCATCAAATATTATAGATCAGATAATATAATAGAATAAATACTCGGTTTATCATTAAAATATAGGAGTATCATAAAATTCATGTAATTTGAATACTCCTGTCAACACTTTTCCCAACGCAGACGATGTCAAAATTATTATTATTTTAATTTTAATTTTTCAAATTTGAAAAAAAATTTCCAATGAGCTTGTTCCAATGAGGGGTCACAAGATATGGTTTTGCTGCCATTTTTTGAAAAATATATTTTTACTCACAGGGATTTTTCTGCCTTCTCTGGGAAAAGGTCTGGGGCCCTATGCCATTGGGAAAAAATTATGTCATGGGGCTCCAATTGGGAATTTGTTCTGGGGAAGGGGTGGGGGGGGGGGGGAACATGCAAGGACTAAGAAATTTTATATTTGAATTAAGCAGAGGAAATAAGACTGATATCTAAGTAGCTGCATGTATACTGTAAGTAAGTTTTATAACAAGCAGTTACATGGAATCATGTTCCTGCAGTCTCTATTAAACCCGTTTTTACACTATTAAAAAAGAGCTTGTAATTTGCCTTTGAATTAACCCTTTTCACTTTGATGTCAAAATAACAAAATTTCAGGAAGCTGTTTTTTCCCATAATGCATCTAGAAATTTAACCAATTCAATCTCGTTTGACAGAGCTCATTGAATTGGTTAAATTTCTACTTGAATTATGGGAAATTTTTTCTGCCTGAAATTTAGATATTTTGACATCAGTGTGCAGGGGGTTAAGAGACTTTGTTAGGCAAGCAATTTAACTGTAATGTACAATTTATGTCCTGAACTGGGTGGTCATAAGGCCTCAACAAACCAATGGTTTTCCGAGGCCTTATAACTACCCAGTTCAGGGCACCAGTTGTGCATTAAATGTTTGTTTGAGTGGGAATTGAGATTGGGAAATTTAGGGTTAAGAATTTTTCCCAATTCTTGGGGTTAAGAATTGGGAAAAATTATTCCCAAAATGTCATTGGGAAAGGGTCTCATAAATGGCCCCTGAAGATACCCAAAAGAAACCCTGACTCAACTACCTAATTTGTACATTAAGCGGGCGGATGCGGCCGATTCATTAGATAAAGGGTTAACTGAAGATTTTTTACTGGCAAAGTGGCCATTATTTTAACACTTTTCCCACCACAGAGAATATCAAAATTTATTATTTTAATTATTATTTTTTTTAATTTTTCAAAAACATTTCAACAAAACCATATCATATAACCCCTCATTGGAACGAGCTCATCGAGCTCGTTCCAATGAGGGGTCACATGATATAGTTTTGTTGAAATATTTTGAAAAATTTATTTTTTTCAACTGCTCAGTTTACAGATTACGTGGGCAGATACAGGCGATTTGTTAGGTAAGGGGTTAACAAGGTTCCACTCTATTGCGAATGTCTAGATACCCCTTGACTTATCTACTGTGTACTACCAGAGATAGTCTTACAAGGAAGAATTATTTTTAGCAATGATGTATCAAAATGGATGTGAAGCTTCATAACGTTCAGCCTATTTCAAGGAGTTAACCTGCTTCAAATTTCATCACAAAACCTGGAGAGCATTTCAGCAGCTTCAAATTGTATCAATGGACTTGTGATCAACTACAAACTATATCTTTGTGTTTGAGTGGCTGAGTAGAAAAGTGTCTGTTCCTGAATAGTGTTTATTGCTTTAAAAACAGCATACCGTATTTACTCTATGTATTGGGACACTCTATGATTTGGGACACACTTTTTTTCCAGAAAACTATATTTTTTTTATGCTCCAAAGTTTGGGACATTCAGGAGATTTGTTTCCAGTTGGCCCGTCGCTAGTAGCAGACGACACTCATAAAAAAAATTCTTGAGTAACTAAAAATTTTCATTTTTTGCTTCCAATGCACTCGTTCCAATGAGGGATCATAAGCTATGTTTTGGAAGCAAAAAATGAAAATATAAAAAAAAAATTGGACGGCGATTTTCATATATAGTGATGGAAAACGAATCACACACAACTTTATTCAGCATCAAATCAAGACCAGGCTGTGTTCTTTCCCTATTTTCTAAGAATTGGGACACCTGTGAAAATAATTATTTTTAGCTGTCCCAATACATAGAGTAAATACGGTAATATTCCATTCACACTGGACACTGCATAATGTTGCATTCATAATAAAACTTTAACCTGGGCAGATGAATAAACTTCCAACTTCTAAAAATATTTTTTTCACTTTCCTTCAAACTGATTTCTTGTTTTTGTCTCTAGCTTCTAGTTCCCTTTTCAATAAATTTTTTTTCCTAATCCAACTTCAGAACTAGATAAGTATTTTAACACATATATCTTCTTTTATAGCTTTACAAAACATGACCAGCAGACGACTTGCAAAAAAATATCTTAACCAAACTTTTTTCATTTTTTGCCGCAAAAGGATGGCTCCCTGACCAAGTTTTACGATATATAGAGGATATGGAATGAGTGCTTTTCTCATATAATATTTATGAAATGCGTCTAAGAAATTCGGACGAGTTTAATAAATAATATATGAGAAAAACACTCATTTCATATTCTATTTATCATATGACACACACACGCACAAATTAGCCACTTAGTATGACTTTTTAACCCGTCACCTAACTTGAGTTGCAGACGGCACTTGGAAAAAACATCCTCGTATAACTAAAAAATTTTCATTTTTTGCTTCCAAAACATAGGTTATTACCCCTCATTGGAACGAGTGCGACACGATAGTTCCAATGAGGGGTCATACCTTATGTTTTGGAAGCAAAAAGTGAAAATATAAAAAAAAAAATGAATGGCGTTTTTCTTGTAGGTAAAAGATTAATACAATATAACCACCCTAAACAGGACAGATAACGTAAATTCTCCCTACTGAAATTATGCAAATGTGACCCAGTTGTATTTTGTTTAGCCAATCAAATTGTCCAGTTTTGAAATTGACCAATGAAAGCTCCCAATTCCAAATATGCAAATTATGAAAATGTGGCCCAGTTGCATTTTGTTCAGCCAATCAAATTGTCTAGTTTTGAAATTGACCAATGAAATTGACAGAAGGCTTTATTTATCACTGATTAATATGAAATCAAAAAATATCAAATGTTTTAAAGTGAACAAAATGGACGAGTCATATGATAAATTTATTTATTGGTGTTTAAGGTCACATACTTATGCATAATGGCTAATCGTGACCGCGACAGTTTTACAGGTGGAGGAAGCCAGAGTACCCGTAGAGAACCACCGAGCATCGACAAGCAACTGTCAGCTCCTCAACATTCTAACTCTGTTCAAGCTCCGCTCAAGTAGGGTTACAGAGGTTGAAGACATGTGCACCATCGACGTGCAGTACTCCTTAGTACACGGCATCATCATGCCCCCATGTAGGCAATGAGGAAAAAGTGCCTTGCCCAAGGACACAATGCGGATCATCCCAGACGGTGATCAAACTCGGGACCTCTAGCACAGAACTCCAACAGTCTACAACTGAGCTACCGCGCTCCCAAGTTTTACAATAAAAAATCTCTCAGGCCCTATACCTTCCAAGGTAAAAGGTTGTCTCGTGGACTGAATAAGGATAGTTCACATCACATTTAATACAGGCATTTTGGTAACCATAGTAACACTACATTAGTGCAAACAACTGTCTTACCCATGCATTTTGCCAGGTGTAGCACTAGTGTTGTCATTCTGTGTAATACCATCAAACATTCCTCCTTCAATCTGTTGATCCAATTCTGTTCCTGAGGTAGTAAAGTTGTAATCCCAAATTTTGTGAATTATGTTGTGAGGAATTCCTCCACCACGATCAGCGATTCTACAAAATTTAATTGAAACTGTTAACACAGTAAACATTTATGTAAAAATGTATCTCAAAGTAAGCCATTGAATCCAAATGGACCATTTTACCCTACAGTCAATATAGATCATTATCATCATGCAGGTTTCCGAGATGGTGTATTGAAGTTGAGACCTCGTCTCTGGGAATATATCAACGCGTCCATTAGGACTTGTCGATATATGACCCAGAGGTGGAGCCAGGACTTCAATACACCATCTTGGAACTGATTTGGTGGTACAGTGGAGCCCACTTAACTGGATATCTCTTAATTGTATATCCCTGTTAATTGAATATAATTTTCAAACACAAAACCATTCATCAAATTCAGTGGGCTCCACTGTATTAGAAAATAAGTCCATTGTGTATAAATATGCAGTCATAATTTTTTGGCCTCCTAAGCAACTTTAACCTATTTTTAAACTGTGTTAAATAGTTGAGGTCAAGGTGTTGTTTACGTTTTGATTTGGTTGGAAAAGGGATGAGAATTAAAGCTATTCTATGAATAAATAAATTATTTAATTCCTTTTCATATACTTTATTTACCAAAAAACTGCATTTAAATTAAGGTGGAGTTTTCAATTTTTTGAAAGTAAGTCACCTATTTTCACTACGACACTCGCACACTGATCATGAATCTCCAATTAAGAAGAAAATGAAAGTGTCAATGACACTGTAGCTCAACTTGTCAAGACATGTATAGTATGTGACACAGCAATGACAAACATCTAGGTAATGACCTGATAACAAAGGTACATATAAAGTATTGTAACGGTCTGTACATAAATACTGACCGTAGCCTGTAACAAATGTATAGGTAAAGTATTGCAAAGGTGGGTGACAGTCAGATGCTAAACTAGAAAAGAAATCTTTGAGTCCCAGAGTGGGTCTGACTGAACACCAAAATATTTGTTCTCATAGCACAGTGATAACAAAGGCACCCCAAAACACACTCATTCATGTCCCAAGGTGAAAACAAAGGTATCCAAGAAGTTTCGTGAAGATCAGTTCATAAATACGAGCTGTACAGAAGTTGTGACAAAAAACTGATTGGACCTAATTTCGGTACAAAATGGCCACTGGCAGCCATTTTGAATTTTGGACCGCACTCAGAAACACTCGTTCTCGTCCCAAGGTGATAACAAAGGTACCCAAGAAGTTTTGTGAAGATCGGTTGATAAATACAGCCTCTAGCCCGAGCTGTATTGACATGTGCACTTATAGTGTATAAGTAGCACTAAATAAATCAAAATTCATCTAATTTGCATAATTTCTGCATGAGAAAAAAACCTGTACTGTATGTGATGTATTCCATTTTACGAACCATTCATACAAAAATTTATTCAAATCAGAACTTTCATACAGAAGTTCTGTACAAAAGACTGATTGAACTAATTTTGGTACAAAATGGCTGCTGGTGGCCATCTTGAATTTCGGACCACACCCCAAAACACTTGTTCTCATCCCACGGTGATAACAAAGGTACCCAAGAAGTTTCGTAAAGATCGGTTCATAAATACGGCCTCTAGCCCGAGCCGTATTGACATGTGTACTTACTGCGTGTAAGTAGCACTGAAAAAATCAAAGTTCATCTAATTTGCATAATTTCTGCACGAGAAAAAAACCCATATTATATGTGATGTATCTCACAGTACTAAACATTCACACAAAAAATTTTCCAAATCAGCGCTTTCATATGGAAGTTCTGCGCAAAAATCTGCTTGCACCTAATTTTATACAAAATGGCTGCCATCTGCCATCTTGAATTTCGGACCGCACCCACAAACACTCGTTCTCGTCCCACGGTGATACCAAAGGTATCCAAGAAGTTTCGTAAAGATTGGTTTAGAAATACGGTCTCTAGCCCGAGCCGTATTGGCATTTGCACTTACAGTGCTGAAAGTAACACTAAAATACATCAAAGTTAGTCTAATTTGCATAATTTACATATGAGAAAAAAACCCGTATTATATGTGATGTATCCCATGGTACTAAACATTCGTAGAAAAAATTATTCAAATCAGAGCTTTCATATGGAAGTTCTGTACAAAAAACAGATTTCTACATCGTCAGTACAAAATGGCGGCTGGCAGCCATCTTGAATTTCAGACTGCACCCAAAAAACACTTGTTCTTGTCCCACAGTCATAACAAAGGTACCCAAGAAGTTTCGTAAAGATCGGTTCATAAATACGGCCTCTAGCCCGAGCCGTATCCAATTGTTGATGTACGGACAGACGGGCGGATGGACAGACGGACGTACAACGGGCCATGACAAAAGCTCAAATTTGGCTTTGCCAAAGTTGAGCTAAAAACAGAAATAAACATGAACACAGTTGAAATATATATCATAAAATACCCTTTTCTTAAATAAATTTAACTTAAGTCCATATTTTACTGATTTGTGAGTTTTTACCAGAGTTTGAAATGCATGTGATTTGACTCCGAATGCTTTACATAAGTTACAATGGGAAAGAAATATTCAACTGTTGTTTTCCGGGATTTTTGGTCCAAAACTGATTCCCATCCGGGAGGCCGGAACTACACTGAAATGTCTGGATTTTCCCAGGCATTCCTGGAGAGTTAACATGTCTGCTGCAGGAAATCATTTAAGTCATTCAACAGCTTTTTGAACATGTCAAAGTCTTGGCAAAATAACAAGAGGCCCCAAGGGGCCTGAGAGCGCTCACCTGACAGTGACAACTATCAACCGGGGGTCCTCATTTGAACAAACTTGCATCTGCCCCATTAAGATAACCGTATATCAAATATCAAAACATTCTGACAGGTGAATCTGAAATTTAAAAAAAAAAAAAATTCCTCATATTGAACCAAGTTATAATTTCGGGCTCCCATAGGGAGCCCAAATATGAACCCAGGGACTTGGCTTTAACAATTTGAATCTCACCTCCCTAACGATACAGTATACTGAATATCAAAGAATCTTTTGATGTGAAGAAGAAGATTTTTAAAGAATGTTCCTCATATTGAACTAAGTTACAATTCGGTCTTCCACAGGGAGCCCAAATATGGACTCGGAGACTTGGCTTGAACAAACTAGAATCACACCTCCCTAAGGATGCTGTATACCAAATATCAAAACATTCCGCCTGCTGGATCTGAACAAGAAGATTTTTAAAGAAAATTCCTCATATTGAACTAAGTTATAATTCGGGCTCCCACAGGGAGCCCAAATATGAAACAGAGACTTGGCTTAAACAAACGTGAATCTCACCCCCTAAGGATGCTGCATACCAAATAGATTCTTACTGGTGGATGTGAAGAAGATTTTTAAAGAATGTTCCTCATATCGAACTAAGGTACAATTTGGTCTCCCACAAGGGGCCCAAATATAGACACAGAGACTTGGCTTGAACAAACTAGAATCACACCTCCCTGAGGATGCTGTATACCAAACATCAAAACATTCCGACTGCTGGATCTGAAGAAGAAGATTTTTAAAGAAAATTCCTCATACTGAACTAAGTTATAATACGGGCTCCCTGTAACAAATGAGAATCTCTCCCCCTCCCCCAAAGGATGCTGCATACCAAATATCAAAAGATTCTGATATCTGAAGAAGAAGATTTTTAAAGAATTTTCCTCATACTGCACTAATTTAATAGAGAGCCCAAATATGGACCCAGGGATTTGATTTCCATAAATGTGTGAAACAATCTTCCAAAGATGTTATATGTGAAATCTGAAAGCTTTTGGAGCAGTGGTTTGGGAGAAGAACAGTCTTAAATATTTTCCCCATTACCCACAGCGTTAAAAAATGCTGACTCAGCATTTTTTCAAAGTCCCGAAAAAGTACCCTATGATAAAACCGATAGCAATTTTTTTTTACCATTCCATTCTGTTAGTCCTAAGGAAGCTTCACACCATATAAGAATTCTCAGAGCCGTGTAGTTTTGAAAATATGGGTGTTTGAAATGTTTTCTATTTTTAGCTCGTGTGGTTTCCCCTGGGGCATTTTGAAAATTCTTTTGGGCATAAATCAAGTACTTATGACCCATTAATACTTCATATCAAATTTGGTTCAAATCTGCCTCTCGGTTTGGAAAATAGAAATTTGGGGCGGGGCAAAAATTCTTGTCCCTCCCGTAACAGTGACAAATATTGCCCCTCGAACTTCTCTTGAACAAATTGACTCTACACCTCAAAAGGAAGCTCTATACAAAATATCAAGTCTCTGCTACAGTTGGTTCATGAGAAGATTTTTTTAAAATTGAGGCACTTTGGCCCCACCCCCTCCCCAATATGAGCAGAAACCCGATTTGAAGAAAAACCCAAATGCCCCTATATAACCACTACTCATGTAAAATTTCATTAAAATGTGGCCAGTTGTTTGGGAGAAAAAGACCCAAACACCACCTTCACGCCGTATGACGACAAAAAGTGATCAGAACAGCTCATCCTGACTTTCAGGTGAGCTAGCAAGAGGCACCAGGGAGCCTGAGGCACTGACCCGATGATATAATTCCAACCTCAAGAGATACCTAATACTAAGTCCAAACCAGTGATTGGATTGCAATACATGCTGTTTATCAACGGGCTTCTGTCTTACTACACACAATGAGTGCAAAGCCTCCACTCAGTAAGTGGTAGTATGAATGCACCTTACAAAAACAGTACACCTGCGTCCATGTGTAGAGCTTTACTCTGCGCACCCAACATCCCAATTCCCCTGCAGGAGCATGTGGTGTTATAATGGCACTCTTTCCTGGACACACACATTTTTGTTTTCATATGTTGGGAATTTTTCGTTCAAATGAAAGAGTTTTTTTTTTACAATGGCATAGCGGGGGTTTGAACCAACACCGAGAGAGTTTGCTTCAGCATCAACCACCTAGTGAAACTATACCAAACCACTCACACCACTTGGCCACCAACCGAGCCTAAAAAGGGAATGCTAGTTAACCAAGGATATACAAGGCCAGTACAGAACACAGAGAATACTCAATTTTTCAATTATTCATCAGATAATTGCATCGAAGTACTTAATCTTACAAACTGCACCTCATGGAAATCAGCGAGAACATCTCTTTTACAAATGTCCTGTGTGCCATAGCGTCAAGAAAGGATGATGGTTTTATTTACAATGGCATAGCAGGGGTCCAAACCCACGCCAAGTGAGTTTCCCTTGGCACCAACTGCCCAGCGAAACTATACTAAACCACACACACCACTCGGCCACGACAGACCCTAAAAAGGGAATGCCTAGTTAACAAAGAATATACGAGGCCAGTACAGAGCTTTTAATTGGTTGGTGCCCACAGGCACTCTCCAATAATTTGTAATAATACAAATTTATATAAACGAAATGTTGTTTGTGTTTAACTGATAGAGTGCTGGAAGCCCATATTTGGGCTTTATTCTGAAGTACAGGTACCTCAACTTAAAGGCTCATATTTAGTGCATGTGCTTTGTATTATCTTTGAAGTGATATTATTTAATCTGTGAGGGTTTGCCGTGTTACAATTTATGGGAGAGTGCCCATCGGCACTCTCCCATAAATTGTATCAAGGCAAAGATATGTGTACAAGATTTGATAGTCAAAAATAATTTAGCACTCTACCAGTTAACTGAATATGTAACATGAGTAAGGAAAATGATGGCTTTTGCTCTGGTACCCTCAATTTTTTGTTTGAAAGCCCTGATAGTGGCTTCAAGCACTCAACCAGTTAAAGCTGTTTAACCCTTTACCTAACATGAAAGGTAGACACTTTCCTATAAAATTCTTGAAGAACTAATTTTTTGCATCAAGAACATAGGTTACGAATCTCATTGGAACGAGCTTGTTCCAAAGATAGGTTACGAACCTCATTGGAACGAGCTTGTTCCAAAGGTAGGTCATAAGTTATGTTTTTGAGACAAAAAATAAAAAAATAATGAAAAGTGAATGGTGATTTTCATGAATAGCACTTAACTGTTATGTTGGGTAAAGGGTAAAAAAAAAAAAAAAAAATGATTGAGATTTATAGAAAATACAGGGCTCCTTGAGCGCCTTTAACATGCAAAAACCAAATGTAAATGAACTCCAAATAAACTAGGTACCTGATGACGAAATCTACATCATTGTTTGCGATTGTTACAACAATATCTGGTAAATTATTCAAACTGTCTGGATGAGACTCAACAGTAGCCCTGCAAGAAAAAAATCGGTAATTAAAAAAATGTACATTCTTCACCTTCTATTTTAATATGTACTTGTAGATGAATGTAAATATGATTAACCTGATGTTGAGGACTAAACTCATCAAAAATATTGTTCAATCACATTGAAAGTTTTGAGTTTTTAATATTTTTTATTGAATATATCCTTTTAAATTCAATGTTTGAAGCTAAAATAATAAACTTTCACCAAACTTTTATTTCTTTACTATACCTACCACACCAACACAATGTACCTTGCTGCTCACAAACCTATCTTCTTATTGCTCAATGCTTCTCTACGGGCATTCCGGCTTCCTCCACCCATAAAACTGTCCAACACAAGGTGACTTGGCTGTCAAAAGTGTCGTTAAGCTCCAATAAACAAACAAGAGCACCGCCTAGTAGGGCAACATATGCCCGTCAAAATTGGAACATGCACAAGTTTCTCTGGGGTAAAGTTTGAAATTTTTGTTGACTCGACTATGTCTGCCCCCCCCCCCCCCCCCCCTCCCTCCAATCATTGCCAATTCCCCTGCCCTGTCTGAGGTAAAGGGTAATTCACTTGTTTCCACATTTTCATATTAAGCGATCTGAGGTCTTTACAAAATAAAAACAAGACGTCATTGGAAAATGAGAAATTGGGCTCACCAAAGTGCTGTAACTCTACTGCTAATGGGCTTTGAAAACCTGAAATGAAATTCACCCTTATTTTGTTGTAAAAAGCCGACATAACAAATTTATTTCCATGTGAACCATTATTACCGAAGTTATTTCCCAGAAACGATAAATGTAACGTCATTGGAAAATGAAAAATTGGGCTATATTCTCATCACCAAAGTGCCATAACTCTACTGCTAATGGGCTTTCAAAACTTGGGCAAAATTCTCATAAATAAAGGGCCATAACTCTACTAAAAATGGGCCGCTAAAGACGGAAATCAAACCCAACCTGTATTTTGTTGTACTAAATCCATAAGCCAAATTTAACTCAACTCACACCATTACAACAACTAAAGTTATCGTCCGGAAACGAAGAAGGGTAATGCAAAGCGTGTGTCATGGCCCCCGACCCACCAAAGTCGAAAATGAGAAAAAGGTCCATAACTCTGGAAAAACTCACATTACACAGGTATTGTTCCCCCAATGCTCTATCACAACACTAAATATCATACAAATTGGAATAGCAGAGGCTGAGATACAAGATAAATGTTGGTACAGATGGATGGATGGATGGATGAATGGATGGATGGATGGACGGATGGATGGATGGATGGATGGATGGATGGATGGATGGATGGATGGATGGATGGACGAACTAATGAACAGAGGTCTAAAATACATACCCCTTTGACAATTCAAGTTGAGGGATAATAATAATAATAATAATAATAATAATAATAATAATAATAAAATAATAACAATAATAAGGTAAAATGTTCTGACGGAAGAGAATTTCATATTTTCCAAGGTCAAATAATTATAGAAAAAATGAGTGGAAGAAATGCACATTACACAGGTATTGGAACCACATGATGCTCTATCACCACACCAAATATCATTTAAATCAGAATAGCAGTGGCTGAGATACAAGGAAAAATTTTGTAAAGAATGGAATTTTGAATTTTCGAAGTTGAAAAAGGGCCATAACTCTGGAGAAAATGTGTGGAAGAAGCTCATGCTAGGCAGGTATCATTACCCCCATGCTACTCTATCACTGTACCAAATATAATTGAAAGCAGGTAGCTGTAGCTGAGTTGCACAGGAAAACGTCCGGAGGGAAAGGAATTTTGAATTTTCTAAGTCAAAAAAGGACCATTACTCTGGAAAAAAAGGTGTGGAAGGAATTCACGTTACACAGGTATTGTTCCCCCATGATGCTCTGTCACAACACAAATTATAGTTCAAATTGGAGTTGCAGTGGCTGAGACACAAGGGAATATGTAGGTATGGATGGACGGACTGACTGATGGATAGACAGACAGACAGATGGATGGAGGTCTCCACTAGAAAAAGGATCATACCTCTGTAAAAAATGTGAGGAAGAAAGTCACACTACACAGGTATCATTCCCCCATGATGCTCTATCACAGGACCAAATATCATTCAAAACGGAGTAACAGTGGCAGAGATACAAGGGAAAATGTCGGTATGTCTGGATGGACACACAGATGAACGGACGGAGATCTCCACTAAATACCCCTTCAACTTTTCAAGTTGGGGGCATAATAACTTCTCTTCTTGAAAATAGCTGTTTTGAAGTTTTTTCAAGAAAAACCCTGAAAAAATGCAAAAGACTTGAAACAGGAGCGAACTGGACCTACTGGGGCCAACTGTGCATGGCACACAACCTGGTATCCTTTACTTCCTCTCTACCAGAGTACATACATTTTCCATTTCCCACCAAACATACACAATGAATTCCTCATTTTTGTTTTTGAAAACCGAATATGCATGTATATAGTTAAAGTGGAGAGGTGGCACAAATAGTTAAAGTGGAGAGGTGGCACAAAATAATATAATTTGTTGACTGGGTGGGTCACATTTGTGTTGGTGTGGTAGGTATAGTAAGAAATAAAATTTGGGAGAAAATTTTAATTTTTCTGACAACCTATTACACCAACATAATGTGCCGAATGGACAATAGGATGGTAGGGTACACTTAGATGTTAAATATATAAGTCAGTAGATAACAGATGAAGGGATAACTGAGATATGTTAAGGAAGTCCCTTACACATGTTGGAGGAAGAGCTAGATTATGCAAAGAGAGGTTCAGAGTGATGATTTAACTAAACAAGAGGCCCCAGAGGGCCTGACGGCATACGCCTGACATGGTAGCCTAAATATCCACCCAAGGAATTGATTTGAACAAGTTGCATCTGCCCCTTCTAAGAAAAGTTTATAGCAAATATCAAAAGATTCGGACCGGTGGAATTGATAAAAAAAAATTTTTGGAAAGAATATTCCTCATACTGAACTAAGTTATAATTCGGGCTCCCACAGGGAGCCCAAATATGAACCCAGGGACTTGGATTGAACAAACTTGAATCTCCGACCCATAGGCATTTTCGAGGCAGCCTTAAAGGTATATTGTGGGAAAGAAAATTTTTCTAAGTTGAAAGAGTGAAAAAGGGCCATAACTCTAGGAAAAATGATTGGACAGAAGTGGTTCCTTGTACATATCCTTTCCCCTATGCAGGTCTATCAGCATACCAAAGGAGATCCAAATCCAACCGATAGCTTTGAAATTACAATCCAGAACAAACTGAAACCAGAAATATTTAAATTTTCGAAGTCAGAAATGGCCCATAACTATAGAAAAATAATGGGACAAACCCTGTTACTTGTGGAGATTCTTTTGCTAGGCGGGTCCATGAGCATACCATTAATAAATCAAATTCAACATGCAGTGAATGCAATACAGAGGTCAATACAAATTTTTTAAGTCAAAAGAGTGAAAAAGTGCCATAATTCTGGGAAAAATTATTGGACAATGATCTTGATAACTTGCTGGCTGATTATTATTATTAGTATTCAGTGAAGCCCTCTGTCCATCTGTCCATATAAACATTTTGCATTATAACTTCAAAGCCATCGGCCAGATTTGTATCTCCTATGGTATGCTGATAAACCCTCATGGGGGGGATGGATATGCACAAGGAGTGGGAATATTATTAGATTTATTTTCACGGAGGTCACTGAACCACTCCTTGTGCATATCCATCCCCCCCATGAGGGTTTATCAGCATACCATAGGAGATACAAATCTGGCCGATGGCTTTGAAGTTATAATGCAAAATGTTTATATGGACAGATGGACAGAGGGCTTCACTGAATACTAATAATAATAATCAGCCAGCAAGTTATCAAGATCATTGTCATAATAATTCTCTACATCCATCCTCAGTTCATGATAAATGTCAGTTCTCTCAAACAGAAGAAACGTATGAAGCATATCAAACTTTGGGGTGGGACACAGACACAGCACCCATACACTGATACAGCTAAGAAGTGGCTCATGTGATAGTGGCATGGAAATAGGCCTACAACACACAAAGACAAGATTCATCAATATCGAGTGACCGTATCACAAATTTCATATTCTATATATCTTACAGTCCTGGTAATTCATCCTTGTTTCCTCGGCAAAAAAAGTGCTGTGGAAAACTGGTGCTTCTACGGCAATTGCTGTGAAGCCTGTTCGATTGTGTAAAAATCATCAAAGGGCAGGGCATAGTCTCAATTGCCATGTATACTCGCCCAAAAAAGAAAGTGTGCATTGCAGAAATTGATCAAACTCCAAAAAAACAATTTTGTTGGTGTAAAGAGTGTTAACCTGTTCATGAATAAGTTATATTGAACACAAAAACAGCTTTCCCCGTTAAAATTGCATTAACATTAAATGACGTGCTGCACGTTTGTGAAAAGGCATGTTTTGCACGTGGAGAGTCTGAAAATTCATGCAGCAGTGTGAATCCTTGGGTATTTAAACACTAAAGTAAGGCCTTCCTATCGTTCACATTCAAACTTGCGCTGCTGTTAAAACGACTCCACATTAGCATGCCAAGATTGACAATGAATCAACGTCTCCTTGCCCTGAGTATGATTAGAGCTGGTAGAACACACAGAGAGGTTGCCCAGCATTTGAACTGCCACCGTAACACTGTAGACAGGCTAGTCCATCGACATGCACAACATGATGACGTTTGAGACCGACCCCCGCTCTGGGAGACCCCAAGTTACCACCCCTGCACAAGATCGGTATATCCGTGTCATCCATCTCCGGAACCGGCAACAAACGGCAACAACGACAGCCAGGAACATCGCTAACCTGAGACGGATACATCCTCAAACAGTAATCAACCGGCTGAGGGAATACGGCTTACGTCTTCGAAGACCTGCAATTAGTCCGATTTTGACGTTACGTCATCGCCGTGCTCGACTGCAGTGGTGTAGAGTAGGGTTAGGGTTAGCTTAACCCTTTACCCAACGTAACGGCCAAAACCGGCCAGCGCTATTCTCAAAAATCACCAATTAATTTTCAAAATATTTTCATTTTTTGTCTCAAAAACATAGGTTATGACCCCTCGTTGGAACGAGCTCGTTGAGCTCGTTCCAACGAGGGGTCATAACCTATGTTTTTGAGACAAAAAATGGAAAAATTTAGTTATTCAAGAATATTTTTTTGCAAGTGTCGTCTGCTTTTCATGTTAGGTAAAGGGTTAACCTAACCCTACCCTAACCCTAAACAAACCCTAATCCTAACCTAACCCTACCTAACCTAACCCTAACCCTACCTAACCCTACCCTAACCCACTTCCATGCTAACTTGTTTGCTTCCATGAGGCGTAGATGCACGGCAGTAGTCGATGCAGACAGAGGTCATACCAGATATTGAGTGTGTGACTTTTGTGTTGGACCCTTAGTGTCTTTGACTCTCCATGGCACCAAGAGTATTCGTCGTAGCGTAATGAAATTTCTCGTGTTGATCACAAATTGATTCATCTGTGATTGAATAAAATTTCCATGAATGAAAATGATATATATCTTTTTTTAGTGTTATTTTTTAGCATGCACACTTTCTTTTTTGGGAGAGTATATATGTAGTATGCAGTGGAGTGAAAACTTTCCAGTAACTTTAACACATGAAAGTTGTTTGAGATACATGTGTATATAATCACAATCAATGTGCAGAATCTTTTACTCAATTAGATCATGCCAATATCATGAACCACGTGAATGCTGAGAAAAAATCGTAGAAGTAAGCAGGTGACTTGCTCAATATGTATAGTATGACCGAAAACAAGCAAATTCAGTGAATTCATGTCTCCTGCTGGGCAGCAGTTTCAAGGGGAATTAATGCATCTAGTGAAATATAGTTGAGTTGCAAGTGGAAGTTATTTAGAAGAGACAGAACAGACAGTGCTTCAGACAGTGGTTATTAGATTTATTTTCACGGAGGTCACTGTCAAAGCAAGTAAAGTGATGTGGAGTATAACTGTGAGAATCACAAAATTAAGACTGTATGATAAGACATATTACATTAAACTGATGTGAAAAGTCTTAACCAACCTGTAAAGCTTGTGATTCGAAGTTAATGAAACCTTGGAAGTGATGTCCAGATAATATGGTGGTCAGTATATAGTACTGGGAGAGTCTGACTTTGTAGAGTTGCAAAAGAAGTAATGATGAAGACATATTCTGGTCTCACAATGATAATAAAGATACACAAGAAGTTTCGTGAAGATCGGTTCATAAATACGGCTTTTAGTCCGAGGTGCGTTGATGCATGGGCAGACGGACAGATTTTCGGTACAAAATTTCCCACATTTGAACTTGACCTAGGTATTGATAAAAGTAATCCATATTTGAAATTTCATTGAAATCGGTTGACTCTAAGGAAAGTTAGAGTCTGGAAACCATCAGCCAATCAAATTTAAGCAACCTAATTAAATATGCGCGGAAAATGCCCATGTTCGAACTTGGACCCACAATTGATGAAAGTGATCTACTACCCAAATTTCAACGAAATCGACTGACTGTAAGGAAAGTTAGAGTCTGGAAAAGAAAAACACGGAAGGTGTGCACTAACTGTGTATTAGTAATAGCACTGAATAAATCAAAGTTTCCCTAATTTGCATAATTTTTGCACGAGAACAAAACCTGTATTATATGTGATGTATTGCATGTTACTAAACATTCATACAAAAATTTATTCAAATCCGAACTTTTATATAGAAGTTCTGTACAAAAAACTGATTACATCCAATTTCGGAACAAAATGGCCACTGGTGGACATCTTGAATTTTGGACAAAAACACATATTCTGGTCTCACAATGATAACAAAGATACCCAAGAAGTTTCGTGAAGATCGCTTCATAAATACGGTTTTAGTCCGAGGTGCGTTGATGCACGGGGCAGACAGACAGGCAGACGGATAGATTTTCGGTACAAAATCCACATTCGAACTTGACCAAGGTATTGATAAAAGTAATCCATATATGAAATTTCATCAGAATCGGTTGATTTTAAGGAAAGTTAGAGTCTGGAAACTGTCAGCCAATCAAATTTCAGCAACCTAATTAAATATGCGCGGAAAATGCCCATACAGGGTTCCTGCACTTGACCTGACATGAAATTCCAGGCTTTTCCAGGCCACATACACCCCAAATTCAAGGAGTTTCAAGGCTAATAGAAAGTTAAATTCAAGGTTTTTCCAGGCTTATCGTAGTTGAACCACTCGAATCGTCTTGGACGTATTTCATTCATCTCAACTCGGCGTGCAATGCTTCATTTTTCAAGGCTTTTCCAGGCCCTGGGAGCCAAATCAAGGCTTTTCAAGGCCTTGAATTTCATTTTTGAAATTCCAGGCTTTTCAAGGCCCGTGGGAACCCTGCCATATTCAAACTTGGACCCACAATTGATGAAAGTGATCTACTACCCAAATTTCATCGAAATCCGGTAACTGTAAGGAAAGTTAGAGTCTGGAAATGAAAAACACGGAAGGATGGAAGGACACCCCGAATTTAATATTTCCCATTTTTTTCAAAAAGCGGGAGACAATAAGATGCAGCATAATCACAAACTAAGTATCTTACTGCTTCTATGTTGATAACACAAGAACCTGACACCAGTTTCTGGAAAGCTCTGTAAGAGCTTTTCAGAAACTGGTGTCAGATTCTCGTGTTATCAACATAGAAGAAGCAGAACAGATAGTTTCTAGTGGTTATGCTGCAATTTGTACTGTAAATACATAAATTGTAAGATTAGCAATACAGCATTGTGCAACCCACATGGTTTGATTCCTTGTGTAACCTGGAAGTTGTGCAGTTTCTGCCACTACAAGGCTTTCTGAAGAAGCCATCCTCGGTAGTATTTTTGCTGTGGATATTTTTCATTTCCTCAGCATTTTCCTCGGCAGTGCTGATTGCTGGGGGTGAATTACCAGGGCTGTATCATACAACACCACAGAAACCAAAAACACATCTTCTCGATAAAAAAGAAGGGTTAAAGAATGGACTGTGATGTCATAAGTCAATATAACACAAGAGGCCCCAGGGGGCCTGAGGGTGCTCACCTGACATGGTAGTCTAAATATCAAACCAGGGACTTGACTTAAATAAGCTGCATACACCCTAAGAAAAGCATATACCAACTAGATGAAGCGATTGTGCCCACACAATACACAGGATTTTCCCAAACAAAACATTTTCCGACCAAAATTTTTTTTCCTTCTTAAAACTGACCAAAATGCATAAAAAAACCCAAAACTAATTTCTGGATTTTGGTCCAAAATTTTTAAGTCCCACCCGGACCCCAAATTCCCATAGGGAACCCAAATATGGACCAAGGGATTTGATTTCAACAAATATGTGAATCAATGTTCCAAAGATGTTATATGTAAAATATGAAAAGATTTTGGAGCAGTGGTTTGGAAGCAAACGATTCTTTAAATTTTTCCCATTGCCCACAAAGTGTTAAAAAATGCTGACTCAGCGTTTTTTCAAAGTCCACGAAAGGTACCCTATGACAAAACCGATGGCAATTTTTTTTACCATTCCTTTCTGTTGGTCCCAAGGAAGCCTCACACCAAATAAAAATTCTCAGTGCCGTGCAGTTTTGGAGATATGGACGTTTTCATTTTTTTCTATTTTTGGCTCCTGAGGTTCCCACGGGGCTGCAGGAAAAAATCTTTCGGCATAAATCAAGTACTTATAACCCAATAATACCTCATCTTAAATTTGGTTCAAATTGGCCTCTCGGTTCAGAAAATAGAAACTCTTGTCTGGGCAAAAATTCTTGCCCCTCTCAGAACAAAGGCAAATATTTCCCGTCAAACTTCTCCTGAACAAACTTGAGTCTACACCTCAAATGGAAGCTGCATACCAAATATCAAGTCTCTGCTATGGCTGGTTCATGAGAAGGAGATTTTTTAAAAATTTTGTGCATTTTGGCCCCACCCCCTCAACAATATGAGCAGAAACCCAATTTGAAGAAAAACCCAAATGCCCCTATATACCCGCTACTCATGTGAATTTTCATTGAACTGCAGCCAGTGGCTTGGGAGAAAATGACCCAAACACCACCTTCACGACGTACCACAGACAAAAAGTGATCAGAATAGCTCACCCTGACTTTCAGTCAGATGAGCTAATAAGTACAAGAATGTCAAGATCAGTAAGTTGATGTTTTGAAATAGCATTAATTTAACCAATCAGAAAGTATTTTTTTAAAAAATTGACCAAACTAATGAACTGAATTTATTATGAAGCACTAATTAATATTTATTGAAAATATGAGATGGTAATAAGTGGAGAAAAAAGAGAAGTCATGATAAAATTTTGTTTCAATCAGTAACAAAAGCAGTAAAGAAATGCAATGTTAACACCTGACAAAATCCAACCAGTATATATGTAATTGACGCTGATCAATGTTAAAGGAGTTATGCTTTCAAAGCAAAGTACTCACATCTCAAGGGAAGGATGTTTTGATAGTACCCAGGTTTTTGACAAAAACACAAGTGCTATGACATTTTAGTTGGAATCAAATTAACCATTCTTGAAGTAAGTTTGCCATATGTAGTGTAAGAAATTGCTCCAGGGAATATAAGGACCCAATATTAAGTCAATATAGCTTTCCTTACCTCATTGCATTTTTCAGCAACTCCCCTATTATATAATCTAATGGCGGCCTTATATATGGACACGTCATGTTTAAATGACCATTCAATCTGACACTAGGAGCATGGCCATACTTGTTCTCACACACCTGTCTATAAATATAATGTAAAAAAAGAAAAACCATGTCAAAATTTAAATATATATATATAGAAGATAAATATCAATATTAAAAAATCTTAAATAACAGGAAATTCTTCTACACCAAACTATTTACCATATATTCAATTCAAAATATTTAGAAACTTGGCTCGTCAATTAAGTGCAGAAGACCTTCTTGTTTACCAAATATTAAATTTTATATCTTTGGAAAATTTGTGATGGATATATAAAAGTTTTATTTTTCAATGACATTCTGACATTAAAATTTATGAATTCAATATCCACTTTATTATATTATATATTGTTTGACAGAACTACAGCATCTCTGTAAAACTTGATATAATAAATAAAATGAAAGTGTCAATGACACTGTAGCTTAACTTGTGTGTTGTGTTTGATGAAAAGGATAAAGTTCAATGTTTATGAAAGGATTATGAAATAAGACAAGAATTGTGATAATTGGGAATATGTTCATTTCTGTTCCCTGTATGCTATGTTTATGATAACAAGTTTTTGACCACCGAGGTGGTATTAGTCCCTTATGGCGCTTTTGTGACATAAGGTGTTTTTGTCACAGAAGACACTAGAGTATATAAGCATCTTGGATTTTGAAAAAAAAATATTGAGCGTGCATAATCCCCTCACAACCCTTTATCCATGTACCATATATGAAAGGCGTAGCTTGAACCAAGTTGGAGGGAGGGGTGGTAACATAAAATAGAGAAAAAAGCTTAAAAAACACAACAAAAATGGCCGCCATTCTGCCATATTGGATTTTGAAAAATAAATATTGACTGTGCATCATCCCCTCAGAACCATTTATCCATGTACCAAATATGAAAGGTGTAGCTTGAAGCATATTAGAGGGAGAGGTGGTAACATAAAAACAGACAGACAGACAGACAGACAGACAGACAGACAGACAGACAGACAGACAGACAGACAGACAGACAGACAGACAGACAGAAAAAAAATATTGAGCATGCATAATTCCCTCACAACCCCTTTATCCATGTACAATATATGAAAAGTGCAGCTTGAACCATGTTGGAGGGAGCAGTGGTAACATAAACTAGCAAAAAAGGCTTAAAAAACACAACAGAAATGGTTGCCATGGCGCCATTTTGAATTTTGGAAAAAAATATTGAACGTGCAACATCCCATTACAACCGTCTATCCTTGTGCCAGATATAAAAAGTGTAGCTTGAACCATGTTGGAGTGAGGGGTGGTAACATAAAATAGAGAAAAAAGCTTAAAAAAACACAACAAAAATGGCTGCCATGCCGCCATCTTGGATTTTGAAGAAAAAAATATTGAACGTGCATCATCCCCTCCCAACCCTCTATCCATGTGCCAAATATGCAAAGTGTAGCTTGAACCATGTTGGTTGGAGGGGTGGTAACATGAAAATAGAGAGAAAAAGCTTAAAAAACACAACAAAAATGGCCGCCATTCCACCATCTTGGATTTTTAAAAAAAAATTTTGAGCGTGCATCATCCCCTCAGAACCATTTATCCATGTACCAAATATGAAAGGTGTAGCTTAAAGCATGTTGGAGGGAGAGGTGGTAACATAAAAAACAGACAGACAGACAGACGGATGGACAGACAGACGGACGGAGGGACAGACGGATGGACGGACAAATTTTGGAAAAAAATTATTGATCGCGCAACATCCCATTACAACCCTCTATCCATGTTCCAGATATAAAAAGTGTAGCTTGAACCATGTTGGAGTGAGGGGTGGTAACATAAAATAGAGAAAAAAGCTTAAAAAACACAACAAAAATGGCTGCCATGCCGCCATCTTGGATTTTGAAAAAAAAATATTGAACGTGCATCATCCCCTCCCAACCCTCTAACCATGTGCCAAATATGCAAAGAGTAGCTTGAACCATGTTTTTGGGAGGGGTGGTAACATGAAAATAGAGAAAAAAAGCTTAAAAAACACAACAAAAATGGTCGACATTCCGCCATCTTGAATTTTGAGAAAAAAAATTTTGAGCGTGCATCATCCCCTCAGAACCATTTATCCATGTACCAAATATGAAAGGAGTAGCTTAAAGCATGTTGGAGGGAGAGGTGGTAACATAAAAAACAGACAGACAGACACACAGACAGACAGACAGACGGATGGATGGACAGACAGATGGATGGATGGACAGACAAATGGACGGAGTGCAATCCTATAATTCCCTTATGGTTCCCGTAGGGGACTAAAAATAATATGAGGTGTACACTGTACTAAAGAGCTGAGGGGTGGGTTAATATGACCTCACAGTTTATGTATGTGGCCCTCACAGTTAACGTATATCAACAAAAGTTACCAAGTTACAGTGAAATTATTCCAAAACGAGTCATCCTATCAAGTTACATTAAAATCCCTTCATAAATATGGCCTGCAGACTGTGCTAAAGGTTTTTGGGCTTCGGGCCCCTGTAGCCATCAATTTCCCAATTGCGTCCAAAGGGTACGTTCTCATCTAGACATTATATGAAGTCAACCTACCAAGTTACAATGAAATCCCTTAATAAATATGACCTGTAGACTGTGCTAAAGGTTTCTGGGCTTTGGGCTCTGGCAGCCATCATGGTTGAATGATCACAACCAAAAGAGGACATTCTCATCTGGGCATCATCTGGAGTGATCCTACAAATTTACAATGAAATCCCTTCATAAATATGACCTGTAGACTGTGCTCAAGGTTTTTGGGTTTCGGGCCCCTGAAGCTGTCACAGTTGACCAATCATGACCAAAAGGGGATATCATCGTCTAGGCATTATATGGAGTCAAACTTATGGGTTACAATGAAGTCCTTCCATAAATATGACCAATAGACTATGCTAAAGGTTTTGGGGGTTTGGGTTCGGGCAGCCATCAAGGCTGAATGATCGCGACCAAAAGGGGACGTTCTCATCTAGACATTATTTAGAGTCATCCTACCAAGGTACAATGAAATCCCTTCATAAATATCACCTGTAGACTGTGCAGAAGATTTTCGGGCTTTGGGCCCCTGTGGACAACACAGTTGCCTAATGGTGTCCAAAAGGGGCTGTTCTCATCTAGACATTACATGAAGTCAACCTACCAAGTTACAATGAAATCCCTTCATAAATATGATCTGAAGACTGTGCTAAATGTTTTCGGGCTTTAGGCTTGGGCAGCCATCATGGTTGAATGATCGCAACCAAAAGGGGACATTCTCATCTGGACATCATCTGGACTGATCCTATAAAGTTACAATGAAATCCCTTCACAAATATGACCTGTAGACTGTGCTCAAGATTTTCGGGCTTCAGGCACCTGGAGTCATCACAGTTGACCAACCACGACCAAAAGGGGATGTCATCATCTAGGCATTATATGGAGTCAACCTAACAAGTTACAATGAAATCCTTCCATAAATACGACCTACAGACATGATAAAGGTTTTTGGGCTCGGGCAGCCATCAAGGCTGAATGATCGTGACCAAAAGGGGACGTTCTCATCTGGACACTGTTTGGAGTCATCCTACCAAGCTACAATGAAATCCCTTCATAATTATGACCTGTAGACTGTTCTGAAGGTTTTCAGGCTTTGGGCCCCTGAAGCCATCACAGTTGCCCAATCGTGTCCAAAAGGGCATGTTCTCATCTAGACATTATATGAAGTCAACCTACCAAGTTGCAATGAAATCCCTTCATAAATATGACCTGTAGACTGTGCTAAAGGTTTTCGGGCTTTGGGCTTGGGCAGCCATCATGGTTGAATGATCGAAACCAAAGGGGACAATCTCATCTGGGCATCATCTGGAGTGATCCTGCGAAGTTACAATGAAATCCCTTCATAAATTTGACCTGTAGACTGTGCTCAAGGTTTTCGGGCTTCGGGCACCTGCAGCCATCACAGTTGACCAACCATGACCAAAAGGGGATGTCATCATCTAGGCATTATATGGAGTCAACCTAACAAGTTACAAAGAAATCCTTCTAAAAATATAACCTTTTGCCTATGCTAAAGGTTTTTGGGCTCGGGCACCCATCAAGGCTGAATAATCACAGCCAAAATGGGACGTTCTCATCTAGACATTATTTGGAGTCATCGTACCAAGTTACAATGAAATCCCTTCATAAATATGACCTGTAGACAGTGCTAAAAGGTTTTCGGGCTTCGGGCACCTTTAGCCGTCAAAGTTGCCCAATCATGTCCAAAAGGGGACATTCTCATCTAGACATTATATGAAGTCAACCTACCAAGTTACAATGAAATCCCTTCATAAATATGATCTGTAGACTGTGCTTAAGGTTTTCGGGCTTCAGGCTCGGGCAGCCATCATGGTTGAATGATCACAACCAAAGGGGACAATCTCATCTGGGCATCATCTGGAGTGATCCTACGAAGTTACAATGAATCCCTTCATAAATATGACCTGTAGACTGTGCTCAAGGTTTTTGGGCTTCGGGCACTTGTAGCCATCACAGTTGACCAATCACGACCAAAAGGGGATGTCATCATCTAGGCATTATATGGAGTCAACCTAATAGATTACAATGAAATTCTTCCATAAATATGACCTTTTACCAATGCTAAAGGTTTTTGGGCTTGGGCACCCATCAAGGCTGAATGATCGCGATCAAAATGGGAAGTTCTCATCTAGACATTATTTGGAGTCATCCTACCAAGTTACAATGAAATCCCATCATAAATATGACCTGTAGACAGTGCTAAAGGTTTTTGGGCTTCGGGCACCTTTAGCCGTCACATTTGCCCAATCATGTCCAAAAGGGGACGTTCTCATCTAGACATTATATGAAGTTAACCTACCAAGTTACAATGAAATCCTTTCATAAATATGACCTGTAGACTGCGCTAAAGGTTTTTGGGCTCGGGCAGCGATCATGGCTGAATGATCGCAACCAAAGGGGACAATCTCATCTGGGCTTCATCTGGAGTGATCCTAAGAAGTTACAATGAAATCCCTTCATAAATATGACCTGTAGACTGTGCTCAAGGTTTTCGGGCTTTGGGCACTTGTAGCCATCACAAGTGACCAATCATGACCAAAAGGGGATGTCATCATTTAGGCATTATAAGGAGTCAACCTAACAGGTTACAATGAAATCCTTCCATAAATATGACTTTTGCCTATGCTAAAGGTTTTTGGGCTCGGGCACCCATCAAGGCTGCATGATCGCGATCAAAATGGGACATTCTCATCTAGACATTATTTGGAGTCATCCTACCAAGTTACAACAAAATCCCTTCATAAATATGACCTCTAGACTGTGCTAAAGGTTTTCAGGCCCCTGTATCCGTCACAGTTGCCTAATCACGTCCAAAAGGGGACTTTCTCATCTAGACAGTGTATGAAGTCAACCCACCAAGTTACAATGAAATTCCTCAATAAATATGACCTGTAGACTGTGCTAAAGGTTTTCGGGTTTTGGGCTCGGGCAGTCGTCACGGTTGGCAGATCATGCCCAAATGGGGAAATTCTCATCTAGACATCATAAGGAGTCATCCTACCAAGTTACAATAAAATCCCACCACATTAATCATGACCTGCAGACTGTGCTAAAAGTTTTTATGTTTCAGGCTTGGGCAGCCATCACGGTTGATACATCATGCCCAAAAGGGGACGTTCTCATCTAGGCATTATACAGAGGCATCCTACCAAGTTACAATGAAATCCCTTCATAAATACGACCTGTAGACTGTGCTAATAGTTTTCGGGTTTTGTGCTCGCGCAGCCATACCGGTTGCCCGATCGCGACCAAAAGGGGACGTTCTCATCTAGACATAACCCCAAACCTGCATATGAAATTTTGTGACGATCAGACAAGAACTGCGGGGTGTAGACCGTGCTAAAGGAAAATGTGAACAGACGTCACAAACTCACAGACTAACAGACTTCCGCATGCGTGATGGCAATAGCTTATCTTGACTATGTCAAGTTAAGCTAATTAATAACCTTTGAACACGACAAGTCACTTTTCCGGCCCAGGCACATGATACGCCATAATTTCATTAAGTAGGATGACTGCTAAGTGAATGTCTGGGGTAAACCAATCAATATTTTCAACGTGCAGCCCCAGGGCTGCACGTTGAAAATATTAATTAGTCTATCCCCAAATAATGAAAATAGACTCTTCCAATTGCAGCCTTTGAACTGACATAGAAGATACCAACAGGGTTGAAAAGGGTTAATTCGCCATGAACTTGATGAGCTCATCCCAAAGTGGGGTCATGTTTTGAACGAGAGAGTTAAAAGAATAACATAATCAGAATGGTAATTTCAGTGTGTAGATCAGGCCTGATTTTGCAGACATGTTAGGTATGAGGTTAAGAAATTGTTTTGTGCACAATTCATACAGGTTTCACCATAAGATTCAAGCTTGTTTTAATACTTTATTCTTTACTACCATGTTTTTTTTTTAATTTGTAGAAATGGAGAAAAGGCTATGATACAAACTACACTACAAGAAGAGTAGAGAACTATATGTATATAGGTCTAAAAAGGTTAAAATCTATTTCTCAGATAACTGTCCCTGCCATATGCTCTCTTTTTATTAACAACCGAAACTTTAAAAATAATGAAAATTAATTGGTTTATTTGAAATAAATTATCGAAGTTAATAAAATTGACAAAATACACCACTGCTCATGGTACTCTATAGATTATGAAGCCTGAACATAAAGCAAGCAAAGTATATGAACCTTTGAGGGATATTAGAAAACTAAAATAAACAAGAGGCCCCAAGGGGCCTGTGAGCACTCACCTGACACTGACAACTATCAACCGAGGGTCCTGATTTGAACAAACTTGCATCTGTCCCATTAAGAAAACCATATACCAAATACAAAAACATTCTGACCGATGGATCTGAACATTTTTAAAAAAAAATATTTCTCATATTGAACTAAGTTATATTTAAATATAAACCCAAGGACTTGGCTTGGACAAACTTGAATCTCACCTCCCTAAGGATTCTGTATTCCAAATGTCAAAAGATTCTGACTACAGGATCTGAAGAAAAATATTTTAAAAAAATATTCCTTATGTTGAACTAAGTTATAATTGGGGCTCCCATGGGGAGCCCAAATGGGGGCACGGTGGCTCAGTAGGTAGAGGTGCAGGCTGCAAGCCGAGAGGTCCTCGGTTCGAATCCCACCTGCGGCAACCGCGTTGTGTCCTTGGGCAAGACAACTCATCTCCATTGCCCGCGTGGGGCACGGTGGCATTGTGTACTAAGGCGTACTGCACGTCGATGGTGCACTTGTCTTCAACCAATGCTAACCCTGCTTGTGTGGAGTTAGTATGTTGGGGAGCTGACAGTTGCTCGCCATTGCTCAGTGGTTCTCTCCTGGTTCTCCGGCTTCCTCCACCCGTAAAACTGTCACGGTCATGATTAGCCATTGTGCATAAATATGTGACCATAAACATCAATAAATAAATAGATAAATAAATAAACAGGGAGCCCAAATATAAACCCAGAGACTTGGCTTAAACAAATTTGAATCTCACCTCCTTAACGATACAGTATACCAAATATCAAAAGATTCTTGCTGGTGGATGTGAAGAAAAAGATGTTTAAAGAATGTTCCTCATATTGAACTAAGTTACAATTTGGTCTCCCACAGGGAGCCCAAATATGGACTCAGAGACTTGGCTTGAACAAACTTGAATCACACCTACCTAAGGATACTATATAGCAAGTATCAAAACATTCCGACTGCTTGATCTGAAGAAGAAGATTTTTAAAAGAAAATTCCTCATATTGAACTAAGTTATAATTTAGGCTCCCAGAGGGAGCCCAAATATAAACCCAGAGACTTGGCTTGAACAAACCTGAATCTCACCCCCCCTAAGGATGCTACATACCAAATATCAAAAGATTCTGATTGGTGGATCTGAAGAAGAAGATTTTTAAAGAATATTCCTCATACTGCACTAATTTAAACATTTGGGATCCCACAGAGGGATTTGATTTCAACAAACATGTAAAACAATCTTCCAAAGATGTTATATGTGAAATTTGAAAGCTTTTAGAACAGTGGGTTGAAGGAAGAGTCTTAAATGTTTTCCCCATTACCACAATGTTAAAAAATGTTGACTCAGCATTTTTTCAAAGTTCCGAAAACGTACCTTATGATAAAACCAATAGCAATATTTTTGGACCACTCCATTCTGTTGGGCCCTAAGAATGATTCACACCAAATAAGAATTCTCAGAGTAGTGTAGTTTTGGAGATTTGAGCATTTTAAATTTTTTCTATTTTTATCTCCTGTGGTTCCCAAAGGGCATTTTAAAAAATTCTTTGGGCATAAATCAAGTACTTATGACCCATTTATACTTCATATCAAATTTGGTTCAAATCGGCCTCTTGGTTTGGAAAATAGAAATATTTTGAGTGGGGCAAAAATTCTTACCACTCCCATAACAAGAATAAGTATTGCCCCTCAAACTTCTCTTGAACAAATTTGTGTCCACACCTCAAAAGGAAGCTGTATACCACATATTAAGTCTCTGCTACAGCTGGTTCATGAGAAGAAGTTTTTTAAAAATTGGGGCATTTTGGCCCCACCCCCTCCTCAATATGAGCAGAAACCCAATTTGAAGAAAAACCCAAATGCCTCTGTATAACCACTACTCATGTGAAATTTCATTAAAATGAGGCCAGTGGTTTGGGAGAAAAAGGCCCAAACACCACCCTTCATAAATACAACTTGTAGACTTTGGTAAAGGTTTTCAGGTTTTGGGCTCGGGCAGCCATCCTGGTTGACCGATCGTGACCAAAAGGGGACGTTCTCATCTAGACATGCCCTCAAACCTGCATATGAAATTTCGTGATCATTGGACAAGAACTGCAGGGTGTAGCCTATGCTAAAGGAAAATGTCAACAGACTCACAGACTTCTGCACGCATGATGGCAATAGCTTATCTTGACTTTGTTAAGTTAAGCTAAAAATGTCTTGGCAAAGCTTTTTCATTTTCTGTCTCAAAAACCTAGCTGATGACTCCTCATTTGCAGAGATTGGCAAGCTCACTCCAATGAAGAGTCATCAGCTGTGTTTCTGAGAAAAATATTGGAATTTGTTGTCATTTACTCTTGAGTCTCTCGCCCTACTATTTGGATCCGAACGATTGAATAATGATGATAACCTTACTGTTTTTAGAGCCGTGCAGGACTTCATCATGCTGAGTGGACACTTTGATAAGTAACAGTGCACTCATCAACTTTTCTGGTGTTACTTGTCACACCATTACCCATATTTTCATCGAGGCTGCCCTATTGAATATCCTTTGGTAGCGAACGCTGAATTCAGGTTGTCCCCATGTCTCCTAGTTATCCTTTTGCCCAATGTAACGGTCAGTGATATCCATGAAAATCGCTATTTAAATCCTTTTATGTTTTCAACTTTTGTCTCGGGAACATGGCTTATGACCCCTCATTGGAACAAGTTCAATAAGCTTGTTCTGGTGGGGTGTCATGAGCTGTGATTCTGGGACGGTCATTGGAAATTTCCAGTTATTTAATGAATTATTCTTCAAGTGTCATCAGCTACACTTGTACGGTAAAGGGTTAAGTTCTTGTTCCTTTTCCCATCTTATTCTCCTGCTCTCTCTATGTCTCTCCTTAATCTCTCTGGTTCTCATGTTTAAACAATATTTTACTTAGTGCCTGCTGCTACCATTTAAATCTCATCAGTAATTCAAAGGAGACAGCTTATACAAGCTAAAACCTTACTGCTGAATCCTTTCAACAAATCTCGTCCTTGACTCGCTACTTTAATGCATACCATTGTTTTGAGCACTCTGTATGACAATCATCATGTTTTTTATTATACTGTATGTATGCATCATATTTTTTCATGAATAAAATATTGTTTAAACTAAATATTGGAATGTCAATTACCTTTAAGCACCATATGTTACCATAAGAGGCACAGAACAGTTAAAAATTTGTCAAATTCGGCTTTTTGTTTTTTCTATATAAATTTAACTGGTGGTTTCTGTAGCATGTACACTTTACAATATCAAAGAGATGTGTTATATGTATTTGCAGAGAAATGGACTCACTGAAGAGATCATCTGCCTCCTCAGAGGAAACATGAGCTAAAAGTTTATTACAAATTGTCTTCGGTCTAACTGTAAATATCTGGAAAGTGGAAAAAAATCTACCCTAAAGTGTTTTTGAAGCATTTCACTTTCCCCGATATTAGTTTTTAGAGTCATGGCTCAAAGAGAGAACCACGACATTCTGTATGTCAATCACCCAAACTTGATACCTGTCACAGGGTTTGCTACTCTTTTGAGCAGAGTATCATTACTATTGCAAACCTCACATATTTCTGTTTAGGTGTATAAAGAAGTATTATTCTGTTGGGTAATACACCCTGTAAAAAGTACACATAAGTTTTGATTCATAGGCTGAAGCCTAGAATTACCTTTAAGCTCCATCTGTCACCATAAGAGGCACAGAACAGTTAAAAGTTTGTCCAATTCAGCTTTTTGTTTTTTCTATATAAATTCCAATGGTGATTTCTGTAGCATGTACATTTTATAATATCATGGAGATGTGTTATATGTATTATGGAGATGTGTTATATGTATCATGGAGATGTGTTATATGCATCATGGAGATGTGTTATATGCATCATGGAGATGTGTTATATGTATTATGGAGATGTGTTATATGTATCATGGAGATGTGTTATATGTATTATGGATATGTGTTATATGTATCATGGAGATGTGTTATATGTATTATGGATATGTGTTATATGTATCATGGAGATGTGTTATATGTATGAAGGAGATGGGTTATGTGTATTATGGAGATGTGTTATATGTATTATGGATATGTGTTATATGTATCATGGAGATGTGTTATATGTATCATGGGGAAGTGTTATATGCATCATGGAGATGTGTTATATGTATCATGGGGATGTGTTATATGCATCATGGAGATGTGTTATAAGTATTATGGAGATGTGTTATATGTATCATGGAGATGTGTTATATATATTACGGATATGTGTTATATGTATTATGGAGATGTGTTATATGTATCATGGAGATGTGTTATATATATTATGGATATGTGTTATATGTATTATGGAGATGTGTTATATGTATTTGCAGATCGGACAATAATCAAGACTTGTTATCATTTATTGAAAAAGCTCTCCCATATAGTTGAGAATTTGGTACTGGTAAAGGCTACAAAGATTGGACATACTTTTATATTATTGACTCGTATTCAATTCCAAGAAATTGGTGCCCATCAAACATGCATTAATAAAAGTTGAATGTTGTCATGTCTCTCGCATTTCTTCCCTTTCAAGTTCAAGCATTAATGTGCGGCCTGTGCAACTGATGCATACATAATGTCTGCACTGTTGCCCAAATGAATTATTTTCATACCCAGCTACAGACTTGAAATAATAACCACCCAATAGCTCTGATTGAGCAGTTAACCATAATATTCTGGCTATTAATGTAACTGGCAAGAATTTATGACCAAATATAATGATATACGTTAAAAGAAAGGACAAAAGTTTCCGTGATCGTCATCAGGATATTCAATTTCATAATTTGACAGTCAGGTATTTTTAAAATCGAATTGAATCAGACAAATGATTTGAAATTCAAATTGAGTTTGAGGGTTTGCAAGGCCATATTCATCACTTATGGCAAGAATACAACAAACTGGTGTCACAACTGCAAAAACAGGTCATTACAAAGGAAAAAGCAAACAGTTCTGTAAAAATTCTATAATTTCTGTTAGTTCTGCAAAGTCAATGCATCACTTATATGACAAAATTTCCTCAATGTTATGGATTTGAAGTCACACTGATCCTTGGCAGTTTAGAAATAAGAAAAAGAGAATAAGTTTCCTCTTGTTCTGAGAAGTTTAACCCTTAAAGACCTGGAGATTTTCATTAATTTTTGCTTGACAGTGGGTTCAACATTTCAGTGGACTATTCCGGTTTACTTGGTTGAAAGTGAGCATGTGTAGACACACATCAGAATCATAACCAGAATTAAACCATCTAAACCTCCTCAAGAGAAGGGTTATCAATTTACATTTTATCCTAGCCCTGCATAGTGTATGACACATAATAGTTCTAGATTTTCTACAACATTCTCATTTATTAGTGAATCCAAACAACACATTCTATTACAACTATCAAACCATATAGTTTAAGTTTACATGGTATACTATTCCCAGTAAAACAGAATAGTCACTAAAATGTACCCTGTAACAGTTGGGGTTCTCTGACTTTGCAGTTGTATTTAGGCAAGTCTTGGCTGCCTATAACGGGCATATAAAAATTGACCAGTCAGAAATTGGCCTTCTATGGTTAAACCAAGCCTTTTTAAGATAAGATAATTTTCCTTCTTCATAAACATGCATTGTAAGAATATAATTTTCTCTTACATGCAGTTGAAATTTTTCAACACATCAGTAAGTGTCACATGCCAGCCGATTTAAAACAAATTACATGCATGACAAAAACAAAGAAGCACTTAAAACTGCAGTGTGAAATGGCTATCATACAAACTCCAGTACCGGGTCTTTCCACAAAAGATAGTTCGATAAAACCCACAATTCAGATCTCCCTTGTCACCCAAAAAATGCAGTTTACCAACAGGTATTTCATTCTCGGAAACATTTTAAAACAGTTCTGATAGAACAATTTTATGGCCTTTTTGGGGAAGAACATTAAAATATCAAAATTTTATCACAAAATAACCCTCATCCCCACAGAAACTTCTATTAGGCTGTGTCCAAAAAGTATACATTCATTTGGTAGATTAATATCACTTGCATCTTCAACTATTTGACTTTTAACCAATTCAATTTTGTTTGATAGAACTCAATAAGCACCAGTTAATCCTTTACCTATCACAAACAGCAGATCACACTTGCAAAAGAAAAAACAAAACACTGGGCTGAAAAACAAAAAAGTTTTCATTCTCGGGCAGTCCCTCATTGGAATTGAACACCATCATGGACGTTTTTGTATAGCCTTGAGGTGTCTTCCAATATTACTACAAAATCAGGAGGATACTCCAAACTTTGAAATTTTTTTGATTGATGTTTCTAACTGAAATCTGAAGAGCACAACTAAAGATGCAAAACAGTTTCATATTCAAGCAGAAAGTTAAAAAATTTATAGTAATTTATATATTTTTTATACTTACCAATGACCCAGACTTAGCTGGTGCTAACTCCACAAAAACCAGGGCCAAACACAAATTTTGCCCCCCAATCCCCAAAATTTGCATCCAAAACAAAAAGAAATCATGTCCTAAAGGACCTCCATAGTACGACTCTACTGCGCATGCGCAGTGACGCAGTCGTCCCGAAATTGGCGCCAAATATCATTCTTACTGGCAGTGCCTGGTCAGCGCTATGTACTCAGCGGGGAGGCAAGAGTTCCCAACTCAGGGAGGGCCATCCCCGTCTGGGTCATTGGTAAGTATAAAAAATATATAAATTACTATAAATTTTTTAACATTTTTATACTGTACCAATGACCCAGACTTAGCTGAATAGTAAACAGGCTGGAGGGCCTAGGACATAGAGGAAAATCCAATAAGCTCAATTATAAAATAAAGAGGTAACCCCTTAAGGAGAAAAGGAGTATTAGGCTTTACATGTATCTTTCTTATTTAATATTTAAATTAGAAAGATACACTACCCTTAATAATTGAGCACAATAACATTCATGTTCTCTATTAACATCCAGTATAACCCTTATACTAATTATTTTTAAAGCAAGCCAATAAATAAAGCAGTCCAGAGAATTGAGACTCTTTATAATCATTTAAAAGTGTCCGAGTATTGTATATTAAAGCCCGTTTGACACTTGACATATACAAATGCTTCACACCGAGCTACACTTTAAAAATAAGACATGAATGAAATTAAACATTAATATTACACTTTAAAACCATCCCGGAAGCGACTCAGAAATACTGTCTTGGAGGAGACATTCCCTTGCTTTTCACTATAAAGCAGGTGACCTAAGGGAACACCCGCCCCCCCCCCCCCCCCCCCCCCCCCCCCCCCCCTTCCCCTTGCCCTGGGTCAAATAGCCCAGAGCGAAGAGGGCAGCCGGACGGAGTCACTGCCGGAACAGAAAGCCTGCATAACTATAGTTGCAACTGTTTAGTGGACGACATTCTGAGCAACAGATAACGGACCTAAACAATGCAGGTCTCCAGAAATGGACTCAATATTTCTGAGATGAAAATTAGTAAATGTGGATGGCTGAGACCAATAAGCAGCCTTCATTAAATCTGTAATAGCAACACTATTAGCATAAGCCCAGGAAGTAGAAAGAGCTCTTACTTCATGAGCAGAAATCTTAAGCACAGACTGCTGAGAAGAAGATAAATCTTCATATGCAGTACGGATAGTTAACTGAATCCATCTAGCAATAGAATGGACTGAAATGTCCTTTCTATTAGGCATCAAAGACAGAAAGAAACGTTTCCGTCCCTTTCTGATGAACTGAGATCTCTGTTTATAGATACGTAGTGCTCTAACAGGACAGAGTAAAGGCCTACGCCCGTCTGAAGACGGAAGAGCCTTAATAACAATAGGTTCCGGATATTTATTAGGAGCCTGATTCTTAGCTAAAAAACCGACATTAGTAGTGAAGGTGATAGTGTTCCCAACACTACGATAATGAGAATCATCCACCGATAGTGCATGAAGCTCACTGATTCTTCTGGCAGAAGAGAAAGCTAAGAGAAAAGCTGTCTTATAAGATAAGAATTTGAAATCTACTGTCCCAAGAGGTTCAAATGGCTTTTCCTTCAATTTAAGGAGAACCCAAGCTAAATTCCACTTAGGAATTAATCTGAGAGTTCTGGGTCTATTTATCGAAAAGTTTCTAACCAATTTCGATAAAGAGACATTAGTTCCAATTTGTAAACTATCATGATGTGCATAGGTATCAGATAACATAGATCTATAACCCTTTATAGTAACAGGTTGCAGTTTGATTTCGTCAAACAAGTATACTAGAAAGTTAGCAATGTCTGGTATAGAGGGATCAAATACATCAACAGAATGATCCCTACACCAACGACGGAAAACCTTCCACTTAGCCGCATAGTTTAGCGAAGAGGAGGTCCTCCTACAGTTAGAAATCGCGTCCACTGCTCATCCTGTAAAGTGCTTGCCATGCAAGAAGGACCGCACAACGGAAAAACGTGAAGGTTGAGACCTTGCGGGTTGTGATGTAGTTGACGCGGTTTCCCCTGCCAAAGAAGATCCTCTCGTGGAGGGAGCTTCCGCGGTAGGTCCCACAACAGACACCTGAGTAGATTTATCCACGGTCTCTGTGGCGACAGAGATGCTACCAACAGAATCTTGCATTGAGATTGTTTTATCTTTAGCAATACTTGTTGAATTAACGGCGCTGGAGGATACGCATATCCTATCATTCCGTCCCAAGGGATCGATAGAGCGTCTACTGCAAATGCTCTTGGATCCGGACACGGGGACACATACGTCTGCAACTGATTGTTGAGATGTGTCGCAAATAAGTCTATCATTGGCCGTTCCCATTGGTAGCAAATCTGATTGAATACTTGTTTGTTGAGAGTCCACTCTGACGGCAACAAGCGACCCTTTCGTGAAAGGGAGTCTGCTAGCACATTCAGACGACCCGGTATGTGACGGACCGAAAGAAGAACGTGATGTTCCAACGCAAACAGAAGGATTCTTTCCGTTAGATTGAACAACGGAACTGAATGAGTGCCTCCCTGATTCCGTATATACGCCACTACTGTCGTATTGTCGGATAGGATTTGGACATGAGCATCGTGAATAATGTCCATCCAGTGACGTAACGCAAGCCAAATTGACATCATTTCCTTGATGTTTATGTGCTTGCAGAGGAATTGCGGATCCCAAAGACCCTGGCATCTCGAATCCGTTGGGATTAATGATGCACCCCAACCTGTTTGACTGGCATCCGTCATAATGGTAAAACTCGGATCCGGCAACTGCAGCGGAACTCCTTGAGTTAACCACTGAATGTTTGCCCAAGTCTGAATCTCTTGTTTCACTTGATCTGACAAGAGAACGTCTACATCGAGCGAATGAATTTTCACACTCCAATTCTGAGTCAGGAAAATTTGAAGAGGCCGTGTGCGTAGCCGTCCCATCTGAATGAGATCCGCGGCGGCTCCGCACAGACCTATCAATCTCATAAATTCTCTCGCCGTGACTTTGTCTGTATTCAGACAATAGCGGGCGTAACAACTGACTAATTTCGCTCTGGTTAACGGCAGACGAACGAGATTGTTGTGCGTCTCGAAGCTCATTCCCAGATGAGTGAATGACTTGGACGGCACCAGATCCGACTTCTCCTCGTTTACTATGAAACCGAGACGTCGGAGCAATAGAAGAAGATTCTGAACATCGTTCTGAAGCGTTAACTCGTTGCCGTACCTCTGAAGAATGTCGTCCAGGTAGGCCGACGTTACCGCAGACGAATGAGCTCGGAAGTAAATCATTACCGAGTTCATTACCCGAGTGAAAGCCCAGGGTGCTAGATTCAATCCGAAGCACATGGCCCGGAACTGATACACTACTCCTAGGACTGCGAAGCGTAGATACTTTCGGAATGTCGGATGTACCATGACGTGAAAGTACGCATCTTTGAGATCTATGCTCGTTGCATAATCGTTCACCCGAATACTCGCTCTGACCGATCGAATCGTCTCCATATAAAACTTCGGAGCGATGATCAGCTTGTTTATCCAGCTCAAATCTATGACTGGACGGAACGAGCCGTCTGGTTTCGGAACCAGAAACAGATGGCTGTAGAATCCCAGCGATTCCTGGTTTTCTACGACCTCTACCGCGTTCTTCATTAAAAGAGACTGCACCTCTGATAGCAGAGCGTCTCTTTTCTGAGGGTTTGACGGAAGATGAGTCCACTTTGGACTTCGAGTTAATGGAGGCTTTCGTTTGAAGGATATCTTTAGACCTTCCGAAGTCACTCCTCTCACCCACGGGTCGTCCGTAATCGACGCCCACTCTTGAGAAAAACTCGACAACCTTCCGCCAACCGGAACGCGATAGAGGTTTGAGCCATCACCTCCTGGATCTGCGAGGCCTGCGGTAGGAGAAACCACGTCTACCACGACCCGCACCTCGCCTCGTCGACCTCGGGGCGTCTGACCGATTGTCCCGGCCTGAAGGACGTCCCGAACGAGAGTCACTATCCTGACGGTCTCTCGAATAAGAGCTAGAGGACGCACCGGAACCTCTATAGGAACCTCTCTTGGGCGGATAAGACCCAGAAGTGCCCGCCTTATTCGTGTCTGCTGTATCCGACCTTTTAGGAGCGGATCTAAACAACAGAGAATCACTAGCTTTCTTTTTAATATTATCATAAATAGCGGAAAGCTTGCCGTCAAAGAGAAGATCTCCTGAGACCGAAGCGACTCTAAGAGAGTTCTTCACCTTAGAATCCACTAGTGTGGATGTAGACAGGGCTGCGTCACGTCTAACCAACTCCAGATTTGCCACTGAAAGGGCGGAATTACACGTGGAATAAGCTACTGCCCTTGAAAGAAGTCTTAAGGAGGATTGTATATCCTGAAACTCTTCCCCTTGAAGACGCAGTGATAACGCCTTAGTAAGGTGATCTGCGTAAGATAAGGCATCTAAATTGGCTCTGTTAGACGCAATAGCTGTTTCCAACACTGCGGTTGGAATAGAAGCTGACGACGGTAATGATAGCTCTAAGTCTTCCGCCTCGTCGTCCATACGCAGAGGAACTCTCGGTATACCCTGACCTGCCGTGTCGAATTTATTCCTTGCATTAATGAAAGGCAGGTTGAGAGTATTTGCGGACAAGAAGCTTGCTTTCCCCGTCCTGGAAGCAAGTTTAAAAATAGCGTCGTTCAATAATTCAAATGTTCTTGCAACATTATTGGACTGCGACGGAAACTCGGGAGCGATGTCCCTGAACCGCTCGAAAAAATCAGAGTCCAATGACGCTATAATTCTCCTGTCCGGAAGCGCAGCAGTCTGGCCCGACGGAACAACTTGAGGAAGGAAGTGCCGGATGAAGTCCACGGCAGCTTTGTGTTGTTCCGAAAGGGATAGCTCCAATTCATCCGTATCCCTTTCACCATCCGGTCGGACCTCCCGATGTTCCCGGTCGTCCGCCCCCGATGCTTCGGCGGAGCGTACCGACCCAGCGCCGTCGGATAATTCTCGATCCGACACCGTTTCTGTCGGCTGCTGGGATGCTGCGATAAGCTGTGCTATCTGCACTAGAATGTCCGACGTCGAGACCTGCGGAGGAGCGGTCTTTCGCTGCTTCGCCGAGGGCAGCTCCGCATCAGATGGCTCCCGCATACTTTTCCTATGCGAACGTCCGGAGTCCATCGGTCTCGAATCCCTGGCTGCCGGATGGTGTGACCTGGTCGCCGAAGAATCCTTCATCGGCGAAGCTGGCAAAATATCGGAGGTCACGCAGCCAAGGTGCGGTCGTGTGCGCCGACGAGAAGAGGAAGCCTTAACAGTCTCTGCGGACTGCTTATACAACGGAGCGTCCCGAGCGACGGACGTATGCTCCGCTAAAGACACATTTTGTACCACAACATCTGGTCCCAGATGTTGTTGTACGAGAGAGGGGCCTCTCTCGCTCGCGGCCCGGCTGGACCTGGACGAGCTAGGAACCGGACTAAAAGGCTTCCTCCGTTCTCGTTCACTATCCGCCGTCACTGGGTGTGCATCTATTATTTTTATAGTGCTCGCATCACCCAAAATTTCCTCTTGGACCGCATCGGACGAACCCGGCTGCCGAACCATTCGGTGAATGGACGCTACACCGGGCGAGCTAGCGGACGACATTTGTCTAATCTCCATGAGCACTTTTGCCGCTAGCTCTGTATTTAATTGTGACGACGGACGCACACTTGAAGAAGATAACATGGAAACATCACCCTGTTCTGGTTCCTCTGAAATAGAAACTGAGAGAGTAGAGTGACCTTGTGGAGAAAGAGCCGGCATCGCTCTTTCTCCAGAAACAACATATCGTGACACACGTTTCTCATCCCAATGTTCACATACAGGACAGGGATTAATGCGAGAACACTGACTACAATTAATGCAATAATCATGAAAGTCAGAGGAAGATTTCTTCCTATTACAATTTGAACAAGTTCCCTTCATAGTGAAAGAACAACAGTAAGTCCTAGTTACTCGCAAAAACCCCTGATACAAAGATACATAATAACATGATCCATTAATAAATGAAAAAACAATTGCAAAACAAAATAATTTTGAAAAAATATTTTTTCAGAGAAGCCCAAGTTGCTGAAAAGTAACGTTGAGCCCCGATGGATCCGATGGCAAAGTGTGGTCAAAAATTTTAAAATTATATAAAATAATTAATGAGACACTTTCGGATAATATAAATGTATCTTATAATGAGATAAACTACCTCAAAGGCAAACAGCCCCCCTCAAAAAAGGCTGTTGCCAATGAAAACAAACAGTGTAAACACAGAAGAGAACATGACTCCAGGCACTGAAAGAACTGGCCCGGAATCAGTCATCAATTACACTCTATCTGATGCAAAACAGAGACTCCCAGGGGAGAATCTGCAGAACATCAGATGGAAGATGCAGAACACAAACGTTATACACCCATGGGTGAAAACGTAACTATGGGGAAAATAACAGAAAACATTCTGTAACCAAGCAACTCTCCCAGGGAATTTTTAGAAATGAAACTTCTCAAAAATATGCCAAAAGCATGGGAGAGTTGCAAGGGGGGACTTTAGAAGGTTAGGGGAGAGGAAACACTGAATAAGCAGTGCAACAATTAGCAAGAATGACAACAAGAGGCGTTTGCCTCGAAAATAGGCAACTTAACATAATTTCAACAAAAAATTTTAAGTACAGCCCTGATTATTTTTTGCCACTTCTTTTTTCCTCTCCTCCTTCTATCCTCCTTAGAATCACATTTTCTCCAAGAATTACGTGTCTGGCATCCTTTTAACTGAGATTTACAAGCACAAAGATCAGTGAGATGTTGACTGATGAAGGGCCAAACAGAGAATGATATTTGGCGCCAATTTCGGGACGACTGCGTCACTGCGCATGCGCAGTAGAGTCGTACTATGGAGGTCCTTTAGGACATGATTTCTTTTTGTTTTGGATGCAAATTTTGGGGATTGGGGGGCAAAATTTGTGTTTGGCCCTGGTTTTTGTGGAGTTAGCACCAGCTAAGTCTGGGTCATTGGTACAGTATAAAAATATAAGCAGACTGACATCTGCAAAATGAGGTCCCCAGTGGGTGAATTTAGTGATGCTACCCGGTACAGCAGGGTAGCATCACTAAATTTACCCTCTGTGAACCTCAATCTGAATCAGGGTCCCAAAACAAGACAGAAAGAGGTACCCAGAGGATAAATGGCCCACTGTATGGGATATCATCATCAAATTCACCCTCTGGGGACCTCATTCCGCAAATGTCAGATGGCTTATTTTCAGGCCTGTTCATATTGGAAATTAAATGAGTTTATTTGTACAATTATGAACTTTCTATATATTCTGTGTGTGAAAAGACAGCAGAAAGCCTCTCATTGCATTCTAATTATATGCCCTCCCTCCCCCCCCCCCCCCCCCCCCCCCCCCCCCCCATCAAAAAAAAAAAAAAAAAAAATGAAACTCTCCCTTCCTCACTGATTGGAAGAAACATTTGCCTGATGATCAATTAATGTATTTTGTGTGGTCTTCAATAAAAAAAAAATTTCGGTTTCTGCTACAAAAACAGCTTATGACCCCTCATTGAAACACGCCTGACAAGCTCGTTTCAATGAGGTGATCATACAGAATTTTTGGCGGCAAAAACTGAAACCCTTTACCTAACATGAAAAGCAGAAGACACTGGCAAAAAAAATTCTTGAATAACTAGTTTTTTTTTTCATTTTTTGTCTCAAAAACATAGATTATGACCCCTTTTTGGAACGAGCTCATTCCAATGAGGGGTCATAAAAACATAGATTATGACCCCTCAAATAGATTGTAACTAGGGGTCATAACCTATATTTTTGAGACAAAAAATGAAAAAAATTATGAAAATTGGCGATTTTTGAGAATAGCGCTGGCCGGTTTTGGCCATTACGTTGGGTAAAGGGTTAAATAATACAATCCTAATGAGTAGTTTTGTGAAGAGTGCTGGCTGGTAAGTTTGGAAAAAGGCCTGAGCCCTTGTTGTTGGGATAATTCATGCCACAGAGAACCAGAATAAGAAATTTCTGTCAGCCCTGACAGGCCTTTAAATTCCACCAAAAACCCAGCAGTAACCGATATCCCCAAATTACAGGAAATGTTCCCAAATTAAAGTGTGTTACAGATTGTTTAGTTACTTTTTCATGCTTTTTGTCCAATTTCATAACAAGTGCTTTAACTCTTAGAGAGTAGAAGCTTTTTAAACATTGTCATTCTACCCTGACTGTCTACATCTGCAGCTTTGTAGTTGTTACTAGGAATGTCTTGGCTCTCTATATAGGCAGTCATGACTTGCCTAGAAACAACTGTCAAGGTGAAACGCAAGATGCACAACACTGAAAAAGTATTGGGTGCTATATTTATTTCCAAATAAATTTCAACCAAGGGTGAAAACACAATTAGTAGAAATTTATTTGGAAATAAATATAGCACCCAATACTTTTTCAGTGTTGTGCATCTTGCATTTCACCTTGACAGTTGTTTCTAGGCAAGTCATGACTGCCTATACAGAGAGCCAAGACTGAGACCAGGGTTCATACAAAAATTTGCTAACAAAGTTCAAGGGTTTTTCAAGGGTTTTTCAAGGGCTTCTTTCTTTTTTTTCAAGGGCTACATATACTATTCAGCTTGTTGTATGAGCTCTAAAAATCTAAGATTCATGTGACACAGATCTGACTTTGGAAGTCAGGAAGTACTGGTACCCAAAGTGTGATCTGTGTTACGGTAATCTTGGTAAAACGTTCCATACTTTTTTATGGTTTTTTTTTAACTGAGCGACACAAGCGGAACAAACAAGTAAAAGGCGAGTACACATATATTTACAATGCCCAGGAAATAGCTTGGCATTCAAAGGTTTTTCAAGAGATTTCTGAAAGTTCAAGGGTTTCTCAAGGGCTAATTTCAAATTCCAGGGTTTTTCAAGAAAAAACTCATTTTCAAGGGTTTTCAAGAGCTGTATGAACCCTGGAGACTCCCATTTCCAAATTATTTCTACCAATTGTGTTTTCACCCTTGTAAGTTTGGCCAGATTGATGGAATAGGAATTCTGAGGTTGAGAATTGGAGAAAATTATGCCTAGATTGGGAATGGGGACTATGTTTGGCCCCTGTCATCAACAGGCCATAAAATTTGAGAGGAACGATTTTATCTTTCCTCTTGTGGTTATCTAAATGAAAAAAAATGCCGCTCAGGATCACCGATCCAATGTCGAGTTGTGACAACAGTTCCTCGCACCAAGGCCAACACACCTATGAAGTTTCATGACTCTAGGTTGAACCACTATCAAGTTCTCATCCGGAAACCAATTGTTGCAATATACTATGTTCAAGGTCACTGTGACCTTGACCTTTGACCTGGTGAGTCCAACATCAATAGGGTTCTTCCTCGCACCAAGGCCAACACGCCTGTAAAGTTTCATGACTCTAGGTTGAACCACTATCAAGTTATCATCCGGAAACCAATTGTTGCGATATACTATGTTCAAGGTCACTGTGACCTTGACCTTTGACCTGGTGAGTCCAAGATCAACAGGGTTCTTCCTCGCACCAAGGCCAACCACCTATGAAGTTTCATGACTCTAGGTTGAACCACTATCAAGTTATCATCCGGAAACCAATTGTTGCGATATACTATGTTAAAGGTCACTGTGACCTTGACCTTTGATCTGGTGAGTCCAAGATCAATAGAGTTCTTCCTCGCACCAAGGCCAACCCACCTATGAAGTTTCATGAATGTAGGTTGAACTACTATCAAGTTATCATCCGGAAAGGAATTGTTGCGATTTACTATGTTCACGGTCACGTTGACCTTGACTTTTACGTAGCGAGTCCAAGATCAATAGGGTTCTTCCCCTCACCAAAGCCAATCTACCTATGAAGTTTCATGAATGTGAGTTGAAAGATTATCAAGTTATCATCCGGAAACCAATTGTTTAAGATTTACTACGTTCAAGGTCACTGTGACCTTGACCTTCGACGTAGCATGTCCAAAATCAATAGGGTTCTTCCTCCCACCAAGACCAACCTATGTATGAAGTTTAATGAATGTGAGTTCAACCACTATCAAGTTATCATCCGGAAACCAATTGTTTACGCCCGCCCGCCTGCCCGCCATTCACCAAACTATAAGTCGAGTTTGACTTCGTCACAACTTGACTAACAAGATAACCAAAAAGTTGCTCATCTGGAACTGCAAGCAGTTCATCAAAAAGTTGTGTCTTGTCACCTTATTTGATAGCACTGTTTTAAAATGTTCCTGTGGGAAGACCCCTCTCTTCAATGCTCAAACTCCCTACAACAGCTGATGCCCCCTGTGCTTGCCACAGATGTTTTCGAAATCTGTGAACTGTCAAACAGTAGGGCCATCGTGGACGGGTCAAAATCCATGGTTGTCATTTTTTCTATGCATATAATTCAGAGATGATCCACTTTGACACCTAGCAAAATTTCCACCAATGAAGCACCGGGATTTCCCCGGTGCTTCATTGGTGGAAATTTTGCTAGGTGTCATAACGGATCATCCCTGAATTATATGTGTGAAAAAATACCCACCCATAGAGTTTGACCTGTCCACAATGGCTGTACTGTAATCTGTCATCTTTATTATATCCAGATGAATGGAAAATAGGTTATCTCAAAATTAAAGATTTTATTCTCTGCATCACCCATAAAAATCCTGCATTGTGACTGCTGAATAATGGTGATCCCACAATTTAGAGGCACCAAATTATGTGGATGTGTTTGATTTTCAGTTTAGGAAGAAATATTTCTTTCATATGGATTTGTTTTATGACAACTTACTGGAAAGAGCCTCTGAGCAATCTTTACTACATTATAATGAAACAACTCCATACGAACAAATTCTGACTACTTGAATTAATTCAGCACTCTACAGAACCAAAATTAGCTATTGCAAAGCTGAACTCCACAATAACCAGAATTTGGCCACCAGAAAGGGCAGCTCTAGTTTAGAATGATAACTGGGTCATAATAGTTTTGTTACAATTTACTGGATAGTGTCAACAGGCACTCTCCAATAAATTGTAATTTTCATATGAACATTTCTTTCCTTCTGCTGAGCTAACAACGAGCTAATGCATACAGTGTAAAGCCACTGCAGTAGCTTTCTGCATTCTTCGATAGAGCCTTGATTGTGGCCTCTAGTACTGAACAAGTTATTTACTTTTTTGCGATTTTAACAACACTTTCAAAAGTCAAGGGTTTTTATAGCATTGGGCAGCATTGAGAGTGGAGCACCCAAAGAGAACCATTGATCGATGGCAAGGAACTTTCAGACTATCCAACATACTAACACTACACAGACAGGGTTGGCACTAGTTGAAAGCTGGTATGCCCTCATCATGCAGTAAGCCTAGCATATTACACCACCATGCTCCACTCAAACAGTTTAAACAACCAACAAAATCCAAAACTTAATTCAATAAAGAACTTTGCAAGTGTCATCTGCAATTGTTTAAGGTAAAGAACTAAGAAAAAAAACAGCAATCGACAACAATTCAATTGTTAAATGTAATCGGAAATCTTCTGGGATCACAAGTAATTTGAAATATTAAATGAATAAGTCTTGTTAATAAATGTTACAAAAGAGTAAGCAATGGTGCTAGTTAAGGCATCAGCACTAGCTTACCTTACATATTCCGCTTTCTTTTCAATAAGTCTTTTAGGTGAAAAGTTGACGTTGATAATTCCAACATGGTTACTCTGTAGTAAATGAATGTTTTCTAGCATTTTGATCAACACATAAAAATCATACAAAAAATCACAATTCACATAATTGATGCATCTTCCCAGGGTTCATGTACAAGCAAAAATATTTTAAAGGCTTTGCATACTCATATGTCTCATCATTCCATTATCCTAACCTTTCAATAAAATAACTACACTTGAAAAACCATTTCATGAAAAATTAAAAAAAAATTTGCCTGCAAAACACAGCTGATGACTCCTCATTGGAATGAGCTCAGAGAGCTTGTTTCAATGACTGGCTATAAGCAATGTTTTAGCAGCCAAAAATACAATAAAAATTTGAATGGCGGTTTTTGTGAATAGCTCTGGCCATATATGACTGCTATGTTAGAGAGTTGATGCACTGCAGAGTTCAGGAAACCACTCATCTGATTATCCCTCAATGACAATCAGATTTGGCAAGTGAGTTCACATTCATCACTCATCTGCAACAGGAAACAAGAGCAATGCGAAGCATGGCATATGCCCCCCTCCTGCAATATCATGGATAGAATTACAAAAAACCCCAAGATCAGTCTTGCAGAACTTTAGTTATAGAGCAGAAACCAATTTCAAGTGTACTTAATATTGGAGGTCACTGTGACCTTGACCTTTGGCACACCAAGGTCAAAATAAATCGGCATCTTCCACTCATCATACCTAACCCACATATGAAGTTTGGTAAAGATCCAGTTGGTAGAACTTCAGTTATAAGAGCGGAAACCATTTTCAAGTGTATTTAAAATTGGAGGTCACTGTGACCTTGACCTTTGGTCCACAGTGGTCAAAATAAATAGGCTTCTTCCACTCATCATACCTAACCCACATATGAAGTTTGGTAAAGATCCGGTTGGTAGTTACTTGACGGAATGCGAAAAGTTAACGGACGGACGACATATGAAGGACAATGGACATGGTGATAACATAACGTAATGCCCCATCCTCAAAGAGGCTGGGGGCATAATAAAAAAACAAAAAAAAGCCCCCAAACTATTTGCTAATACAAGCAAAAATCACAAAAAATACAGGATGGTAGTAGCCATGTTGGATATGCCTGGATACTGGTACCAAAAGGGAACCTTCTTCAAGTTAGGCCAAATCTACCATAACCGTAAGAATTGTTGGACACATAGTTTTCAAATTACTGTTCGGATAATCAAAAGGTGATGGATGAACTGACAGAAGGAACGACAGATAGCCACACCTTATGAGCAGATGTATATTACGTTCGACAACTACTAGATGTTGATATCCTACTGATCATGTTCACAAGTTGTCCTTCAAGTGCAGAATTGCATATGGATGGCACCTTGTTGCACTCCAAAGACGACATGATATTAACCCTTTACCCAACGCAGACGATATAAAAATTTATTATTTTAAATATAATTTTTTTAATTTTTTCAAAAAATTTAAACAAAACCATATCATGTGACCCCTCTTTGGAACACGATATGGCTTTGTTGAAATTTAAAAAAAAATAATATTTTTTCAGCTGCTGAATTTGCATATTACGTGGGTGGATGCGGCCGATTCTTTGGGTAAAGGGTTAATAACTACCTTGTCGAAAACATACTGAGGTACTGATTAACCCTTCACTCAATACACGATATAAAAATTTGTTATTTTAACGATTTTTTTCTTCAAAATTTTCACAAAATCGCGACAAAAACTTATCGAGCTGGACCCTCCAGTGGAATGAGATTGTAGCAATGAGTACTCACATGGTACTGTTTTGTTGAAAGTGTTTGAAAAATAATATTTTTTCAACTGCTCAATTTGTAAATAATGCAGCCAGATGTGTGCTGATTCATTCGGTAGAGGGTTAAAATCAAAGAGCACAGCTGTTTTCTATTGATAGCAGCAGTACAGTAAGTGGAGAGTGTATTATCACTAAATAACCCATAGAGTGGAGATTCCACCCAAGCAATAATTGCAAATTTGTTGCAAAGCATAACAAACACAAGCAAAGTTCCAGCCAATGGACCTCTGAGTTAAACTGGGAGATCCATTGGCTGAAACGCTGCTTGGGTTTTTGGTTCATATGTACAGAACTTGAAAGTGATACTTTGGGTGATAACTCCACTCCACAGGTGATTTAGTTACAATCCACTCTCCACATACTGCAGATAATGCAATCCTATCCAAACTTTCACTAATAAGGCTTTTGTTAATTTTCAATGTATATGTCATTAACCCTTAGAGGACTGGACATTTTTTATACATTTTTGAAGAACTCTGACAATCCACATCCTGGGACTTTGAAGTTTTTTCTTTGCAAGTCTTGGCTGCCCATACAGGCAGCCAAGACTTTCCTAGAAACAACTGCTAAGGTACATGGAATGCAACTTTCAAGTTTACTGAAAAGATGACATGTCAGGGCAGCTGTCTTGTTGCACTAAAAAGTGGTCCAAATCAGAATCAGGTCCTGGAGGGTTAAGGACAATAAAAACTAACTTACAAATTCCCCTTCAAAGCTTGAAATAGTGTTGTTCAAGTTGCATATTTTTCTGGACAAGCATATTTTTAGGTTTGAACAGGTAATTTTAATGCACGTTTGTCTGCTCGATGAGTGCTTTAAAAACATATCTTAACCATATCTTATCAGTGGAATGAGCTCCATATGATCATTTCAGACAGGGGTCATGGTTATGTTCTAGGTAAAGAAAATGAAGAACAAATTCAAGTTATTTGGTGCTTTCACATATACTGTTGGAAGGATTAACCTTCAATGAACAGAATTTTAAGACAAAGTATACCATTAACTGGTTGAATGCTGGAAGCCCATACTGGGGGCTCCATTCTCTAGTGCTACCACAACGTAAAGGTTTCATATTCTGTGGATGTTGTTCACATGATCTTTGAAATTACTTTATTTTATCTGCATTGATTTGTCCAGTTACAATTTTCCCATAAATTGTAATAAGACAAAGACATGTTAACAAATTCTGACACAGTCTTGTGACAACCATATAATAATCTGACTGATCTCCTTCATTTATTTCCTTGCTTTGATATTCAACAAGTTGCATTATGTCATGTCCTTGAACTTGATATCCTGGTGCATGCATACCAGCACTTCCTGCCTGGGCAGCAATCCTAACAGGTTTTCTCATAATCTTGTGGTAAAGGAAGAACATGCTAACAAGCTCAATGAGAGCAATTTACCATTTCCTGACCTTAACCCTTGAGCAATGTTCCACAATTTTTGCCACACAAGACAAACTGCCCTGTGCCTTCCAAAAGGTTTCTTATCAAGTTGCGGATGCCTATAGAGACTGCCACAACTTGACTGGAAACTACTGCAAATAAACTGTTATCTGGCTGGTTTGAGACAAAAGCTGTGATTTGGGTCACCTGTTCTGGGGAAGAATAAAAGTGTCAATGACACTATAGCTTACCTTGACGGTGTGTAGTGCTTGATAAAAAGGAAAATGCTCAATGTTTATGAAAGGATTATGAAATAAGTCAAGAATTGCGATAATTGAGAATATGTTAATTTCTGTTCCCTGTATGCTATGTTTTCAATAAGAGTAATTTCAGGTGTAGACTATACTAAGAATTGAGGCCTGCATTAATGTGGCCCTCACAGTTAATGTACGTCAACCAAACTTACCAAGTTACAGTAAAATCATTCCAAAATGAGTCATCCTACCAAGTTACAATGAAATCTCTTCATAAATATAACTCGTAGACTTTACTAAAGGAATCTAGATAACGTGACGGTTTGGTGGTCATGGTTGACTGATCATGACCTAAATATACTCGCCCAAAAAAGAAAGTGTGCATTGCAGAAATTGATCAAACTCCAAAAAAATAATTTCGTAGGTGTAAAGAGTGTTAACCTGTTCATGAATAAGTTATATTGAACACAAAAACAGCTTTCCCCGTTAAAATTGCATTAACGTCAAATGACGTGCTGCACGTTTGTGAAAAGGCATGTTTTGCACGTGGACAGTCTGAAAATTCATGCAGCAGTGTGAATCCTTGGGTATTTAAACACTAAAGTAAGGCCTTCCTATCGTTCACATTCAAACTTGCGCTGCTGTCAAAACGACTCCACATTAGCATGCCAAGACTGACAATGAATCAAAGTCTCCTTGCCCTGGGTATGATTAGAGCTGGCAGAACACACAGAGAGGTTGCCCAGCATTTGAACTGCCACCGTAACACTGTAGACAGGCTAGTCCATCGACATGCACAACATGATGATGTTCGAGACCGACCCCGCTCCGGGAGACCCCGAGTTACCACCCCTGCACAAGATCGGTATATCCGTGTCGTCCATCTCCGGAACCGGCAACAAACGGCAAGCCAGGAACATCCCTAACCTGAGACAGATACATCCTCAAATAGTAATCAACCGGCTGAGAGAATACGGCCTCAAAGACCTGCAATTCGTCCGATTTTGACGTTACGTCATCGTCGTGCTCGACTGCAGTGGTGTAGAGTTGGGTCAGGGTTAGGGTTAGCCTAACCTAACCCTAACCTAACCCTACCTAACCTAACCCTACCTAACCCTAACCTAACCCACTTCAATGCTAACTTGTTCGCTTCCATGAGGCGTAGATGCACAGCAGTAGTCGATGCAGATGGAGGTCATACCAGATATTGAGTGTGTGACCTTTGTGTTTGACCCTTAGTGTCTTTGACTCTCCATAGCACCAAGAGTATTTGTCGTAGCGTAATGAAATTTCTCGTCATCTAGACTTTATACAGAGCCACCTACTAAGTTACAATAAAATATCTCTTCATAAATATGGCCATGTTGACTGAGGCAAAGGTTTTTGGGTTTTGGGCTCGCATACCCATCACAGTTGACCATTCGCACCCAAAAGGGGACATTCTCATCTAGACATTATATGGAGTCATTCTATCAAGTTACAATGAAATCCTTTATAAATATGACCTGTAGACTGTGCTAAATGTTTTCGGGTTTCAGGCTTATGTAGCCAGACTTATAGACTCAAAGACTAACAGACTTCTGCATGCATGAAGGCAATAGCTTATTTTGACTTTGTCAAGTTAAGCTAAAAATTGTCCAAAGTGAAAGTTTGGCTGAAATGGGTTCATTTTTAAAGCTTCTGGATTTACCAAGTTTTGTTCACCTCTGTGTTATATGGTAAATAAATTGTTGTTTGAAAGCCATGTGTTCTCAACAGTGTTATTTTATTAAACAATATCAAAGGTACCAATTAAATGAAAAAATACACAAATGCCAGTATATGTGCATCCAACACCTTTCAATAGAGAACAAATATATGCTTTGTGCCCAGAACCAGCCAAATATCCCCATCGCTTGGGTTAAACCTTAGGGGACCCATTTCCAACGTTGGTAAGCTTTGTGACTCCAATTATTTATTGGTGTTTAAAAAAACTTTCGACAGGGTCAGCGCAGGTCAGACAGTTTTACAGGTAGAGGGTAGAGGAAGCTGGAGTACGAAAAGAGAACCATGGAGCAGTGGCAAGTAACTATCAGACTCCCCAATGTACTAACTCTGTACACACAGGGTTAGCATTGGTTGAAAACAAGTACATCAGCGATGTGCAGTACGCCTTACTACACAGTGCCACCATGCCCCCTGTGACTGCAATACAGGTATCCAAATATGCAAGTAATATCTTGAGTACAATTGACATAATAGAAGGATCACCTTTGCAGTGTTTTCTAAACAAGTCTTGATAGCTGTGAGACAGTTAATCTTGACTGTTAACCACTGCTCAGCCACTAGATTTGAAGGCTGTATTGTGGTGGAAGTTTGGGAAAATTTTCCTTCCCATTAACTGGTGGGTGCAAGAAGCCCATATGTGAGCTTTATTCTGAAGTGAGGTACCGTAACTTAAAGGCTTCATATTCTGTGGATGTTTTGCAAATTAACTTTAAACTGAAATTATTTAGTCTGTGTGAATTAGCTTTGTTACAATTTATGGGAGAGTGCCTATATAGGCACTCTCCCATAAATTGTAACAAAGCAAAAACATGTGATGACGATAAATAATTTAGCATCTACCAGTAAGGGTTAACATGGGTAGGAAATCTACATCAATTATGTGAAGTTGCTTCCTATTACACAAACAAGTTTTTCATAAACATATCTCGTCCCGACTCACATCCTTAACATCAAGAGTTGTGCTGCTGAATAATCAGGGATGAGAGTGGAGTGGAAGGTATCAAAATTATCTGAAATAAGCTGAAACACTTATAATTTAACCTAAAAATGATGTTTCTTCGGAAAACAAGAGGACATATTGTTAAGATTATAACTTGGTCGACATTTTATTTCTATAAATCTGCATGAAAATGGTCTTTAAGACCATTTTCATGCAGATTATTAGAAAAAAAAATTCAGCAATTTGATAATAAATTATCTGAAATCAGCTAATTAACCCTTTACCCAACGCAGACGATATCAAAATTTATTATTTTAAATATCATTTTTTAAATTTTTTCAAAAAATTTCAACAAAACCATATCATGTGACCCCTCGTTGGAACTCGTTCCAACGAGGGGTCACATGATATGGTTTTGTTGAAATTTTTTGAAAAATAATATTTTTTCAACTGCTGTATTTGCATATTACGCGGGCGGATGCGGGCGATTCGTTGGGTAAAGGGTTAACTGAACTCTCTCATCCCTTTGAATGAAAAACTGAATTGTTTGTGATTTTCTCTAAAAACTGCAACCACAAAAATGCAAATATAACCATGACTTATGATTTTTCAAAAATCCAAACATTTATATGACAGTTCAGTTAATTTCAATTTTCACACTCTGCAATGGCTGAGAAAGCAAAAAGTGCAGTGTATTTCAATGTAAGTACACGGAAGCAGGCTACTGCAGGGTTTCTGCACTTGAGCAAAAATAAAATTTAAATATCAAAGGCATCTTCAGAAAAATTCAAGGAGATTTACATCTCTAAAACATCACTATCTTAAAGAAAAAATATAATTCCAGTGGAAACCTGCTAACGGAATAGCCACTTTGCCAATGAAAATTATTCAATTAACAGGAGTATTCAATTAACAGGGATATAGTCACTTTCCTGTATTCTAGAGAGAAACTTAGCATTTATTCTATTATATCTTGTTTGACATAGCTCCATTAGCTCTGTCAAACAAGATATAATACATTAAATGCTATGTACTGAGGCAAACAGGTCTATAAACAAAGGAAAACTGGGGGCGAGCCAGGGTAATGTCTTGCCAGATTTCAAGATTTTATATTCAATTAACAGGAGTTTACTCTATAAGTTTAAATATAATGCAAACATCAAATGAATGTGCTTGCAGGGTTCCTGCAGGCAGGGATTGATAAAAATTCAAGGCTATTCAAGGCTGTTTCTTGATATATTTCAGAATTTTTCAAGACCATACAATAGCAAATTCAAGGATTTTCAAGGCCTTGCCTTCACAAGTCCTAATTAGGAAATCTGGTCATTACCCCCTTCTCCCATTTCTCCACAAGGAAAGTGGGAATAGGGAGTAATGCCCGGAGGGTCCTAGGACTATGCCTTCACAAACCCTGACATATAAAACTATGATTAACTGGTAGAGTGCTGGAAGCCCATATTTGGGCTTTACTCTGAAGTGTCAGTACCAGCACTTAAAGGCTTCATATTTTGTGGATGTTGTTCATACCACCTTTGAAGTGAAATAATTTAGTCTGTTAGGATTTGTCTTGTTACAATTTATGGGAGAGTGCCTATTGGCACTCCCCCATAAATTGTAACTAGGCAAACGTATGTGAACAAATTTTGATGACCAAAAATAATTCAGCACTCTACCAGTTAATGCTTTATCAGCATTTTAATTTTGGGAATATTCAAGGCTTTTCAAGGCCTTCTGACTCTGACACATTTTCCAAGATTTCAAGGCCTTGAATTGCCTGTAACTCCTTGCATGCTGCTGGCAGATATTCCTGTCCAGGACAGAATTCCTGCTGCCACGACAATGAGTATAATTTGGGCATATTTAATCCCCCCCCCCCATAAAGTGAACTGATTTTTTCATCAATAATTTCTTTGGTTAAGTTTGTATGAATTTTTCATCAAATCTAGCCATGGCTGCTATACAGCAGCCATGACCAGATTTGATGAAAAATACCTTGAAAATACTCAGCAGGTTATTTATTTATTGGTGTTTAACTGTTTGAGTGCTAGAAGCCACTATCAGGGCTTTCAAAAAAATGAGGGTACCTGCAGAAAAGCCAACATTTACCTTGCTCATTTTTCATATTCAGTCAGATACATATAATATGTTGTTGTTTATATAAATATGCTTTATCACAAATTATTGAAGAGTGCGCATGGACACTCTTCAATAATTTATAATAAAACAAATTTTAATGAAGAAATTCAGACCACCTCCAAAATGTAGCCCTCAACCAGTTAAGGTCACATACTTCTGCACAATGGCTAATCATGACCTCGACAGTTTTACGGGTGGAGGAAGCCGGAGTACCAGGAGAGAACCACCGAGCAACTGTCAGCTCCCCAACATACTAACTCCACACAAGCAGGGTTAGCAATGGATGAAGACAAGTGCACCATCGATGTGCAGTACGCCTTAGTACACAATGCCACCAAGCCCCCACGTGGGCAATGGGGGTGAAGTGTCTTGCCCAAGGACACAACACGGTTGCCGCAGGTGGGGTTTGAACCGAGGACCTCACGGCTTGCATCCTGCACCTCTACCTACTGAGCTACTGCGCCCCCCCCCCCCACCCCACTCAGCAGGTTAAGAGTTAATCAAATTGAAGGCTGTTCCTTGAATCCAAGGCCCCATGGGAACCCTGGCTTGTGCAACAGTTATATGTGCCAGAACATTTACCAATTATCTTTTCGTTTAAACAGTATTTATTTCAAAAGAATTTCCATGGTAATACATAGCTTACATTATCATTGGGTGTGGATTCGACAGTAAGCTGTTATCTTATCTGTGGTCGTTTCCACACATAGTAATTTTAACAGGCAGCAAACGAGAAGACAGTGAGACCAATTCCTTCTATCAAGAACGTGTACAATAAGATACCTGTTGACACAAATAATTCGCTAATAAAGAAAAATAGAAAATACTATAAAAAGATACAAATTGGTTAGATTTTCCAAACTGATATAGAGTAAGAAGATAGAAGTAAAGTTCTTAGGAAGAGAAAGAGTAAGGAGCGCCTAGTCTGAACCGAACCACCTCCATGTTTGTACCTTGATACTGTAACAAGCGAATTCTAAATTTTAACGTTGTTGGACTATCATAACATATACTCTAGTGGGGGAAATGACCGGGAGTTAGTTTATCGTGGTACAATAATTCTGAGCATATTCTGGTGGATTTTCACAGTTAAACAATAGTAGCATAAATAGATTTCGGCACCCGGATACCAATGCGTTCCATGTCCCAGTGGTACATACAACACTTAACTCTCCGGCGACGAATTATACTTTCATCGATCATTAGTGACAACCTTCGGGGACGGACAATGTATTATTCCCAGATGCGAGATGCACTTTATTGCTTTATGCTTGCAAGTGGGAGTCCAAATATAGAGACGGTCCGATAATTCCAGTTAGCCCATGTCGGGCTTGCACTTGAGTTTCTGTTAGTAAAAGGCACAGTAGGAAGATAGGAATAAATCTCCACCAGTCAACAGTGGACTCCGCCCGGTCACGGTGATGTGGTATAGGTGCGATGTGTCCTAGCACCAAGACATTAGGAATGAACACCAGGTGGAAGGCACGGCAATTATGAGGCAAAGCAGAGAACGGGTGTCGGGTTGCATAATGCATGTATGAATATGCATTCAATCTGTATTATTATTTCTTTTCCAGAAATATATTCATAGGGTTATAATAGTAGCACCACACTAACTATTCACTATGATCTGAGGGTCACCCAAAGTAGTTAACTAAATCTCACAGAACTAAGAATGTACTTATGAACTGTTTTAAAAACTAAATGGTTTTCGTCATGAGTATAAAATTCGGATCCATACAGTAATGTATTGCAGTCAGTTTGAGTCTCACTTCGTATACGGTCATAATTAGGGCATTTTAATAAAAAGTGTTCTGTTGTCTCACGTTCACCGCATGAGCAATTCGGTGACACTGCCAGGTGGTTAACAAAAAGATGCTCATTGAGATGACTACATCGAAGTCGTAACATGCAGTGGTATACTTGAGCTTTATGGGACATTGATTTGACAATTATCTTTTCATCACAATGAACAGATTACACACAGGGTGATTTGGTACTTAGCCACTATATGGGTTAATATCAATCCTTACATATACTAGCTAAGAACCTGAGACAGGAGCTAATTTCTCACAACTATGATAACAAGAGAATGATGCGATGAATTTGAAGGTCAAAAAGATTTCCGAGATAAATACATCATAGCCACTTGCGACAGATTTCATCAGGTTGTTTACAAGTCAAAAGTTTGATCACTCTTGGGCATATCTTTACAAATCATTCTTAAAGCAACTGAAATCTGATTCTATTTTTTCATCAATCTGTTTTAAGTAAAGCATGTGCTTTGCATTTTTCCCATACAATATTACTGTTCCGACACTCACACCTTGGAGGATGATTTTTTTTTTTACATAATTTACACCACACTTCATGAATACTGCTTATTTCACCCAAGGAATCTTTCAAGCCAAGAACCTTGAAATTTGAAGGACATTATGCAAAAATTTTGAAAATTGAAAAGAAAAAATAAATAAAGAGCAAACTATGAAATCATCAGTCTTCCAGCCTTGTTAAACATGATTTAACTAACTGGTGTTTAATGTATACAGTTACACACTGCCATGTAACAATCATTTTAATTGGAGGATTGACATATTATAACATTGCATTTGTGGACAAAATTTTGAAATTTCCATATTTTTATGTATAAATTTAAGAAAAACTAGAAAGTGTTTTAGCACACTAAAACAATTGTCTCCCCTTCCTTTTGAGGTCAGAGGTCAAGGTCACATGCAGTTCATCAAGGTAGCAGACATGCGGCTTCATGGTGACACATCCATATGTCAAAAAAAAAATTCTGGTCTGGACTATTACTCCCTATTTAAAGTACATAAATTTGACCTTGAGGTCAAGGTCACATGAAGTTCATGATGACATGTGATCTCATTGTGATGCATCCACATGCCAATCATCTAAGTCCTAGGTCAAAAAACAAAAAAGTTCTGATCTGGACAATTATTCCCTACATGAAGTACATAAATTTGACCTTGAGGTCAGAGGTCAAGGTCACATGCAGTTCATCAAGGTAGCAGACATGCGGTTTCATGGTGACACATCCACATGTACCAAAAAAAAAAATCTGGTCTGGACAATTACTCCCTATTTAAAGTACATAAATTTGACCTTGAGGTCAAGGTCACATGAAGGTCATGATTGCATGTGACATATGGTCTAATTGCGATGCATCCACATGTCAAATATCTAAGTCCTTGGTCAAAAAACAAAAAAGTTCTGGTCTGGATAATTATTCCCTATTTGAAGTACATAAATTTGACCTTAAGGTCAAAGGTCAAGGTCACATGAAGGTCATCGAGGTAGACGACATGCGGGCTCATGGTGACACATCCACATGTCAAATAACCAAGTCCTAGGTCAAAAAACAAAAAAATTCTGGTCTGGACAATTACTCCCTATTTGAAGTACATAAATTTGACCTTGAGGTCAAGGTCACATGAAGGTCACAATGGTATGCAACACACCAGCTCATGGTGATACATCCACGTGTCAAATATCTAAGGCCTGGCTCAAAAGACAAACAAGTTTTGGTCCGGACAAAGTTTCCTTGAAAAAAGCACAAATCTGACCTTCAGATCAAAGTTCAAGGTCACATGAAGGTCACAATGGTACGCTACATACCAGCTCATGGTGATACATTCACATGCCAAATATCCAAAGCCTGACTCGAAATACAAAAAAGTTCTGGTCCAGACAGTTTCCCTTAAAAAAGCGCAATCTGACCTTCGGGTCAAAGGTCAAGGTCACATGAAGGTCACTATGGTACACTGCACACCGGTTCATGGTGATACATCCACATGCCAAGTATCTAAGGTGTAGGTCAAAAGACAAAATAGTTATGGCCCAGACAAAGTACGTGTGATGTTTCCCTTAAAAAACACATAAATCTGACCTTAAGGTCAAAGGTCAAGGTCACATGAAGGTCACTATGGTACACTGCACACAGGCTCATGGCGATACATCCACATGCCAAGTATCTAAGGTGTAGGTCAAAAGACAAAAATGTTATGGCCCGGACAAAGTTTGTATGAGAAGAAGAAGAAGAAGAAGAAGAAGAAGAAGAAGAAGAAAGAAGAAGAATATGCACTAAAACAATATGTCTCCCTTCTGGGAAGGGGAGACATAATCATATTTTAACAAAAACAAATAAATATCAAAAAGCATAATTGATATATCCTTGATTTCTATAAGGTTGCTGGGAAATGGTGTGAAGATCATTTCCGTGTAATCTTATGGAAAATAAAACTTCCAACCTTTCAGTGTAAAAAAGACTGAAAGCAGTTGATCAGCTGAACTCTCAAATCCTTGCATAATATATGTTTTGGATGGATGCAGAAATTAAAAAAAATAAAAAGTTAAATGGTGATTTTTGAGAATAGTGCTAACTAGGAATGAACATAACATTAGGTAAGGCCACACAAAGTAGATCTTCTGTTTCTCAGGTCATTATCTGTAAAATTGAATGCGGGCGAGTGTTTTTTTATTTTTATTTTTTATTTCTGTAATTATTTCATTGCCATCAAAAGTTCATATTCTTGGTTTATGTTTTAGACCTCACAATCTACGGAATAGCATGGGTGGTGGTGTATTTCGTCCCTTCAGAGCAAGAAGGGTTTGCAATGCTAAAGCATTGCAAAGCCTTCTTGCACTCAAGGGACAAATTTATCAATTTTTTTAACTTGGGTAAAATATCAACCAAAAACCATTTAATTTTAATTTTTTTAAAGTTTAAATTGATTATAAAAAGGGAGCATGTGGCAGCCAAAACGACCATGCAGGAGGGCATGAGAAACAGATTTTAAATTTTTTAGGCCTAAAGGATACATGATAAACAAGCTATTAATTGAAAATAGAATATGTTTTCATTTTTGGAGTTTACGAAAAAAATCAAATTTTTCACAATCCGTTCTAATGAGGGGTCACAAACTAAGTTTGAGAACAGTACTGGCTGGTTTTGACCATTACATGGGTAAAGAGTAGATCAGATTTCCACTAAGAATGTACAGTACACAGGGTTATTTACTTGGTTAATAATGAAATTTTTTTTTATAACCAGAAAGTGTGACTTACCCTGTGCATTGCACAGGGTTAGTCACACTTTCTGGTTATAAAAAAAAATGCTAACAGCTATATCATACACTATAGGAAATTTTATACTGTCTAAAGCTGTAAAATACACAGAGTTAGTTGGTTACATGTTTTTACATAGGGTGCAGGATTCAAGGAACTAATAGAAATACTTATAGAGGATTGTGGAAATTTTTTTCAAGTGAATTCCAAAAATGAAAACATATTCTATTTTCAATTAAAAGCTTGTTCATAATGAAATACCGAGTATACCAACTTCTTATGAAGATGCTCACATCAATGTTCATTGTTCCCCTAAATAGACTTCTGTTGTATTTGGTGCAGTAAGTGATAACACCAAGCTTCGTTGGATAAATTTTGTTTTTCTTGCTCATTTATAATCAACTGGAATTTATTTTCTCTTTAATCAAATTATATTTGAAGAGAGAATATATGCTAGTACTTACTTTTTCATCTCGAAGTGCAATGTGATGTTCTGCTAACATTCTGATACCAAGACGGGATGTTAAGGTTCTGTCCAGAAAGTTGCGAATCATTCCTTCATCCTGAAAAAAAAAAAAAAAAAAAAAAAAATTCCTAAGAACTGAAGCAGATATAACTCCAATTAAATAAGAAATGGTAAGGCCACACAAAATAGAGCTTCTGTTTCTCATGCCATTATTTGTAAAATTGCATGTGGGCAAGTGGTTTTTTATTTTATTTTTTATTTCTGTAATTATACTACTCAAAGTTTGCTAAGAACCAAGTACATCCAACTACCTGTTTTACGTTTTAGTTGAACTATTGTAATGAAAAGTTAATATATTTTTTATTTAATTATATCTTTAATGATTTAAGTACAGAAATTAAGACTTTATTTGTGTTGGACTCTATTTTTTAGCTTTTGAATACGATAACCATGGAAAATGGATATTATTGGTAAAAGAGGAAATTTTTCAATATGCCAAAAAGTTGACGGAGCGAACTGGTATGGTTTCAAAATCGAGTATGAGACCCATTACTATTAATTACAGCTTGACAATGGCTCCTCATGCTCCTAATCAGGTCCCTGGCGGTCCTTTGTGGGATGTTGTTCCATTCTTGGACCAGCATGGCATCAAGCTCCTGGACACTTCTTGGCTGGACTGGATGGGCTGAAATTGCAAGCTGCAACTCATTCCAGACATGTTCGATTGGAGTGAGGTCAGGAGACCTTGCTGGTGAGTCCATACGCTCAATCCCCTCCCCCTGTTGGTACTCTCCGACAGCATGGGCAACATGAGGACGGCCATTATCATCCATCAGAATGAATCTATCACCCACTGCACCTGCATACAATCTGACGTGGACATCCATGATCTCATCAATATACCGTTGTGCATTCAATGTACCACGTTCAAGGACACAGAGCTCTGTACGTCCATCCCAGCTGATTCAGCCCCAGACCATGATTGACCCGCCACCATAGCAGTCATGCTCAGCAATGTTGGCTGCATGGAGTCGCTCTCCTGGTCTTCTCCATACCCTAGAACGCCTATCTGCGTGGTCTAGGCAGTACATTGACTCATCTGTAAAATGACAGGTCGCCAATCTTCTCTGGTCCATCCAATGTGGTCCATGGCCCATTCATATCGTGCCTGGCAGTGGTTCTGGGACAGCGGAATGCAAATACATGGTCTTCTTGATCTGAGACCACCTTCGTGCAACCTTGCCCAGATAGTCTGCGTTGAAACATTTACCTTGGATGAATTCTGAAGGTCACTGTGAAGCTGGGTTGCTGTGGCAAAGTGGTTCCTACGGGCCTGAATGATCAAAATCTGGTCTTCAGCTGCAGGTGTGGCCCTGTCTCTGCCATGACATGCCACCTTTCTGGTGTGCCATACTGATGAAATCTTGCCCAGGCTCTGGCGATCACCGTATGGTGCACACCAAGGGTTTCACCAACTTGACGATGGGCAGCCACTTGCTCCACCATCCCTACAGCCCACCACATTTCTGCTTCATACAAATGTCTTCTTACATTTGCATTTGCCATATTCAATCATTAAATCACAAGGGTTTGTGTTGAAATGAAGATTGAATACCCTACAAGTGTCATGTACATGTAGACAGTACACGAAACATCACGAAAATCAAGGGGTACATGCTTTCCATGACTGTCACGAAAAGTCTGCCTGTCAAGAGAGCTAATGTAAACACTGGGGACCATCTCAATTCATTCCTCAATCATATCCACCAAAAATATCGCAAATATGTCACAAGCCAATTTCACAATGATGTGTCAAATATTTGGTGCTTAGCAAACTTTGAATAGTATATTTCTTTGCCATCAAAAGTTCAGGTTCTTGGTTTATGTTTTAGGCCTCATAATCTATGGAATAGCATGGGTGGTGGTGTATTTCATCCCTTGAGAGCAAGAAGGCTTTGCAATTCTAAAGCACTGCAAAGCCTTCTTGCACTCAAGGGACAAATTTATCAATTTTTTTAACTTGGGTAAAATATCAGGCATAAACCATTTAATTTTTATTTTTTTTAAGTTTACATGGTTATAAAAACAGAGCAAAAGGACCATGCGGGATGGCCTGAGAAACAGATTTTTAATTTTTTTAGGCCTAAACTGTAAATAAATGATTAAATAAACAGCATCAAATTAGTTCACATTTTTTGTACTAATTTGTGGAATTAAATCGGCAAATTTTATGTGAAACATGTCTGCTTTAACTTATTCAAAATAAAATTTATAAAAAAAATGAGTCTCATAGATTTGGAGGTTATTACTTGGTTGGTTTCATATTGGCTGAGATATCAGCCAAGACAACTTCATATCAGCCGGAGACAGAATGTCGAAAAATGAAAAATCATTTTATTTTCTATTAACTGAATAGCTTAATTAAACTGCAGCAAGGCAGACTAAGCCAGGTCAATCAGTACTACCCACTGTAACATGCAGGTACATGTAATGTAATTTCTTGCAGCCATATACCAATAAATATATCAAACTGGCAAATACACATTAACAGGGTTCCTGCAGACAAGAGCAGATAAAATTCAGGGGTGTTTCTCTCTAAAGTCTCATTTTTCAACACCCTATAATAATTTAATCATTTGCCCCGCCTCTGCATTTGATTGGTTGAAATCATACAGCGTGAAAGTCGTTAAAATTGTATATACCAAATCACGCAATGATTTGGAATGTCTACACGTTCGCACATGTATCCGATCCAACTTTAAAGATCCTGCAAGCCCCGCCCACTCAATCCAATTGTCACCGTGAGGGCATGACGGCAGAGTGATAGATGGATAACAAGCTTGTAAACAAGATCAATGATCGATTTTTTCATCGCCTCCAGTCAGCGAGAATATAATGATAATTTCTCTGGAACAATTGAATTTAATAAAATATACTGAAGTGGGAGACGAATAAAAGATCATACATCCAAACATGATTTTGGGGGAACTTAAAAAATATGTTTTTAATGATATTGTTACGTGACTTGATAAATATCTGTCATCTGCGATCGAAAATCAAAACAACAAACATTTTGACAATGATTGACGTAACCTGTTTGTGGCACACTTTCCTGAGTTTGACTGCTGTCTTTTGCGAAAATTAAAAGTTTTTCGTTCACGTACATATATTTTTTATATTTTAATATTAAAGCCGGATTAAATTATAAGAAATAACTGTTGTTTTCCTTTGGTTTATGTGATATAAACCGAAAATTTTCAGCACAAGCTTGTGCAGAAAATTTTTGGTTTATGTCAAATAAACAGAAGGAAAACAACAGTTATTTCTTAAATAACCAAATTCCAGGATTTTTAAGGTCCTCACCCCTCTCCTTTCAGGTTGCTCGTCAAATTCAGGCTTTTAGATTACCTCAATTTTACAGGTGTGCCCAAATTAGAGAAGGTATGAAGGCATCAAGAAAAATAAATTCTCTGTGACTCTTCTACATTTGAGAGTAACTTATATGAAACAAGAGGCCCCACGGGGCCCGAGGGCGCTCACCTGACAACTATCAACTGAGGGTCCTGATTTGAACAAACTTGCATCCGCCCCATTAAAAAAAACTGTATATCAAATATCAAAAACGTTCTGCCCGGTGGATCTTAAAAAAAAGATTAAAAAAATATTCCTCAGATTGAACTAAGTTATAATTTGGGCTCCCATAGGGAGCCAAAATATGGACCCAGGGCTTGGCTTTAACAAATTTGAATCTCACCTCCCTAATGATACAGTATATCAAATATCAAAAGATTCTTACTGGTGGATGTGAAGAGGAAGATTTTTAAAGAATGTTTCTCATATTGAACTAAGTTACAATGCGGTCTCCCACAGCGAGCCCAAGTATGGACTCAGAGACTTGGCTTGAACAAACTTGAATCACCCCTCCCTAAGGATGCTGTATACAAATATCTAAACATTCCAACTGCTGGATCTGAACAAGAAGATTTTTAAAGAAAATTCCTCATATTGAACTAAGTTATAATTCGGGCTCCCACAGAGAGCCCAAATATCAACCCAGAGATTTAGCTTGAACAAACGTGAATCTCACCCCCTTAAGGAGGCTGCATACCAAATATCAAAAGATTCTTACTGGTGGATGTGAAGAAGATTTTTAAAGAATATATTCCTCATATTGAACTTAGTTACAATACGGTCTCCCACAGGGAGCCCAAATATGGACTCAGAGACTTGGCTTGAACAAACTTGAATCACCCCTCCCTAAAGGTGCTGTATACAAATATCTAAACATTCCAACTGCTGGATCTGAACAAGAAGATTTTTAAAGAAAATTCCTCATATTGAACTAAGTTATAATTCGGGCTCCCACAGGGAGCCCAAATATCAACCCAGAGACTTGGCTTGAACAAACGTGAATCTCACCCCACTAAGGATGCTGCATACCAAATATCAAAAGATTCTTACTGGTGGATGTGAAGAAGGTTTTTAAAGAATATTCCTCATATTGAACTAAGTTACAATACGGTCTCCCACAGGGAGCCCAAATATGGACTCCGAGACTTGGCTTGAACAAACTTGAATCACACCTCCCTAAGGATGCTGTAAACCAAATATCAAAACATTCCAAGTGCTGGATCATTACAAGAAGATTTTTAAAGAAAATTCCACATATTGAACTAAGTTATAATTCGGGCTCCCACAGAGAGTCCAAATATGAAGAGACTTAGCTTGAACAAACGTGAATCTCACCCCACTAAGGATGCTGCATACCAAATATCAAAAGATTCTGATTGGTGGATCTAAAGAAGAAGATTTTTGAAGAATATTCCACCCCACTAAGGATGCTGCATACCAAATATCAAAAGATTCTGATTGGTGGATCTAAAGAAGAAGATTTTTAAAGAATATTCCTCATACTGCACTAATTTAAACATTTGGGCTACCATACAGCCCAAATATGGACCCCAGGTTTTGATTTCAACAAACATGTGAAACAATCTTTCAAAGATGTTATATGTGAAATTTGAAAGCTTTTGGAGCAGTGGTTTGGGAGAAGAAGAGTCTTAAATGTTTTCCCCATCACCCAATGTTAACCCACAAAAATTGAGGTATTTTAGCCCTACCCCTCCTCATTATGAACAAAAACCCAATTTGAAGAAAAACCCAAATGCCCCTATATAACCACTACTCAAGTGAAATTTCATTAAAATGTGGTTAGTGGTTTGGGAGAAAAAGACCCAAACACCACCTTCACGACGGAGGACAGATGACGGACAAAAAGTGATCAGAATAGCTCACTTTGACTTTCAGTCAGGTGAGCTGATAAGATGAAAATCCCACATTTTCACCTGAAAGCTGGTGAAAATATAAAGTTTCTTCTGAAAAGACAAGGACATATCTGGCTGGACGTATAGTTAAGAAAATCACTTGGCAGACATTTTATTTCTATAAATTTACATGAAAATGGTCAAGACCATTTTCATGTCAATTTATAGAAAATAAAATTTCAACACATCGATAATAAATCAGCTGAAATCAGCTAATTATCTGAACTCCTCGCTCATCCCTGTATTTAATGCACACTGGTTGAAATAAATACAGTGGAGCCCACTTTACTGGATATCTCTTAATTGTATATCCTTGTTAATTGAATATAATTTTCAAACACAAAACCATTTACCATACCTTCAGTACAAATCTGATCTGTTAATTGCATATGGGTTGTAGAGTAAACTCCTGTTAATTGTATATACATTTTTGTAATATGTCGAAAACATGGCTGTGACACGCACCAAATTCCCCTTATTTATCAACCTTTTTGGCCTCATACATCCAATACAGACATTTATTCTATTATATCTTGTTTGACAGAGCTCTAAGAGCTCTGTCAAACAAGATATAATAGAATAAATGCTCAGTTTACCTCCAGAACACATGAAACTGACCAAATCCCTGTTAATTGTATACCAGGCCTGGCATTCTGAAAAATGCAGGAGGGCAAAAAATCGCTCTCCTCAATCAGCTTAGGAGAGCAATTAGCTTTACACAGCATTTTAAGTATCCAGTTGAACGAACTCATTGAAACTGAAACCAACAGACTATTACATCAGTGATTTTATTAACTTTACTAAGGTAAAGCGATATCTCTTAGACATCTAGATGTCTCACTCAACAACCGAACACACACTTGACAAGACCTGTGTGTGTACCCAGACCTGTTGTCCAAGAAAGTCATACGCCTACCACTACCCAGACCTGTTGTCCAAGAAAGTCATACGCCTACCATTACCACCTTCAACCCCCCTTGTGGTAGTGGTAGGCATATGACTTTCTTGGACAACAGGTCTGCTTGAATCTACAGTCACATCCTGGTGCAAGTGCTTCAAGTGACAGGATAGTAGTAATGGTAGTATATTATAGTGTCAATATTCCTTGAATAATTACCTACCCCTCAAACTGTGATGTCAGTTGTTGAACTTGAAACTGACAGAAAAAAAATATTACTGGGACCCATTTTGCTTCAAATGATTGCAACTGTGTTTGGGTATGGTTGCAGCCATTACCTTTTACTACTAAACCACTTTTAAAATGAAATTACGTGATGTTATGTGACTTCAAAGTTAAATTACATTTTTGCTTTACAATAAAAATTTAATGTGAGCATAATACATGTAATCTCAATCATCCCAGACCAAAATATTTAGGAGGGCAATTTTTCGCTCTCCTTAATTCTTTCAGGAGGGCAGTAAGGAGAGCTAAAAAATCGCTCTCCTGAAATTGCCAAGCCTGGTATACTCCTGTTAATTGAATAATTTTCACTGGCAAAATGGATATTCAATTAAGAGGATTATACTGTACCTGTAGGATTCCTTTTTTCAATTGTACTGTGGGCGAATTAACCTGTGTTATAAGGCAACTGACTGGTAACCATTCAAGGGCCAAAAATGATCCGTTAAAGTGAGCAAAGGCAGTCCTTGTAATTCATCCTTGTTTCCTCGGCAAAAAAATGCTGTGGAAAACTGGTGCTTCTACAGCAATTGCTGTGAAGCCTGTCCAATTGCGTAAAAAACATCAAGAGACAGGGCATAGTCTCAATTGCCATGTATATGTAGTATGTGATGAAGTGAAAACTTTCAAGTAACTTTAACATGTGAAAGTAGTTCGAGATGCATGTACATATAATCACAATCAATGTGCAGAATCTTTAACTCAATTAGATCATGCCAATATCATGAACCATGTGAATACTGAGAAAAAATCTTGAAGTAAGCAGGCGACTTGCTCAATATGTAAACATGTAGTATGAGTGAAAATAAGATGCAGCAGAACCATGCACTAAGTATCTCACTGCTTCTATGTTGATAACACCAGAATCTGATATCAGTTTCTGGAAAGCTCTGTAAGAGCTTTCCAGAAACCGATGTCAGATTCTGGTGTTTTCAACACAGAAAAATAGGCCAATCAAATCGTCAGATGTGTACCCATACGCGCAACTAGTAGAAAGCTGTATGATGGAGGGCAACCATGGAAGCAGACATTATGTACACCATACATGGTATGGGTACATATAGAAATGGATTGGAGTGTCTAATCTGATGGATAAAGGGTTAATCTCTCTGGATCAAATTATCAGATTTACATAAAAAACTATCTACACAGCACAGCACATCAGTAACCTGAATAAATATATAAAGTAACATGACAATCGGATTAATATTTTTTGAGTTATCTCATGCCAAAGGGATTGGAGAAATTTTCAATTTGAAGGATGAAGGGTTAATATCTCAGGATCAAATTATGAGATTTACACCAAAAACTATACAGCTCGGCACATCAGTAACCTGAACACAAATATAAAGTAACTTGACAATCCAAGCAATATTTTTCAAGTTATCAAATGCCAAAGAGATTGGAGGAATTTTCAATTTGAAGGATAAAGGGTTAATATCTCAGGATCAAATTATCAGATTTACACCAAAAACTATACAGCTCGGCACATCAGTAACCTGAACACAAATATAAAGTAACTAGACAATCCAAGCAATATTTTTCAAGTTATCGAATGCCAAAGAAATGATACGGACGCCAGACGGACAGACAGACGGACGGACAGATGGACGGACAAAGGATGGATGAACGACGGATGGCCACCCCGGATGCCGGCATTATGTGTACCATACATAGCATGGGTACACAGAAAAAGCAGAAGACATAGTTTCTACTGGTTATGCTGCAACTTGTACTGTAAATTTTAAGATTACAAATACAGAATAGTGCAACCGACATGGTTTGATTCCTCGTGTAACTTAGAAGTTGTGGAATTTCTGCCACCAGAAATTGTTTAACAAGTTGTGCAAGAAGCCATCCTCAGCAGTATTTTTGCTGTGGATATTTTTTGTTTCCTCAGCATTTTCCTTGGCACTGCAGATTGCTGAGGATGAATTAATTATCAGGGCTGCAAAGGTACTGGAATAATCAAAATTATTGAAGGTAGGCCTATTTCCTGTGAATTATTACAGTAACATACACAGTACTTACTGTATTACCACCCTCTTACTAGAGCTGAAATGGTTAAAGGTTTTTTCTTGATCGATTAATCACATGGATTAAACTTGGTTAACCGACTAATCACTTGACTTGCCCATTATAATAGGTAGATGAATAATTGCCGTACCATTGGTGATTTACAGCATTAACCCTTTACTCAATGCAACTGGTAGAACCCCTCAGTGCTAAAAAAAAATCTCCATTCCTATTTTATTGTGTTTTCTATTTCTTGTCTCAAAAATATAGCTTATGACCCATCATTGGAATGAGCTCTTTGAGCTCGTTCCAAAGAGGAGTCATAAGCTATGTTTTTGAGACATAAATTGAAAATTTTCACAAATTCAAGAATTTATTTTGCAAGTATCGTCTGCAACTATTCTGAAAATAGGTGGAGTCATAGGCCCATTGCAGAATGAACATTTCCAGCTACTGATACAGTATAATGATCATGCAGGTGAACACGTATGTCAGAACGTAACTTGCATGCTTTACGCCATCGCCTATAATTGATGTGAGTCAGTGTGACAATGTTGGCCTGTTTTGGAGAAAGTTTGTTCCTTTGTTAACCCACATGATACAGTAGTTCAAAAGTAACGTTTAATCGATCAATTACTTTTTTGGTCGTTCAAGACGTTGATCATTGGTTAATCGATTAATTGTTTTAGCTCTATCTCTTACTCGGGACTCAGAGTCAGCCCTGACACTAGTGACAGTAACATTTGGACTTGGCCACAAAAATCGGGCCACTTCAAGTGGCGATCTATCAAATTTTCATGGGTTCAAATTTAAATGTCGAAGAGAACATGGTTACAAGTTGATGATTTCTGGATACTTCTGATGCAGGCATTAGATGACACAGAATTTTTTTGAGACGATTCAGATCCTGTATGATTTGGACCTTGGATAATTTAGGCTTCGACACTTATATCTGAATCATCCATAGTCCAATTCATCCAAGGTATCAAACATCTTGTAAACATCCACATCCTAGAAACTTCCCACAGATCAATAACAGTATTAGAATTGATATTTCACATCATGATGGTAAAATATCAACTTTATTTCAATAATTTATCACAAAAATGATAAATTTATAGTAATTTGTATATTTTTATACTTACAAATGGCCCAGACTTAGCTGGTGCTAACTCCAAAATATCGAGGGCCAAACACAAATATTGCCCCCCCAATCCCCAAAGTTTGCATGCAAAACCGAAAATTAGAATTCCTATCTGGTCCTCCATACATTTACTCTCCGTGCATGTGCAGACGCCAGGAAGTGAGCAGAATTGGTGCCAACATCATTCTTTGTAAAAGAGAGTATTACATAATAATTCAGCAGAAAGGTATGAGTGCCCACTCCTGGGAGGGCCATCCCCGTCTGGGCCATTGGTAAGTATTAAAATATACAAATTACTATAAATTTATCATATTTCTACACAACAACCAATGGCCCAGACTTAGCTGAATAGTAAAAAGGTGGAGGGCCTAGGACTTCTGAAATAGTTCCAATCCTGCAATCCATGATGAAAGGAAATTAGAATAATTAGGAATTACATGAATGTCTCTCTATACAATAATAGAGGAGACATATTCTAAATAAGGAGCCCAATTTAAGTAATTCCTTATTGTAAACATGAAGACAATGCTACTTAGGATGTAACAAGTTCCTAATTTTTAAGGCTAGTCCAGACTAAGCCCCAAAAATTAGGATGGCGTATCAGAGAATGAGTGAAAATCCCCCACAAACATACGCCATACAATAACACTTCAGCTGTATGCAGGATGTACTTACGGATAAAACAGCTTCCTTCATAGTTATATACTCTGTAATCCAGAGAAGAGGTAAAAATCACTCCCCCCCCCCACCTTTCTTTTGAAGGAATCTTCAAAAGAAAGAGGGGAGAGCTCTGGAATCAATAAGAGCAGTACTAAAAATAATATAAATAATCGTCGAACAGACACTCAGGTATTAATTCATGATTAATAAATGGTTCTTAATGCCACTTCAGAAGTTAAGGCTATAGTGATAATCCTGGTAATTAATATTGCCTGCTGTATAACGTACACCACAGACGACGTACACAGATACATCGAAAACCAGTCATATAAAATATAACATACACATGTCTAATCGAGCCACACTGAACAATCCCGGAAGAGAAAACACACTTCCTAGGTAATCCACAGGCGGCGTCTGTACAATAAATTCCAGTAACAACACTCTCCAACGTGTACTAATCGATATCTATGATCGTAAAAACATGTGTGTGAATTGAGTAGACATAATAGAAACTTGGATATAGAAATGGAAGTAGGTATGATTAACTGGCACCGACACGGATACAATAAAGCATTAGCCTAATAATATAATGTGCGAGAGCATTTATATTTAGCATGTAATCATCTGAATACCAGTAAAGGGGACGTCCAACCTAACTTTGGTCAAATTTCATGCAATTTTCTTTCAAGTCTAAAAAAGGCCCAAAATGAATAACCCCAATAAATTATATACCAAAATGCTTGGAATGAAACATAGAACATGTGGAAACTGAAATTTGCCATGGAACTGCTGCCATGTGTAAATAGCACCACCTGAAAGTCTGCTATGGCATAAGTAAGAGAACAAAATTTTCACAATAAAATACCTCAAAATAAAACAACAGCTGCACTCTATAAACATTGAAGTACATACTCGAAGAAATCTTTTCCTAATTCATGAAAGTATTAAACATTGAGACCAAATGTTATAAGTGGAGTGCTCACTGATTGAAGGCAGACATTTTCTTTTAATTATGTTTTGATTTGGGGAGTTCAACAAAGGTCAACTTGAAGGAGTCCAGCAGAAGAAGTATGGAAGGACAAAAGAGTGTCTCCCAATATAAAGATGTATGTGTTACTGTGGTAGTTTGGAAAGAAACTATGATATTCTCCTGTGTAGAATGCACTGCAAAGACTTTAAGTCATACATTGTAGTTGAATAAATACATTTACAAACCCCTTGCACTGTAACCCCTTTTATCCCATGCATCAATTTGATAGTGATTAAATTGTTAAATTTGTCTGGTTTATCAATAAGTATAATAGCTTTGTTTACTCTTGGACACCAATACACTCATGATATCTGTTGGGGAAGAAATAAGGGTAACTGTAACCTGTCACTGCAATAAACCATCTAATGTACTTAAAAGTACATTGTTATTCAAAACACATCAAATCAACCTTACATAACCATTATTGCATGTACTTTCCCCAAGGAGGCTTATTGGCATATTGAGGTCAGAAGGGCACATCCAGAGGGTCTCACATATTTTTTTCAAGAACGCAGTACACAAAACAATCCCCAAAAGGTGACAAGTGAGCTCCATTTGACACCAAAAATTTGCCTGGGGGGGGGGCTCTCTTCCTTGTAGGACTCTACCTCCGGCACTCAAGGCATATGCCTTTTTTCTCAAACTCTTTTTTCTTTTTGAAGATCCTGGCCACACATGTTCCAAACACTATCAGACAGGTAACCCTACAAATAAGTGTATCTGCAAAAATCATGTTACATTGCAAAACATTCTTTTTAGACTTTTAGTTCTGGACCTTTCATGCTACTTACTTCCAACTATAACACTTAATTTAACGATTAATAAGTGAATAGAAAAGTCCTGCCATAATCCACATTTCAAGTTACATAAGCCTTCAAAACAGCTCCGATAAAAGTGTCAAACATCAGATTGGTGGCTTTATACAGAATATTCATTAGGTTGTTGCTTGATAAGTTATAGGAACAAAATCTTCACAAGAAAATTCTGTAGCAATACAATTGAGGGTATTAGCAGGCACTTTGCAACAAATTGTAACAAATCAACTAGTTATAAACAAAATTTTCTAACTCAAAAGAGTGAAAAAGTACCACAACTCTGAAAAAATGTGGGAAGAAACACATGCTACAGCAGCTACACAGGCATTGTTTCCCCATGATGCTCGATCACAAAACCAAATATCCTTCAAATTGGAGTAGCAATGGTTGAGATACAAGGGAGAATGTTGGTACATGTAATGATGAATGGGTAAGACTAAGATTAAGAGGACAGGGGTCACCACTGCACGGCCCTAGATGCACCTTTGATTGTCCACCTTCCAGGTCTGGGGCATAATAATCGCAACACACCCACCTTATCAGTTCATAATTTCAGTAAAATACAAGAAATTATCAATTTGAATTAATTAATAGATGATGGAAAATATTTGGCTTCCTTCGCCTTCTCGTACTATTTAATTACCACAAACAATATCAGTTTGATGCTGACAAACGAAACTGAATGCATGTGGTCTGGTTAAAAAGTAACTCGGCATGAATAATGAAGAAACTGCGAATATTTCATTTGTTTAAAAGCCAACTGCAGCTAATATTGACCGTGCATTCGATAATTCGTTTCGGTTTTGACTACACGGCCACGCTGACACTCAGTGACAGCGGTTATGTTTATTGTGATTTGCAAATTGGGGGATGGTTTCCGGTGAAGGAGATTTGTCACATTTGTCAGTGTAAAATGATCACAAAAGACAATGATTGACGCTTGTGTTAGTAGGATTGGTTGCAAGAAAAAACTAAATTCTCAGCATCGTCCAAGTGCACCTTATTTCAAAGCATGAATGCATCATTTTCAACCCATCTTCAATCGGTCCTTTGCAGACATCAAACACACCGCCTCAAATTCCATGGTTACTAGGAAGTAAATAACTTTACAACATCTGGGGGAAATCAACACACTCAATATAGTTCCAGGTCACTTGGAATATACTTCGTGAAAAAGTGATTTCTGAAGCATTCTGCTTACTTTGTTATGAATATTGCCTTATTTTATGTGTATCGTCCCGATTTTATACACTCGGTTATTTTTTTACAAGTGGTTCATGTTGTCTTTCTAGTGCGCAATAATTCGGATGTTTTGTCAACAAAGAAGTTTAGATGTAAATAAATGAATTTCTAGAATACTAGAAATCCTTTCTGTTCAGGCCGAGTGGTATTAGCGTTCTAAGTGTAAAAATCCACTTAATTTCAGCAGCATGTCTTTTCGTGTGGCTGTGTAGTGCCTCGGGATCGGTAGGGAGTACCTGAATAATCCGATATTTTACATCACGGATATTGTGGTCCGGTTGATTGAAGTGGAAAGCCACCGGAGTATCCCTTTTATGTGATATGTCCGAAAAATGTTCCCTTATTCGGATTTTGAAATGTCTTTTCGTTTCACCCACATATTGTTTGTGGCATGTGGCGCACGTAATGAGGTAAACACAATTCTTGCTAAGGCAATTGGCTCGGTTCGGCCCTTTATGTCTGTTCTTGGTGGTCGAGCCGGTGAACCATCTTTGTGTGGGTAGTGCCTTGTAAGTTGTGCAGTTCTTGTCGTGGCATGGTAGAAAGGGATTAGATATGGTGATTCCACTGATTTGTTTGAGAGGTGGTATTCTGGCTGTTAGTTTCAGGTGGCGAGTCAGTCCTCGGACGTTTAGAGGGTTTGCTGGTATTATTCGGCTCTGTTTCCGACATGATGACCGTGCTAACAGAGCTGATCGATGATCCCAGGCTAATGTTGCGGCTGGAGCTTTCGGCTATATCTTTTGACATAGTTGTGTTGCAGGTCTTAAATGTGGTAAACCAAAAAATATTCTCTACTAAAGAGCAGGAGTGACCTACACAACAGCTATACCCTGTTGTTAAGCCTGACCGGTTTCGTTCTAATTTGAACTCATCAGAGGCGGAGAGCACTCTCGTGCCGGCTCCTATATATACCCTTTTGTTTGGCGGTACCGTTTTTCTCGATTCTCATTGGACGAGACCTTATGTCTGGCGGTGCCGTTTTGTTGGTTTGGCGGTACCGTTTTTCATTGTCTAATCTAAAAATAGTCTGGCGGTACCGTTTTGTTTGTTTGGCGGTACCGTTTATCATTGTCTAATCTAAAAATAGTGTGGCGGTACCGATTTGGTGTTTGGCGGTCCCGCTCATGGTAAGTATGGCGGTACCGGCGTTGGCACCCAAATCTCATCCGCTTGGTGTGGGAGGGGGGGGGGGGGGGGGCGGTGATGTCCGTCCAAACTGTTGTGTTCATTTATCAGAGTATTGTATTTTCAATGCCGGTATTTTCAGATTAGCAATGGGAGCGGCATGTGAGGTGAGAAAAAGAAAAGAAAGAAAGAGGCCCATTCCATCTGTTTTGGGTGAATGGGTTGATGTTTTGGTGACTGGGCGAAAAGGAGGTATGGATTCATCGTTACCAATATTACAGGGAATACCGGATACTGCTATTAGAGATTATAGGATGAAGTTGTGATTAAAAAACACATACCTTTAATTTTAGTTGTTTTTTATTTGGCGATGGCTTGCCTTTATAGATTTAACCGTGGTCCCATATCCGGCGCTGTGGTCTGTATTAAATGTTCCAGATTTCGTGCGGCGTATTGTAATACCAATCCACTCTTATACAGTGAGGCAATGTTGCCATGAGGCGGTGTGTTGCCGGCATGGCTCGCCCTTGGGGGGTCCGGGATTGAGTCAATGACGGTGTTAGTGTGCACGTCCTGGTATTCATTGTAGTCACTGTGTTGACTGGTACTCTCTTCTTGGAGCGGCATTATAGTAATACGCGGACTTCGTGAAATATCCTGTATTGCTGTAGCAAGCAGGTCCGTGGACTGGCAATTGTCGTTCCTAGTGATGGGCGGATTCTCTGCACTGAGAGGTATTAAAAGGGGAACTTGACTCCCCGAAAATTCGTTTAATGCTATGGCGAGCGGGTTATCAGTCACACGTTGGTGTTTTCGTCTGAAGTGTTTCTTTAAGTATTCAGTTCTTCTAAAAGTAAGTCCGCAAGTGCCGCAAGTGACTCTCCCTGTGTGTAGGTCTTCTGTCCTGTAGTGCCTGCGCTAACTGTGTTGACTGGCATATGTTTTTTTACAGGTGTTGCATTCGCGCGCCATATTGGTAAAGCGTACTGGTATTCTCCTGATTAATACCATTGTGACGTCGCCTGCATTGTGACGTAGCGTCGTGAGCAGTGTCTCCAAAAAACCTAGGGCACTTGTCGTGTTGAACAGAAAGTGAATGAATGCATTAAAAATAAATAAATGAATTTCTAGAATACTAGAAATCCTTTCTGTTCAGGCCGAGTGGTATTAGCGTTCTAAGTGTAAAAATCCACTTAATTTCAGCAGCATGTCTTTTCGTGTGGCTGTGTAGTGCCTCGGGATCGGTAGGGAGTACCTGAATAATCCGATATTTTACATCACGGATATTGTGGTCCGGTTGATTGAAGTGGAAAGCCACCGGAGTATCCCTTTTATGTGATATGTCCGAAAAATGTTCCCTTATTCGGATTTTGAAATGTCTTTTCGTTTCACCCACATATTGTTTGTGGCATGTGGCGCACGTAATGAGGTAAACACAATTCTTGCTAAGGCAATTGGCTCGGTTCGGCCCTTTATGTCTGTTCTTGGTGGTCGAGCCGGTGAACCATCTTTGTGTGGGTAGTGCCTTGTAAGTTGTGCAGTTCTTGTCGTGGCATGGTAGAAAGGGATTAGATATGGTGATTCCACTGATTTGTTTGAGAGGTGGTATTCTGGCTGTTAGTTTCAGGTGGCGAGTCAGTCCTCGGACGTTTAGAGGGTTTGCTGGTATTATTCGGCTCTGTTTCCGACATGATGACCGTGCTAACAGAGCTGATCGATGATCCCAGGCTAATGTTGCGGCTGGAGCTTTCGGCTATATCTTTTGACATAGTTGTGTTGCAGGTCTTAAATGTGGTAAACCAAAAAATATTCTCTACTAAAGAGCAGGAGTGACCTACACAACAGCTATACCCTGTTGTTAAGCCTGACCGGTTTCGTTCTAATTTGAACTCATCAGAGGCGGAGAGCACTCTCGTGCCGGCTCCTATATATACCCTTTTGTTTGGCGGTACCGTTTTTCTCGATTCTCATTGGACGAGACCTTATGTCTGGCGGTGCCGTTTTGTTGGTTTGGCGGTACCGTTTTTCATTGTCTAATCTAAAAATAGTCTGGCGGTACCGTTTTGTTTGTTTGGCGGTACCGTTTATCATTGTCTAATCTAAAAATAGTGTGGCGGTACCGATTTGGTGTTTGGCGGTCCCGCTCATGGTAAGTATGGCGGTACCGGCGTTGGCACCCAAATCTCATCCGCTTGGTGTGGGAGGGGGGGGGGGGGGGGCGGTGATGTCCGTCCAAACTGTTGTGTTCATTTATCAGAGTATTGTATTTTCAATGCCGGTATTTTCAGATTAGCAATGGGAGCGGCATGTGAGGTGAGAAAAAGAAAAGAAAGAAAGAGGCCCATTCCATCTGTTTTGGGTGAATGGGTTGATGTTTTGGTGACTGGGCGAAAAGGAGGTATGGATTCATCGTTACCAATATTACAGGGAATACCGGATACTGCTATTAGAGATTATAGGATGAAGTTGTGATTAAAAAACACATACCTTTAATTTTAGTTGTTTTTTATTTGGCGATGGCTTGCCTTTATAGATTTAACCGTGGTCCCATATCCGGCGCTGTGGTCTGTATTAAATGTTCCAGATTTCGTGCGGCGTATTGTAATACCAATCCACTCTTATACAGTGAGGCAATGTTGCCATGAGGCGGTGTGTTGCCGGCATGGCTCGCCCTTGGGGGGTCCGGGATTGAGTCAATGACGGTGTTAGTGTGCACGTCCTGGTATTCATTGTAGTCACTGTGTTGACTGGTACTCTCTTCTTGGAGCGGCATTATAGTAATACGCGGACTTCGTGAAATATCCTGTATTGCTGTAGCAAGCAGGTCCGTGGACTGGCAATTGTCGTTCCTAGTGATGGGCGGATTCTCTGCACTGAGAGGTATTAAAAGGGGAACTTGACTCCCCGAAAATTCGTTTAATGCTATGGCGAGCGGGTTATCAGTCACACGTTGGTGTTTTCGTCTGAAGTGTTTCTTTAAGTATTCAGTTCTTCTAAAAGTAAGTCCGCAAGTGCCGCAAGTGACTCTCCCTGTGTGTAGGTCTTCTGTCCTGTAGTGCCTGCGCTAACTGTGTTGACTGGCATATGTTTTTTTACAGGTGTTGCATTCGCGCGCCATATTGGTAAAGCGTACTGGTATTCTCCTGATTAATACCATTGTGACGTCGCCTGCATTGTGACGTAGCGTCGTGAGCAGTGTCTCCAAAAAACCTAGGGCACTTGTCGTGTTGAACAGAAAGTGAATGAATGCATTAAAAATAAATAAATGAATTTCTAGAATACTAGAAATCCTTTCTGTTCAGGCCGAGTGGTATTAGCGTTCTAAGTGTAAAAATCCACTTAATTTCAGCAGCATGTCTTTTCGTGTGGCTGTGTAGTGCCTCGGGATCGGTAGGGAGTACCTGAATAATCCGATATTTTACATCACGGATATTGTGGTCCGGTTGATTGAAGTGGAAAGCGATCACGTCCTTGCATTCTTACGATTTCCCAAATTGAGTATTTCTGCAAGAACCACATCGTAATCACATGACCGGAATAAACATCATTGAAACATGGCCACATCTGGAACATCAAAAATTTGTGTTGGTGTTATTACATTCAAACATCAAAACCCACCAGAGTGTGTGTCAAAAAAATGCTTTCTCTGAGTCTGTAGTATGTTATCATTATATTGCGGACAAGGCTTTCGAATTACCGATTATTTTGTGATTTTACCGGTTCGTTACTTATGCCATTAGCAAATTAATGAATTCAAAGTCATATCAAAATCTCCTCACCCGCATTATTTAATCGTTCCTGTGCCAGTTATAAAAAAAATATAGGAACCGCGATGATTCCCTCACATCTAACCGACTCCATTATGCCATATGGGCGGAGAAGGACGTGAAGAATAAAACTTCCCCTGAAAGAAGACCTTTTCATGGAGAAAGCTTCTGGGGAGCGTCCCATAACAGACACTTGAGAATACTGATCCAAGGTTTCTGTTACAACAGAGGTGCTACTAGTAGGATACACAACAAGACTGTTTAATCTTAAACAAAATCTATTGAATCAAATATACTGGAGGATACGCATATCCTATCATTCATCCCCATGAATTCTGCAGAACGTCTTCTGCACGCGCTCAATGATCTGGGCATGGCGACACAAATGATAGTAACTAATTGTTCTGGTGCGTCACAAACTGAACTATCATAGGGTGATCCCACTGGTAGCAAAACTGTCCAAATACTCGCATGTTGAGCGTCCAATACAAATGAAACAGGCGACCTTTCGGAGCAGCGAGTCTGCTAGTACGTTCAGGCGACCCGGTATATGACGGATAGAGAAATGAACATGAAAATTCTTCTCCGTTAGTTATCATAACGGAAATGAATGGGTGCCGCCCTGGTTCCTGATGTACGCTACCACTATCGAGTTGTTCAACAATATCTGAACAAGCGTGTCCGCATTGATGTAGCGCTAACAATATTGACATCATTCTTTGATGTTTATGAGTTTCTCCAGGAACCGAGGATCTCAAGACCCCTGCATTTCGAGTCTGTCGGACTCAGGGTCATGCCCCAAACTACTGACTCATACCTGTCACAATCGTGAAAGCTGGATCTGGCAGTTGCAGCAGAACTCTTTGAGTTAACCACTGAATATCTGCCCCAATATGGACCTTTTGTTTACTAGATCTGTTAAAACAACACTGGTCCTGAGCAAAAGCGTTTTCACACTCCAGTTCTGGTTAAAGAATAACTGGAGGGGATGTGTGTGTAAGTGACCCATCTAAGCAAGATGCGTAGCCGCTCCGCACAACCCTATCAGTCGCATAAAATTTCCTGCTGTTAATGCGTCTGCTAGTAGACAAAAGCGAGCATAACAACTGACCAATTTCGTTCTGGATAATGGCAGACAAATCAGATTGTTGCGAGACATTACCGAGTTCATTATTCGAGTGACAGCCCAGGGCACTATCTTCAGACTGAAGCACATCACTTGGAACTGAAATACTATCCCTTGGACGACGAACCGTAGGTACTTTCTGAATGCCGGATATACCAGGACATGAAAAAATGGATCATTAGATCTATGCTTGTAGCATAGTCGATCACTTGAACGCTCGCTTTTACCGACTAAATGATAACCATAAATAAACTTTTAGAGCTTTGATAAACTTGTTATCCAGCTCCAGTCAGTTATAGGTCGGATCAAGCTCTATGGCTTCGGTACGAATACCAGGTGACTATAGAATCCTGGACAATCTTGATTCTCGACGAACTCTATTACTTTCATTGTCAAGAGAACCTTTACCTCCGATTGGAGAGACTCTTATGCAAGGATTTGATAGAAGCATTGTCCATCACAGACATAAAGTTAGTTGTGGTTCTCTCGGAAAGATAGCTGTAGGCGGTCCGAGACCACACTTCTCGCCTATTGGTCTTCCGTAATAGTTATCCAGTTTGATGCGAATCTTGATAACCATCCATCAACTGCTAAACAATTGAGGTCGTAACCCTCACCTGTAGTACCTACGAGGCCTACGGAAGGAGAAACTACGTCTCCTTCGCGGAGAGCCTCGAGCCAACGGCTTAGGGGCATCTGACTGGTAGCCTCGATCAGACCTAAGCCTCCTATCCGAGTCACTGTATGACGATCCCTAGAGTAATTATATTAGGGTTACCTATACTATCGTGAGGGGTCCTTTTTAGATGACTTTCTGTCTAGGATGTCCTCCCTTACTCCTTTCTGCTATTGCGAGTCGATTAGACGCCGACTTAAGGAGCAGGGTATTGATGCTTTCTTTGTAGCTTGGTCATAAACCAATGAAAGCTTATCCTCAAAAACTTAGTGTCCGGAAGCCCGAGCGACCCAAAGAGAGTTTTTCACCTTATCATCTATTAAGGATGACGACGCAAGGGCTCCGTCACGTCTGATTAACTCAAGTTAGCAACTGCTAAGGCAGAGTTATACATGATAAATATAAGAGCCCTGGAAAGGACTCTAAATGAGGTATGAACATCCTCAAATTCCTTTCAATAGAGACGTTGCATCACAGTTCTTAAAGGTGATCTGCTTAAGACAGTGAGTCCAAATGCGCTCTGAATGAAGAAATACCTTCTCAATTGTGTCCGAGCGAATAGTGAATGACAAAGGTAAGGCTATAACTAGGTCCTTAGCCTGCTCATTCAAATGCAGAGGAACTCTCAATACATCTTCCCCGTTTTCCATTAATCAGTAAAATTACGGAAGATGATGACAAGAAACCGCCTTACTTCTTTCCACTGAAAAGTTAAATATGGCGTCATCTAAAAGGCCAAAGGCCTGCGACACCTGTCTATACTTAACTGGAAAAGACATTTCCTCCTCTTTTTTCCGGATAAAGTCAGTGTTCATCAACGCTAGCGGTTTCTTGCAAGTAGTCGCAGCATTCAGATTCACTGGAACAAATTCAGGGTGGTGTTGATGGATTAAATGCATCGCAACCATGTGTAGTTCCGAAAGGGAAGGGTAATCCCCCTCCATATCCCTTTCATCATTCGTCTGAATCAGTTGAAAATCACGGTCAGCGGCATCTGAATGTGCAGATGACTGGACCGAACTAGCACCAACCAACACCTCAGGTTCTGAGACTGCCGTCGGCTGCTTCTGCACTTGCTGGGATGCTGCGATGAGCTGCGCAATCTGCGACAGCAAGTCCATTACGGAGGCCTGAGGAGCAGCGGTCTTCTATTCTGGCTGCCGGTTGCTACCGGGACAGTGTGTCCGAGACGGCTCTTTTCTCTGGATGTCCCGATATATGAGGCCTCGTCTCTTAGCTACTGAATAGTGCTACTTTCGAGCAGTCGCACAATTCTGAATCTCAGGAACGAACTCGGGGAAGTATTGATGAATTAGATCCATCGCCACCCTGTGCTGTTCCGAAAGGGAAGGGTAATTCTCCTCCAAATCCCTTTCACCATCCGACTGAATCAGATTATATTCACGGTCATCGGCATCTGAGCGCACAGATGACTGGACCAACCCAGCACCATCCGACAGCTCAGGTTCTGAGCCTGCCGTCGGCTACTTCTGCACTTGCTGGGATGCTGCAATGAGCTGCACAATCTGCGACAGCAAGTCCGTTACGGAGGCCTGAGGGGCAGCGGTCTTTTTTTGCTTGGCCACTTGCTGCACCTGGGACAGTGTGTCCGAGATGACTCTTTTCTACAGACGTCCCGATGAATGAGGCCTCGTCTCCTTGGCTACTGTATGGTGTGACTTCTGTGATGAAGAGTGGACCTTCTCGGAGATGCAGGCTGAATATCAGAAGTCACGTAGCCAAGGTGCGGTCGTGTGTGCTTGGTAGATGCTAAAGAAGAAGCCGTAACTATAGCCGACCCCGGCTGTGAATTGAACGGAGCGTCCCAGATGGGAGGCGTGGACGTATGCTCCGAATGATGCAAGTTCCGAACTACAATATCTGGCCCCAGATGTTGTTATGAAAGAGAGAGGGGGGGGGGGGGGGGGGGGGGCTCTCTCGCTCGTGGTCCTTCAGACCTTGCCGAGCTTCCTGCTGAACTTGCCAGCTTCTTCCTCTCCGTCGTCGCAGGACGGGCCTGTTATTATTTTATAGTGCTCGCTCTACCCTTTCTACTCTCCTTGACCGCAACGGACACACCTGGCGTCATGGTATCCTCGAACGGTGTAACCGCTTCACCGGTCGAGCTAGCTGGCGACAGGGAGCTGAAACCACACTGTGGTTTATTGCCCTGTCTAATATTCATGAGCACTTTAGCCGCTAGCTCTGATTGACTATCTAAATGTGATGAGGGAAGCACACTCTCTGACGGCTTCATGTAAATATCACCATGTTCTTTTTCCTCTGTAAATAGAAACTTTTTTGGCGAGAGGACCGGCGGCGGCCTCTCACCGCGAGAGGACCGGCAGTGGCCCCATGCTAATAACGTACCGTGACACCCATCTCCAACGTTTGTCATCCCATGTCCGGATAAAGTCCAACGACGCCAGCAGTTTCTTACTAGTAGTCGCAGCATTCTGATTTGCTGGAACAAATTCAGGGTAGTGTTGAAGGATTAAATCGCAATCATGTGCTATTCCAAAAGGGAAGGGTAATCCTCCTCCATATCCCTTTCACCATCCGACTGAATCAGTTGAAATTCACGGTCAGCGGCATCTGAACTTGCAGATGACTGGACCGACCCAGCACCATCCGACAGCTCAGGTTCTCAGACTGCCGTCAGCTGCTTCTGCACTTGCTGCGATGAGCTGTGCAATCTGCGACAGCAAGTCCGTTACAGAGGCCTGAGGAGCAGCGGTCTTCTGTTTCCTGGCCACCGGCTGCTCCTTCTTAGACTGCAATGGACACACCCGGTGTCACGGTACCCTCGGATATAGTCGAGCTAGCTGGCAACAGGGAACTGAAACCACTGGTTTGTGGTTTATAGCCCTGTTCAATGTTCATGAGCATCTTTGCTGCTAGCTCTGTTTGATCATCTGAATGCGACGACGACAGCACACTCTCTCTAGGCGTCACGTAAACATCACCATGTCCTTGTTCCTCTGAAATAGAAACTAAGAAACGAGATTGACTCTGTGGAGAGAGGACCGGCAGTAGCCTCTCGCCACTAACAACGTACCGTGACACCCCTCTCCAACGTTTGTCATCCCATGCGATACATGTTGAGCAAGAATTAGTGAGAGTAAATCGACTACAATCAAGGCAACCAACATGTAAATCAGAGGAAAGACTTCCTCGCCTTGCTTATCGAGCAATATGCTCTCATAATGAAGCAAACTAAGTCGATCGTACTCCCACCAACTCCACATTAAATATTATAAAAAGATATATAACAAAAAACATTCAAAATATAAATCGAAAAATACTTTACACAAAAAATGTTTTTTTAAATTTTGACAAGAGGAGCCCAAGTTCCCAAAGGGAACGAAGTGCCAAAATGTATCCCGATAGAGCCCAAGTGTGGATAAAAATTATTTTTATATCCAAAAATTAACTGCTACACTACTGGAATATTTAATGTATCTCACAACAGACCTACCATATAATAAATAAGAAATTATGTATATAACTAGAGGGGGTATCAGTACCCCGTGGCTCACCAACAGGTGGCCAATGTAAACGAGTGGCTGGAGTAAAAAAAAAAAAGTTCAAAACCTGCACACAAAAGTCCAAAATTAAAGAAAATAAGCAGCTAAAGGGTTAAATAATATAATAATAACCCCTAAGAAGCATGGAGATATGCTGCAAGGTAAATCTCCACTTGGGAGAAAGGAAAAAAAACCCATCAAAACCTGCACGCAAACATCAAAATAAGTCTAAAATTTGATTCAAAGGGTTAAAATTAAGACAAAATACCCTGGAAAAGAGTTAAATGTTATAGTGAACCACCATAGCAATATGCAGAAACTCTACACTTGGAAGAAAGGGAAAAAAAACCCCCATGAAAACCTGCACGCAAACGTCAAAATAAGTCTAAAAATCTATTCAAAGGGTTAACATTTTTTTAAAAATGCACTGGAAAGATATCAATGTTATAATAATCACCACTGCAATATGCAGTGAGGTCAACCTCACTTGAAATTGTTTTTTTTTATCACAACCTGTACATAAAAGTAAGAAACTGTAAGCCTAAGTCCAAAAGCTGTACATAAAAGTCCAAAATTGAAGTAATTCAGCAGGAAAAGGGTTAAATAATACAAACATAGCCCTAAGATGCATGTTTACAAACAATAGAAAGCATGGACATATGCTGCAAGGTAAATCTCCACTTGGAAGAAAGGAAAAAAAAACATCAAAACCTGCACGCAAACATCAAAATAAGTCTAAAATTTGATTCAAAGGGTTAAAATTAAGACAAAATACCCTGGAAAAGAGTTAAATGTTATAGTGAACCACCATAGCAATATGCAGAAACTCTACACTTGGAAGAAAGGAAAAAAAACAAACAATGAAAACCTGCACACAAACGTCAAAATAAGTCTAAAAATCTATTCATAGGGTTAAAAATTTTTTAAAAATGCACTGGAAAGATATCAATGTTATAATAACCACCACTGCAATATGCAGTGAGGTCAACATCACTTGAAATTGTTTTTTTTTTATCACAACCTGTACATAAAAGTAAGAAGCTGTAAGCCTAAGTCCAAAAGCTGTACATAAAAGTCCAAAATTGAAGTAATTCAGCAGGAAAAAGGTTAAATAATACAAACATAGCCCTAAGATGCATGTATACATACAATAGAAAGCATGGACATATGCTGCAAGGTAAATCTCCACTTGGGAGAAAGGAAAAAAAACCCATCAAAACCTGCACGCAAACATCAAAATAAGTCTAAAATTTGATTCAAAGGGTTAAAATGAAGACAAAATACCCTGGAAAAGAGTTAAATGTTATAGTGAACCACCATAGCAATATGCAGAAACTGTACACTTGGAAGAAAGGAAAAAAAAAAAACCCATGAAAACCTGCACGCAAACGTCAAAATAAGTCTAAAAATCTATTCAAAGGGTTAAAATTTTTTTAAAAATGCACTGGAAAGATATCAATGTTATAATAACCACCACTGCAATATGCAGTGAGGTCAACCTCACTTGAAATTGTTTTTTTTATCACAACCTGTACATAAAAGTAAGAAGCTGTAAGCCTAAGTCCGAAAGCTGTACATAAAAGTCCAAAATTGAAGTAATTCAGCAGGAAAAGGGTTAAATAATACAAACATAGCCCTAAGATGCATGTTTACATACAATAGAAAGCATGGACATATGCTGCAAGGTAAATCTCCACTTGAAAGAAAGGAAAAAAAAAACATCAAAACCTGCACGCAAACATCAAAATAAGTCTAAAATTTGATTCAAAGGGTTAAAATTACGACAAAATACCCTGGAAAAGAGTTAAATGTTATAGTGAACCACTATAGCAATATGCTGAAACTAAAAAAAAATTTGAAAAGCCAAAAAATCAAAACCTGTACACAAAAGTTCAAAATATTTGAGAGCGGACGCCGACGCTGATGCCGACATGAGGGCTATGCCATAGGCTCACACAACTAACGTTGGTGAGCCACAAAAGGCATTGTTAATGTAAACGTCAGAATGAAAACGAGACCCCAGGAAACACGGCCCGAAGTCAGTAACAGATTTTTGAACTATCCCATGTAAGGCAAGATCTTCATCAGTAGAAAAAACGATACATTGGATGTATTATGCACAACCAAAATGCCTAAACACTCCAAGGGTGAGAACGTAACCCTGGGGATATACAGAATAAACATTCTGTGTAACACGTTAAACTCCCAAGAAATTTTATAAAAAAAATTCACTAAAACAAGCCAAAAAGCTTGGGAGTTTAACTTAGTGGGATGAAGGGAGGGTAGGAAAGGAATACTTCACTAACAGTGGAAAAATCGTTATGAACAATGATGACGTCAGGCCCATGTGCCGAAATTGGGGAACATGAACTAATTTTTATAAATATTATAAAATTACAGCCCTGAACATTTCAAACCACCGTTTCTTCCTTCATCCAGTTGTGTCCTTGGATCCACCAAATTAACCATTGATTTGTGTCTGGCATCATTATAAACTGAGATTTAAAAGCACAGAAGTCAGTTTGTTGTTATCTGACAGAGGGCCAAACAAAGAATGATGTTGGTGCCAATTCCGCTCACTTCCTGGTGTCTGCGCATGCGCGGACAGTAAATGTATGGAGGACCAGATAGGAATTCTAATTTTTGGTTTTGCATGCAAATTTTGGGGATTGGGGGGGGCAAAATTTGTGTTTGGCTCTCGATATTTTAGAGTTAGCACCAGCTAAGTCTGGGCCATTGGTTGTTGTGTAAAAATAGTGAAAATTGCAGAATAACATAAGAGAAGGGGTCACAACAGGTTGCGACCACTAAAATAGGCGTAACTTATAAATAGGTTACAAACTTGATTCCTTATTTCCAAGTCTGCATATGGATGGATGGATGGGCAGCATAGATGGACAGACCAGTTAGTGAATGGATGGATGGATGGATGGATGGATGGATGGATGGATGGATGGATGGATGGATGGATGGTTGGATGGATGGTTGGATGGATGGATGGATGGATGGATGGATGGATGGATGGATGGATGGATGGATGTGGATGGATGGATGGTTGGATGAGGTCACAAACCAATTCCTTATTTCCAGGCCTGTAGATGGATGGATGGATGGATGGATGGACGGATGGATGGATGGATGGATGGGCAGAAATATAGGTGGACAGGTCAGTGAATGGATGGATGGATGGATGGATGGATGGATGGATGGATGGATGGATGGATGGATGGAATGGAATGGAATGGAATGGAATGGAATGGATGGATGGATGGATGGATGGATGGATGGATGGATGGATGGAAAGCCAGTTGGATGAGGTGTTCAATTGAGCTATATCTCACTAGCAAGAACTCTTCTCCGAGGTATTCGGTCATGAGACTGCTCCAAATTTGTCACAGTGGGTAGTGAGAAATAAAATTTAATGTTTTTCTTTCATGTGTACTATTCAAGAATTATACAAAGTCTGAAGATGATCTGAGAAGTTAAAAAATTTATAGTAATTTATATATTTTTTATACTTACCAATGACCCAGACATAGCTGGTGCTAACTCTTAAAATATAGGGCCAAACACAAATTTTGCCCCCCAATCCCCAAAATTTGCATCTAAAACTAAAGAAAACATGTCCTGAAAGGCCCTCCACACATCGCCCCTACTGCGCATGCGCAGTGTCAAGGACGTTCCGAAATTGGCGCCATTTATCATTCTAATAACCAGTGCCTGGTAAGCGCTATGTACTCAGCGGGGAGGCAAGAGTTCCCAACTCCTGGGAGGGCCATCCCCGTCTGGGTCATTGGTAAGTATAAAAAATATATAAATTACTATAAATTTTTTAACATTTTTATACTGTACCAATGACCCAGACATAGCTGAATAGTAAAAAGGCTGGAGGGCCAAGGACATAGAGCAAAATGGAATACGCTCAATAAAATAAAATAGAGTCATCCCCTGTAGGGGAAAGAAGTAATAGGCCTTACATGTATCTTTCTTATTTATGATAAATTAGAAAGATACAACACCTTCCAAAAATTGAGCTTCATACATCCATGTACTCTATTAATATCCAATAATCCTTATACTAATAATTTTTAAAGTAAGCCAATAATAACGTAAGTCTAGAGAATAGAGACTCTTATACTCCTAAAAGTGTGTGAGAATTGCATAATCATGTCCGTTGACATATGCAATATTCAAAAGCTATACTTTAAAAACTAAGACTTGAATGAATTTTATAACTTAAACTTCTCACTAAACAACCATCCCAATAACAGCTCAGAATTACTAACTCCGGAGGAGGTATCCCCTTGTTTTCATAGTAAAAAACAGGTGACCCAAGGGAACACCCTTCCCCCCCCCCCCCCCTTTTTCTTGCCCTGGGTCAAATAGCCCAGAGCGAAGAGGGCAGCCGAACGGAGACACTGCCGAAACAGACAGCCTACCTAGCTATAGTAGCAACTGTTAAGTGAATGACATTCTGAGCAGTAGAGAATAGACCTAACAATAGAGGCCTCCAGAAATGGACTCGATATTTCTGAGATAAAATTCATGAATGGATGGCTGAGCGCAATGAGCAGCCTTCAAAAATCTATAATAGCAACACTATTAATGTAAGCCCAAGAAGTAGAAGAACTCTTACTTCATGAGCCGAAATCTTAAGCACAACTGCTAAGTCAATGATATACCATAAGCAGTACGCTAGTTAATAGAATCCATTAACAATAAAATGGAGCGTAACGTCCTTCTACTAGACATCAAAGACAGAAGAAGCTTACGCCCTTGTAATAAACAGATATCTGTTTATAAATACATAAACTGTACCCGGAAAGAGTAAAGGCCTATGCCCATACGAAGACGGAAGGACCTTAAAATAATAGGTTCCGGATAATAGGAGCCTAACTCTTATGCAACAATCCAACCTAAATAGTAACGGAAGTATTGATTCCGAAACTATGAAAGTGAAAATCATCCATCGATAGTGCATGAAACTCACTGACTCTACAGTAAAAGAGAAACCAACAGGATTACTGTCTAAAAGGTCAGAATTTGAAAACTACTGTTTCCAGAGGCTCAAATGATTACTTAGCTAAATAAGAACCGAAGTTAAAATCCGTATAGGAATTTAATCTAAAGATTCTAAGTCTATTTATCAAAAAGTTACTAACTGACTTAGATAAAGAGACAAAAGACTCAAATGTAAACTATCGTAGAGTGCATAGGTATGAGGTAACATAAACCTATAACCTAAATAACAACAGGCTGCAGTAGATCTTGTGAAACAAGTATACTAAAAAATAGCAATGAGTAGTATGGAGGGATCAACCATATGAACATAATGATCCCTACACCACGACGGAAGAGCCTCCACTTTAGTCGCATAGAATAGCGAAGAAGAGGATCTCCTATAGTAAGAAATCGCGTCCAAAGCTCGTCCAGTACAGTGCTTACAATGCAATATGGACCACACAACGGAATACATGAAGGTTGCGACCTTGCTGGTTGTGATAAAGATGGCACGATTTACCCAGTGAAAAAAGATCCTCACATAGAGGAAGATTTCACGTTAAGATCCACAGTAGACAAGAGAGTAAATTACTCATGATCTCTGTGAAGATAGAGATGCTATCAACAGAAATGTATTGTGGTTGTTTATCTTAGCAATACCTACTAAAACAACAGCGCCGGAGGATACGCGTATCCTATCATTCCGTCCTATAGATCAATAGAGCGTTAACAGTATTAGCTCAGAGATCTGGACAAGCCAACACATACGTCTGCAATTGATTAGCAAGCTGTGTCATAAATAAAACATCATTGGGCGCTCCCATAGATAGCAAATCTGATTAAATACTTGTTTGTTGAGAGTCCATTCTGACAGCAACAAGCGACCCGTAAGAGAACGGGAGTGCAATAAAACAATCAGACGACCCAGAATATGACGGACCAAAACTGAACTTGGTGTAGTATAACCAACAGACGGATTCTTTCCATTAAATTGAATAACGGAAATGAAAGAGTGCCTCCCTGGTTCCGGAGATACGCCACTACTGTCGAATTAAAGGACAGGAATTTGGGCATGCGTTTCTGAATAATGTTCATGCAATGACATAAAGCAAGCCTAAAAAACATTATTCCGCGGAAGTTAAACTGATAGTTAAAAGACTGCGGAACCCAAAGACCCTGGCACTTCGAATCCGTAGGGATCAGTATATATCCCAATCTGTTTGACTGGCAACCGTCATAACAGCCACACTCGGGTCCGGCAACTGCGGCGGCACTCTCTGAGTCAACCACCGAATGTTTGCCCCAGTCTGAATCTCTTGTAACACTAGATAGACAAGAGAATGTATAAATCAAGCAATTCATGGATTGCCGGAAAGTTGCCGTCGAAGAGAAGCTCCTCCGAGAACGAAGCGACTCTGAGAGAGTTCTTAACCTACTATCCACGCGTGGATGTAGCTAGGGCTGCATCACGTCTAACCAACTCCAATCAGCCACTGAAGGGCGGAGTTATACGTGAACAAACTACTGCCCTCAAAAGAAATTACATTGAGAATAATATCCCGTAAATCTTTTCTTGAAGACGTAATGATAACGCCTCAGTAAGGCGGATTACGTATAATAATGCGTCTAAGTTAAGTCTACTATACATAATGTCGTTCCCAACATTGAAATTGGAAAAGACATAACGGCGAAAAGAATATATGCAGTCTTTAATCACACCGTCTAGACGCATATGAACTCTCGGTATGCCCTGCTCTGCCAAAATAAACTATATGTAAAAAAGATAAAATGGCAGAAATGAGCCACGCGGACAAGAAACTAAACTATCATGCTTAGTAGCAGGCTTGTATATATATATAAATATATAGCGTCGAAAAATAAAACACATGTTGTAATGACAATATTGGACTGCGTCGGTAAGTCAGGGACAAAGTCCCTGTACCGATCGAAAAATCCGAGTCCAATGACGCTATAAGTCTCTTATCCAAGATCGCAGCAATGAAGTCCGAAAAATAATCACTGGAAAAAATGCCAGAAGATATGAAAGGCATCTTCCGATACTACTAAAGGGAAAACTCGAAATCTTTCGAATCCCTTTCGCCATCCTGTCGGACCCTATAAAGCGTTCGGTCGTCCGTAGCTTGATGCAACCGCGGACCGCACCGACCCAGCGCGGTCGGATAATTCCTGATTCGACCGAGAAACCGTCAATTGCTGGGATGCTGCGAAACAACTGTGCTAACTCGGATAGCACGTCCGTGACTGAGGCCTGAGGAGCAGCGGTCTTACGATGCATTGCCGCAGGAAGCTCCGAGATCGTTACCCCGTGCATACTTCCAATATGCGAGCGAACGGAGTGTATAAGCCTCGTGTCCCTTGGCTACCGGATGGCGCGACCTATTCGCTGTGGAATCACTGAATGCCGAAACTGATCGGATACTCGAGGTCACGTAGCCAATGTGCGGTCGTGTGCCCTGCTGTGAGGATGAGGAAGCATTAAAGACAGTCTCTCGGACTGTCAATATAACGGAGCGTCCCGAGCAACGGACATATGCTCCGAATGTAAAATATCTGAACCACAACATGCGGTCCCCTATGTTGTCGGCTTCCTCCGATCTGTCCTCAATCTGCCGTCACTGGGTGAGTACTAAAGTAATTAAAGTGCTCGCATCACCCAAATCTCCTTCCTAGACCGCAACGGACGAACCCGGCAGCCGAACCATTCGATGAATGTACGCTACACCGGGTGAGCTAGCGAATGTCACTCCGTAAGCGATAGACATATTCCATGAGCACTTATTGCCGCTAACTCTTCATTAACTATGACGACAGAGGCACACTTTTGAAAGACATCTCCATAACTCTTCGAACAAGAAACCAGAAATGCTTGGATAGCAAGCATAAAATAATAATATATGTAGCGTCGTTCAATAATTCGAAAGTTTGTGTGACATTATTGGACTATGTCGGAACTGAGGGACGATGTCCCTGAACCGAACCAAAAATTTCTAAGTCCACCGACGCTATCAGTTTCTTATCCGGCATCGCAGCATATGTTGTTCCGAAAGGGAAAGCTTAAAATCCACCGAATCCCTTTCGGTATCCCATCGGACCGGATGAAACTTTCGGACGTCCGTACCCGCTTCCGCGGAGCGTCCCGACCCAGCATCGTCGGATAAAATATATGCGACAGATTCAGTTGATGCTGGGATGCTGCGATAAACTGTGCTATTAAGGAAAGCACATCCGTTCCCGAGGCCTGTGCAGTAGCGGACTTACGATGCATTGCCGCTGGAAGCTCCGTGTACGTTGACTCCCGCACACTTCCTATGCGAACGTCCGGAGTCTGCAGGCCTCGAGTCCCCGGCTACCGACCCAGCGCTGTCGGATAATTCTCGATCCGACACCGTTTCTGTCGGCTGCTGGGATGCTGCGATAAGCTGTGCTATGTGCACAAGAATGTCCGGCGTCGAGACCTGCGGAGGCGCAGTCTATCGCTGCTTCGCCGAGGGCAGCTCCGCATCAGATGGCTCCCGCATACTTTTCCTATGCGAACGTCCGGAGTCCATCGGTCTCGAATCCCTGGCTGCCGGATGGTGTGACCTGGTCGCCGAAGAATCCTTGATCGGCGAAGCTGGTAATATATCGGCGGTCACGCAGCCAAGGTGCGGTCGTGTGCGCTGACGAGAAGAGGAAGCCTTAGCAGTCTCAGCGGACTGCCTATACAACGGAGCGTCCCGAGCGACGGACGTATGCTCCGCTAACCACACATTTGTACCACAACATCTGGGGCCAGATGTTGTTGAACGAGAGAGGGGCCTCTCTCGCTTGCCGTCCGGATGGACCGGAACGAGCTATCAACCGGACTAAAAGGCTTCCTCCGTTCTCCCTCCGATCCGCCGTCACTGGGTGTGCATTAAGTTAATTTTATAGTGCTCGCATCACCCCAAAATTCCTTCTAGACCGCAACGGACGAACCCGGCTGCCGAACCATTCGGTGAATGGACGCTACACCGGGCGAGCTAGCGGACGTCAAAGGCCGTCGAACCTACTAGGGTCCTCTTAGGCAATTGGCGTATTACATGAGCACTTTTCCGCTAGCCCTTCATTAATTGTGACGACGGAGGCACACTGTTGGAAGACATCACAGATACATCACCCTAATCTTGATCGTCTGAAATAGAAATTGATAAAGTAGAGTGACCCTGCGGGGAAAGGACCGGAGTGTCCAAATCCCCAACAACATACCGTGACATACGCTTCCCATATTGTCATCGAAATCATACGATACAGAACAGGAGTTAATGCGAGTACACTGACCACATATAGAATGATAATAAGGTCAGAGGAAGACTTCCTCTTAAGGCAATTGATCAATATCCTTTCAATGTGAAAAGAAAACAAGTCCTGGTACTCGCACTAACCCCTGGCAATCAAAATACATAATAATAATATGATCCATTAATATAGAAAAAATAATTGAAATCAAAATATTTTGAAAAAATATTTTTTCAGAACAGCCCAAGTTTCTGAAAAGTAACGTTGAGCCCCAATGGATCCCAAGCCTAAGTGTGGACAAAAATTTTAAAAATATTTTAAACAATTTTTTCAACACTTACGAACAATAATAATGTATCTAGTTACGATAAAAATAACATAAAGATATTATTATTTAGAAATCCCCCCCTCACACAGAGGGCTGTTGTAAATGTAAACAATGAGTGTAAAAACACTAAAATAAGACTCCAGGCACCCAGGCCCGAAATCAGTTACCAAAAATACACCATCTGATGCAAAACAGAGACTTCCAGGGAAGAAACTGCAGAACATCAGATGGTAGATGCAGAACACAACGCCTAACCACCCGTAGGTGAAGACGTAAATATGGGGAAAGAACAGAATTCATTCTGTTATACAGCTAAAACTCCCAAGAAATTTTAGTAATAATAATTACAGAAACTATGCCAAAAGCATGGGAGAATAGCAAGGGGGAACTTAAAGGACAGGGAGAGAGGAAAAACACTTGAAAAACAGTGTAACTAAATAATCAGAATGACAACAAAATGGCTGCTGCCTTGAAAATAGGTAACTTAACATAATTTCATTAAAAAATTTTAAGTTACAGCCCTGATAAAATTCTGTCACACATTCTTTTCCTCTCCTCCTTTTCTATCCTCCTTAGAATCACCATTTCACTAATATTTATGTGTCTGGCATCATTTAAACTGAGATTTAAAAGCACAAAGATCAGTCAGATGTTAACTGATGAAGGGCCAAACTTAGAATGATAAATGGCGCCAATTTCGGAACGTCCTTGACACTGCGCATGCGCAGTAGGGGCGATGTGTGGAGGGCCTTTCAGGACATGTTTTCTTTAGTTTTAGATGCAAATTTTGGGGATTGGGGGGCAAAATTTGTGTTTGGCCCTATATTTTAAGAGTTAGCACCAGCTATGTCTGGGTCATTGGTACAGTATAAAAATACTTTATTTGGAAAAATATGTAGCTTGAGATGTCTGAGATGCAATAAGTAAGTAAAATCAAATCATTTATTCCAGCTATTCCAAAGTAAATAAAATTCAGTAAATAGTATCTAATGTTTGTGAATGGGTAGTGACGATTATCTCAAGCATGGACAAAAGAGATAAGCATCTCCATGAGCAGATTTGCAAAACAAAAACAGGTGGAAATAAATAATTTCTTGTGCACACATATGAAATAGTGACTGTTTTCCATTCAAATAGGCTGGATTCTCTTTTCATTATACATGCTTTATAAAAAACAAGAGGCTCCAGGGGGCCTTAACTGCTCACCTGACAAAGTGGTTTAAAGAAGTATTTTGGGTCACATTCAGTTAGTCGTGGTTCATAAACACCACAAGGACACAAGGAATAAAGTCATGAAATTATTCAAAACTCTAGTGTCCATGTCAGATGATTATTATCATAGGTCTTCCTGAGTGCTTCCAATTCTATCAGCTGTAGACAAGCACTGCAAAACTTACGAGGGTTGTTAGGTCACTGCATCCCCCCCCCCCCAATATAGAGCCCCAATATTAACCCAAGGACTCAATTTGAACAATCTTGAATCAGCCCTTCCCCCTCCCCACACCCACATGTTGTATACCAAGTATCAAAAGATTCTAATTGACGGTGGAGAAGAAGATTTTTAAAAGAAATTCCCTCATTTTGCACTAAGAACAAGCTATTAATTGAAAATAGAATATGTTTTCATTTTTGGAATTCACTGAAAAATAACAATGACAGGTCTAAAGCTGAGTTTGAATACAGTTAAAACTAGAAGTCCTGTCGTGAAATGCGCACAAATAGCACGTTGATATGCGCGTTAATGTACGCGTTATGGCCCAAGTAAAGCTATCAAATTCTGTACATATGGCCTGTGCACAAGCAATGTTTCAGCCAATGGACCTCCGGGTAACCCGGAGGTCCATTGACAGAAACATTGCATGTGTTTGCTATGGGTAACCGGGAGAACCTGCCGTGCTCTGGATGCCATTCGATGTGGCAATTGCACGCAATTCCAACGCGCAATTAAGCCTAGATAAGCGCACTATTCGTGACAGGACTTGTAACTTTAACTGTAGCACTGGCAGGTTTGGACCATTACATTTGGTAAAGAGTTGATATAGATGAGATTTACACTACGGCTGTACAGTACTATCAGGGTTAGTTACTCAGTTTATTTATATTTATTTATTGGTGTTTATTTAAGGTCACATATTTCTGCACAATGGCTAATCATGACATCGACAGTTTTACGGGTGGAGGAAGCCGGAGTACCCAGAGAGAACCACCGAGCAACGGCAAGCAACTGTCAGCTCCCCAACATACTAAAACCACACAAGCAGGGTTAGCATTGGTGGAAGACAGGTGCACCATCGATGTGCAGTACGCCTTAGTACACAATGTCACCGTGCCCCCAGGTGGGCAATGGGGGTGAAGTGTCTTGCCCAAGGACACAATGCGGTTGCCGCAGGTGGGATTTGAACCGAGGACCTCTCGGCTTGAAGTCTGCACCTATACCAACTGAGCCGCCGCGCCCCCAGTTACTCAGTTAACAATGAAAATCTTTTATAACCAGAAAGGGTGACTAACCCTGTGCAATGCACAGGGTTAGTCACACCTTCTGGTTATAAACGTAACTATCATATCACATACTACATGAAAATATACACTGACTGTGGCTGTTAATTAACATGCACAGTTGGTTACATCTTGTTACATAGGGTGCAGGATTCAAGGAATTATTTTAAATACTTATACTGGATTGTGGAAATTGTTTTAAAGTGAATTCCAAAAATGAAAACATATTCTATTTTCAATTAATACCTTGTTTAAGATAAAATTCAGGCTCCCATAGGTAGCCCAAATATTAACCAAAGGACTCAACAAAAGCATGCTTCACTTCAAATGGTAGCAAGCAGTATACAGCGCACATCCCATGTTCAAAATTAAAACACTGGTTTGGAAGGTGTACTGCTAAGTATAAATGCTAATTAATTACCTTGATGTGTTTTCTGCACTCTGAAAACCCTTCTGCTAAGTGAGTGACAACTTCTTTATGGTCATCCAGTAAGTTTCTCAGAATATGAGCATACTTACTCTCTGTTTCAGAATCGACTACCTGTGAACAAAAATATTTTTTGTTCCAATTTATTTTTAATAAAAACACTGAAAGCAAGCTGAAATCACATGAAAATAGTATACAAAACACTTTGAGGCCATGCTTTACTTTCATGCAGTCCAGTATGTATTATTTTTGACTACCTCAAAAATCGCCACTCCATTATAATTATTTTTCAATTTTGCTTCCAAAACATAACTGATGATCCCACTGTGAGCTAGTTTCAACTAGTGATGAAATGATTATCAAAACTGGCTATCAACTGATTACCGGTTATTTCTCTGCCAATTATGCCGATTCCGATGGTTGAAGTAGGGCACTGAAGAAAATCTGCTGGTGTCTGTTATACTACAGAATTTCGCTCATAAATCATCAATTACAAAAGCTTAATATAAGTTCTCAGAGTATGCATATTTAGTGCTGGGCAATATTAACCAAAATAATATTTGCATTTTGGTTTGGGTGTGGGGAAAAGATCATTATTAACGATACAATCACACGATATTTTTCTTGTGAAGATTGAGTTTTATTCCGGTAAAGTGTTAATACGGTTTTGTGTAAGGGTACAAAAAGAATAATAATTTTGATGTTAATGTGTGTTGTGAAGTCATATGACGCATGGTTTCCACGTAGATCACAATGTATTATTCAATGTTCTTTTTCAACTTGTTACCTCCCTTGATGTGTTTATCTAATGTTTTCATGAACTCTACAATCTTGGGAAAATGGTGGCGATCTCGTACCAATTGCAGTTGGTAAATTCCGTAATATCTCTGCTCTACAAATCCTTAAATTTTTTTTAAATTTATTGAAATGGCCAGATATCAGAGGGATTTTTAATAGTCAGTGTTAAATATAGAATAACCGGAAACTGCCAGTTGTCATAATCGGCCAATGTCACATAACCGGCCGGTTCCAATTGCCAATTCCGATTATCGGTTCATCACTAGTTTCAACAAGTGGGCCAACTGGAACACGCTCAGTGAGCCTGTTTCAACAAGGGGGCCAAATGATTTGTTTTGGAGGCAAACAATTATTCAAGAAAATGTTTTGCAAGTCTTTTTTGCAAATTGTGTTAGGTCATTTGGAAAATGCGCAATGGTCAACAATTTCAAAAAGATGAGACAGGTTTTACAGTACATGTACCAACTACAGAATTGAGTGGTTTTGGTTTCAGTTTTATAACAAGACAAGGGTTTTGATTTGTTTTTATGCAGCCATCATGGACTGGAAAATCCAACTTGCAATCAGCAATGAATAAGAACTAATGTATGTGTTTCAGGACTACACTGTAAATTACTAATGTAGATTTTATTGTTTGATATATGTATCATAAGTACAGTGTAGCCAATAAAGGAGTAGTAGAATAATTATAATGACTGCTCTATGGGGAGTTTCATTTTGGAAAATGTTGCCTAGGCAGTCATGGAATTCTGATGTGATTTTTAGCTTGCCTTAACTGCTCATGCAATTTAATCCGGCATAAGCATTTTTTTGTTCACATACTTTCAGCTATTTTCGATGGTGATGGACCATGGAACATGTGTACAGAATATGCTGGGTACATGTGTGTGTCGGCCACTATATGTACCAGTCCCCCTGAACTTCTTGATCGATCTGACCACACTGGGGTGGAGGGGATAGTAAATGAAAGTGTCAATGACACTGTAGCTCAACTTGACAAACCTGAACTTGGTAAGTTATAAATGAAATGGCAAAATTGAAGATCATTGGTACCAATGTCATTTTTTTTGCCAGTGGCAACATTTTTTGACAGAAACCGAAGAAAATCGATAGCTCCCATCTAGAGGCCTCTCCAAACAAGCATGCCAGGTTTCAAAGCAATCCAATCATAAATGTGCCCTGTAGGGTGTACAAAAGGGAAATATTGTGGTCTGACTAGACTAAATTCTAAGAACGTTGACCATGGCAACATTTTTTGACAGAAATGGAAGAAAATCGATAGCTCCCATCTAGAGGTCACCGCAAACAAGCATGCCAGGTTTCAAAGCAATCTGATCATAAATGTACCCTGTAGGGTGTGCCAAAGGGAAATATTGAGTCTTCTGACTAAACTAAGTTCTAAGAACGTTGGCCGCGGCAACATTTTTTGACAGAAAAATTGAAGAAAATCGATAGCTCCCATCTAGAGGTCTCCCCAAACAAGCATACCAGGTTTCAAAGCAATCCGATCATAAATGGGCCCTGTAGGGTGTGCCAAAGGGAAATATTGAGGTCTGACTAAACTAAGTTCTACGAACGTTGGCCGTGGCAACATTTTTTGCCGGAAATTGAAGAAAATCGATAGCTCCCATCTAGAGGTCACCCTAAATAAGCATACCAGGTTTCAAAGCAATCAAATCATAAATATGCCCTGTAGGGTGTGCCAAAGGGAAATATTGTGGTTTGACTAAACTAAGTTCTAAGAACGTTGGCCGCGGCAACATTTTTTGACGGAAATTGAAGAAAATCGATAGCTCCCATCTAGAGGTCACCCCAAACAAGCATGCCAGGTTTCAAAGCAATCCGATCATAAATGTACCCTGTAGGGTGTGCCAAAGGGAAATATTGAGTCTTCTGACTAAACTAAGTTCTAAGAACGTTGGCCGCGGCAACATTTTTTGACAGAAATTGAAGAAAATCGATAGCTCCCATCTAGAGGTCTCCCCAAACAAGCATACCAGGTTTCAAAGCAATCTGATCATAAATGTGCCCTGTAGGGTGTGCCAAAGGGAAATATTGAGGTCTGACTAAACTAAGTTCTACGAACGTTGGCCGTGGCAACATTTTTTGCCGGAAATTGAAGAAAATCGATAGCTCCCATCTAGAGGTCACCCTAAATAAGCATACCAGGTTTCAAAGCAATGAAATCATAAATGTGCTCTGTAGGGTGTGCCAAAGGAAAATATTGTGGTTTGACTAAACTAAGTTCTAAGAACGTTGGCCGCGGCAACATTTTTTGACGGAAATTGAAGAAAATCGATAGCTCCCATCTAAAGGTCACCCCAAACAAGCATACCAAGTTTCAAAGTAATCTGATAATAAATGCGACCTGTGAGGTGTGCCAAAGGAAATTGTGGATGTACGTACTAACGTACGTACGTATGTACGCCGACGGACGAGAAGTGATGGCAATAGCTCAGCTTGACTTTGTCAAGTTTAGCTAAAAATGAATACAGGTTCATTCATTAACATTTTATTAATTCATTTAAAATTGATTGGCTTGAATGCACTCGAAGGAGAAATTACCCAACCCGCTATTAACACCCTTCACTCTGATGTCAAAATACCAAAATTTCAGGAAGCTGTTTTTTCCCATAATGCATCTAGAAATTTACACAATTCAATCTCGTTTGACAGAGCTCAATGAGCTCTGTCAAACGAGATTGAATTGGTTAAATTTCTAGTTGCATTGTGGGAAATTTTTTCTGTCTAAAATTTAGATATTTTGACATCAGTGTGCAGGGGGTTAACTAAGTCTTTAGAAGATCTTTGTGAAGCAAAAAAGTGAAAAAGATTTCAGAAGAGCAATTTGCTCACCTAAGGAGGTTCCAGGTGAGCGATTTATTGCCACCCTGGATTTTTCAGAAATCCAAGCCTGCCTAGGTTGTGGTTGGTATGAAAAAACGCCCACACAACCTAAACTGTACCCATACCGAGGACACTGGACAAGCTACACCAGTGCAAGGAATTTACAAAGGTGTTGGTAGGGGAGGCAGGTGCAATTTTGATGGGAAATTCACCACCTGACCCAGTCGTTTTGATGTAATTCACAAATACACAGCGAGAAATCAAGCACAAATGTCTGGAGTGCTGTCAAAATTAACTCGTGCAAACCGACCCAATCTGAGATAACAGTGAGGTCATTGAAATAACTGAAGGATGACAAAAAGACAGATCTGTGGATCATTATCCCTAAACTAACCATATAAATGTAATATGATTGCTGCCTAAAAACTACCATAATTCTTCTGGTATTGTATTTATGCAGCCATCATGGACTGGAAAATCCAACTTGCAATCAGCAATGAATAAGAACTAATGTATGTGTTTTAGGACTACACTGTAAATTACTAATGTAGATTTTATTGTTTGATATATGTAGTAGCCAATAAGGGAGTACAGTAGAATCCTCTTAATTGAATATCCATTTTGCCAGTGAAAATTATTAAATTAACAGGAGTATACAATTAACAGGGATTTGGTCAGTTTCCTGTATTCTGGAGATAAACTGGGCATTTATTCTATTATATCTTGTTTGACAGAGCTCATAGAGCTTTGTCAAACAAGATATAATAGAATAACTGCCTGTATTGGATGTAGTGAGACCAAAAAGGTTGATAAATAAGGGAAGTTTGGTGCATGTCACAGTAATTTTTTTGACATATTACAAAAATGCTGATAGGATCACCGCGATCCAATGTCGAGTTGTGACAGCACAAAAGTGGGTTTAATCATTATCAACTTATCGACCGGAAACCAATTGTTTACTATTTACTATGTGAAGGGTCACTGTGACCTTGACCTTTGACCTAGTGATTCCGAAATAAATAGGGCTCTTTCTTGCACCAATGCCAACCTATCTATGAAGTTTCATGAACGTAGGTGGAACCATTGTCAAATTATCATCTGGAAACCAATTGTTTACGATTTATTATGTTCAATGTCACTGTGACCTTGGCCTTTGACCTAGTGAGTCCAAAATAAATAGGGGTATTCCACTCACCTAGGCCAACCTACCTATGAAGTTTCGTGGATGTGGGTGAAACCATTATCAAGTTATCGTCCGGAAACCAATTTTTACGATTTACTATGTTGAAGGTCACTGTGACCTTGACCTTTCACCTAGTGAGTCCAAAATACATAGGGTTCTTCCTCTCACTGATGCCAACCTAACTATAAAGTTTCATGAACATGGGTCGAACCATTATCAAGTTATCATCTGGAAACCAATTATTTTGATTTACTATGTTCAGGGTCACTGTGACCTTGACCTTTGACCTAGTGAGTCCAAAATAAATAGGGTTCTTCCTCTCACGAAGGCCAACCTACATATGAGACAATAACACAAGCAGATTCACTCAAGGAAATTGAGGGGTTTTTTTTCTCGAATTTCACATTTGTTTCAGGGGCACACCTCTTGTGTTCGCCCCCATCTCGCCACTACATGAATTGGGTAAAAGGCTCAAACACGTTATTCTTGCCGGTGGGCTCCCCTTCCCTCACCACGCTCTCGCAAAATCCTTAGGCTCAAAATGATAAGCGTTTGTATTAAGATGCAATGGAATTTCAATATTCAAATGCGTCATGAATTCAGAAAAAGGTAAGGCTGCTATTGAATGTGATGAGAACAAAATGTCACTGTGAGTACACTGAACTGAAGGAATGCAGAGTGTCGGGAAACAATACACAAGTCGGGAATGGATTCATTGACGCCATTCTCAAAATATTTAATTCAATTTCATGAATACTTAATTACTTTTCGGGGTGCATTGTGAGATCAGAGCATTGTTTTTGTAAACTATAACTTCAGAAGGGGGTCTTCCCGTTTCGCCGATGTGATTCTAATGGGGTAGGTGTCAGTAATCCGCAGATCAAAGAAGTGCCGCGATAATTTGTTAATTTGGATGTTGGGAGATAATTTTTATCAATTTAACCCATGTACCACAGGGAAACTCACAAGTAACGACGAATTGATTGAATGTAAAATTGAATTTAAAAACCCGAATTTCGACTGAATGTAATGTAATTTTTTTATTGATTTATCAACGCAATAAACGAGCAAGTATAATATAATAATATGAACATTTAAAGACATAAAGCACATTTTTTAAAAACCCGAATTTCGACTGACTCTGTCTAAAAATGACAGTGCGTCAATCTGACCTTCCCTAAAGAGTCTTTTATAATAAGATAAAGCATTGTCGATGGCACGATACTTTTTTCTTCGTGGGGCCACCTTCCCACCATGTCTCAACTGCAGAATTGTTGATTCTGTGAATGCTTGTTCTTTCTTAATGAAATCAACTAAGAAGAACGAGTTAGGATGGGTTCCGGCAATTGCCTTCTTCAACTTGCTGTGCCATCCTTCTACATGATTTGTGGTGCGAGGGCCGACAGTCTCGTGATGGTTCCACACATTGAGGTTGCTACTCTCAACCCAGTTCGTCGTGACGTAGTCTGTGAACTTGGTAACTCTTGGGTCGACGTCTCTCTCCTCCAACGCTTCTTCCCATGCCTCTAATACAAGAAGCCATACGTCGCTGACCATATGTGGTGGTACAAATGGAAGGCCGATAGCACGTCGAACGACCGCATGAATGTTGTCATCTTGCTTGTAATCGTCTCTGAGGCTGCACTTTTCTGTTGCATACTTGTACACTGCTTGGGCGTAGTGGAAGTGACAGCCTTTGATGGTCGCAGAAGAGAAAACTTGTCGTAAAGCATTTTGTGCAGCAGTTTCGAAATCAGTAAAGATTGTTGCTGGTTGTAGGTGAATGTCTAAAGATGAAGCCTTCTGGCGTATGGTGCTGAAGAATTTTATATAATGGCAACATCTTATTGTCGACGAAAGCATGGATGGTATACAGCTGATAAAAGAGTTTCGGTGATTTCTCAAATGTCCCATCACAGAAAAACGAAGTCGCTTCGTCGAGGAGGTGTAAGTTTGACGCTGTGCTGAAAATGAGGCAGTTGACGTCGCTTGGATCTGACAGTAAAAACTGATCTCCTGCAGTTGTTTCCATGTAACTATCAGGTAAGCTGATTGCTGAGCGAGTTTTCGGAAGAGCCGGTATGGTTTTCGCACGAGACCTGTATAATGCTGATTTGATGCTATAGAATGTAGGAACTTTAGCAATGATGAGTGGGTCGGTATCCGATCTGAGAGAACCAAGCTCCTCTTGGTAAAGTGCGCTCACTGATTTGCTGTCGTGTCGAACGGTTTTCTTTAAATCTGCTAGGAAAGCATCGGCTACAATCTGCTCCATATCTGGTGGATGATTATGCTGCCCCATCAGCGAACTGATAAAATCGTTTTTCGTGTTGATAGTTGACCGACATCCTAAAGAATCTTTTTTAACGCAGTTCCAATGTATATTTGGTTGATTCTGAGACTTCACACGAAATTTATAACCACCATAAACTAAGTGTCTACCACCTCTCTTATTAGGGATGAAAGAAACATTTACTTGTTCACTTGCCATGATGAATTGAAGGAAATGTTGTTGATGTACAGCATGAAGGGTCATATTATATACTATTGAGATGTTTGAAGTTGTTTAGTTGTTTACAGTTGTTTACAGTTGATCAATGTTAACTGATTGTTAATCACTTTGGGACCATGAACTCAGCCGGTGAAGAAGAGTTAATATCAATCAGTGGGATTAACAACTTGTTCACACCTCCACCGGCGATTAGTTTTGGTTTGTTTATTTAACCTCATCGGCGAAACGGGAATAAACCCTTCAGAAGGCCTGCACAATAAAAGGAAGCTGATTGATTTGTATGCCCAGCACTTAATCCAATTTCGGTGAGTGTCTAATTGCCACCAGTTTAATTACAAAACAAACTACTGTAATTAAACACCTGCGAACACACGAAAGGGGGACGGTTACTGCTAGTCTAAGAGTGCCTTTTCCATTGTTTCTTTTTATCTTTTTATCTGAACTACCCACTATTTGAATGGCAGAACTACCCACTATTTGAATGGCAAAAGGAGATTTTTTGCGTTTGAATGATTGACATTTTTTAAAATGTTGCAACCACAGACATTGAAATATTTTGTAATGCACAATATACCGGGGCACCGAAGCCTTTATTAAGTGGTAAATGACATCCGACGTAGCTAAGCGTATTACGGCATCAAGTCATTCCAAGAAATCACTGAGGCGATGAATAGAAAGTATTTTTTCTATCAAATTGGAAACTTCAGGGCATTCAATCGCCAGAGTTTTGGGGAATGGCGCAATAGAGGACGGAGAAGTGAAATGGGGTATTGAGAGTTGGTGGGAGGGACAATTGATGCATAACTATGTTCATGTCGTTTTTCTGTCCATAACTTCTATGCCGGCATTTTCGGAGGGGGAAGGGGTAGGAAATAACAGCTGCGAAGTAGAAAACATTCTGTAAAACTAACCAGTAGCAATTTACAGACCTTCCTCTGTCTGTAACTTGTCCTGTACAGTTCAAAAGAGGGAATTAAATTTCAAGCACGGTGTCAATTGGCAGTATGTTAGGAGCTTATTATGCCTTTAGTTTTACTTTCTCAGAATATGATCGGTGGCTGAAATGGCTTCCAGTGGTAGTTTCAACCTATGTGTTTTACCCGGCACGTTTTCGTGTTGAGTTTTCAAAAATATCGGGAACACAATGTCCCAGGGTAAATTCAAACGTCTCGGACTCCAATGGGCCGAACCCTTCTCCCCCCCCCTCCCCCCCCCCCCCCCCCCCCCCCCCCCCCCCCCATCCATCTATTCCTTTCATAAGACCAACCTGCTTCAAATTTCTTCAACACAAGCCAACTTCTTTGGAGGAAGATGGGGGTGGGGGGGGGGGGGGGGTGGGGGTTTCTTCTGGTCCGAGTTCTCCAAGGAACAAATTTCTCAGACGTGGCGTGCAATGGGATAAGGTCTTTGTTAACACAACTTTTTATATTGTTTTCAATAGGCACATTTAAAGAGAATGAAGAAAATTTCTGTTTAAATAGACATCCGATTGAAAAGTGGATTTTGCCATATATATTATTAATTATTACTGCCAAACATTCTTTGTAGATTTGTGTGAAAGTCGAACAGATTTTAAGGTGGATTTACTCATCCCGCTGCAGCCGCTGGCTGCAATGGAAAAATCAGTGAATCACTGTGTGATCGAAATCGGCCGTGACATTGACAGATTTCCTGAAAACCTTTGTGGTCAGAATTCAGTTGCATTTGAAACCATTATCCCTTTATGGCCAGTGTATTGAACGAAAATGAAATTGAATGCACATCTCTTCGTCACAATGAGACATCACCAGTCTGAATCAACACACGTTTAAATAGGCTTATATATATAGCCTGTTCGCCAAACCCCATTTCAACTCACGTTTTTGCAGTAGCGCAATTGGTAGCAAGTCAATTATATTACCAAGAAGGAAATAATCCTTTTCACACTGAATCACCGTTGCAACTGTTGCAACTGTTGCAACTGTGATTTACCAAGAAGGAGATAATCTTTTTCACATCTAAACACCGTTTGCTCACAGTGTTTAATTTGGTAAATCGCCCACCGTGTCGGGTGTTTGAGACAGGATACACTTGGCACGTACTGTATATGATAAGAAACATGGACTGTTGCATGGGGCGAAATGTAAAGGTCCGGATGAGTGAGAACGTTTTTTTCATTTCGAACTGCCACATGTTTATTATCACTGTATGTGAGTGAATATAGGTTCAAAACGTTTATTTCTTTCATTTTGTTGTGTTGAATAAATATAAATAAATGAGTATTTGAATCTTCGTTCTGCTCTTTTTATTATACCGGCAGTACTTCTTGATTGAAAGCTTTTCCCAAGAATGAAAATTATCAATTTACCCCCAAACAGCATGTAGAGGTCGGTTGATTGTCTCATTGAGACTGAGAAAGAATGGCGACTATTGTTTGGAAACTCGCATTCAGTGGCATAATTGGCACAAAATGGATTTGTTTGGAGGGGGGTGGGGAAATTGAGGAATCTTTGCACGGCGATGAGTGATGGCCACTGCAAAACGCGTTACGTGGGAAATTTATGCACTTAGGCCTAGCGTAATGCAGGGGGGGGGGGGGGGGGGCGGCGGGGCTGGCAACATTAAATAGGCATATTTATAGGGCGGCGGAGGTAAGGGCGGAACAGTATCATGTCATATTTCGAAGGGCTATGAGCCACTAACGTTGATTGTATTTTCTCGGATATTGTTTCTCAGCCTATCCAATTCAATTTTTTAAAAAAATGCAATCTCCGAACAGAATAGATTACGCTCTCTGCAAAAAAACGCCTATAGAAATGTTAAAAAATTTATAGTAATTTATATATTTTTTATACTTACCAATGACCCAGACTTAGCTGGTGCTAACTCCACAAAAACCAGGGCCAAACACAAATTTTGCCCCCCAATCCCCAAAATTTGCATCCAAAACAAAAAGAAATCATGTCCTAAAGGACCTCCATAGTACGACTCTACTGCGCATGCGCAGTGACGCAGTCGTCCCGAAATTGGCGCCAAATATCATTCTTACTGGCAGTGCCTGGTCAGCGCTATGTACTCAGCGGGGAGGCAAGAGTTCCCAACTCAGGGAGGGCCATCCCCGTCTGGGTCATTGGTAAGTATAAAAAATATATAAATTACTATAAATTTTTTAACATTTTTATACTGTACCAATGACCCAGACTTAGCTGAATAGTAAACAGGCTGGAGGGCCTAGGACATAGAGGAAAATCCAATAAGCTCAATTATAAAATAAAGAGGTAACCCCTTAAGGAGAAAAGGAGTATTAGGCTTTACATGTATCTTTCTTATTTAATATTTAAATTAGAAAGATACACTACCCTTAATAATTGAGCACAATAACATTCATGTTCTCTATTAACATCCAGTATAACCTTTATACTAATTATTTTTAAAACAAGCCAATAAATAAAGTAGTCCAGAGAATTGAGACTCTTTATAATCATTTAAAAGTGTCCGAGTATTGTATATTAAAGCCCGTTTGACACTTGACATATACAAATGCTTCACACCGAGCTACACTTTAAAAATAAGACATGAATGAAATTAAACATTAATATTACACTTTAAAACCATCCCGGAAGCGACTCAGAAATACTGTCTTGGAGGAGGCATTCCCTTGCTTTTCACTATAAAGCAGGTGACCTAAGGGAACACCCGCCCCCCCCCCCCCTTCCCCTTGCCCTGGGTCAAATAGCCCAGAGCGAAGAGGGCAGCCGGACGGAGTCACTGCCGGAACAGAAAGCCTGCATAACTATAGTTGCAACTGTTTAGTGGACGACATTCTGAGCAACAGATAACGGACCTAAACAATGCAGGTCTCCAGAAATGGACTCAATATTTCTGAGATAAAAATTAGTAAATGTGGATGGCTGAGACCAATAAGCAGCCTTCATTAAATCTGTAATAGCAACACTATTAGCATAAGCCCAGGAAGTAGAAAGAGCTCTTACTTCATGAGCAGAAATCTTAAGCACAGACTGCTGAGAAGAAGATAAATCTTCATACGCAGTACGGATAGTTAACTGAATCCATCTAGCAATAGAATGGACTGAAATGTCCTTTCTATTAGGCATCAAAGACAGAAAGAAACGTTTCCGTCCCTTTCTGATGAACTGAGATCTCTGTTTATAGATACGTAGTGCTCTAACAGGACAGAGTAAAGGCCTACGCCCGTCTGAAGACGGAAGAGCCTTAATAACAATAGGTTCCGGATATTTATTAGGAGCCTGATTCTTAGCTAAAAAACCGACGTTAGTAGTGAAGGTGATAGTGTTCCCAACACTACGATAATGAGAATCATCCACCGATAGTGCATGAAGCTCACTGACTCTTCTGGCAGAAGAGAAAGCTAAGAGAAAAGCTGTCTTATAAGATAAGAATTTGAAATCTACTGTCCCAAGAGGTTCAAATGGCTTTTCCTTCAATTTAAGGAGAACCCAAGCTAAATTCCACTTAGGAATTAATCTAAGAGTTCTGGGTCTATTTATCGAAAAGTTTCTAACCAATTTCGATAAAGAGACATTAGATCCAATTTGTAAACTATCATGATGTGCGTAGGTATCAGATAACATAGATCTATAACCCTTTATAGTAACCGGTTGCAGTTTGATTTCGTCAAACAAGTATACTAGAAAGTTAGCAATGTCTGGTATAGAGGGATCAAATATATCAACAGAATGATCCCTACACCAACGACGGAAAACCTTCCACTTAGCCGCATAGTTTAGCGAAGAGGAGGTCCTCCTACAGTTAGAAATCGCGTCCACTGCTCGTCCTGTAAAGTGCTTGCCATGCAAGAAGGACCGCACAACGGAAAAACGTGAAGGTTGAGACCTTGCGGGTTGTGATGCAGTTGGCGCGATTTCCCCTGCCAAAGAAGATCCTCTCGTGGAGGGAGCTTCCGCGGTAGGTCCCACAACAGACACCTGAGTAGATTTATCCACGGTCTCTGTGGCGACAGAGATGCTACCAACAGAATCTTGCATTGAGATTGTTTTATCTTTAGCAATACTTGTTGAATTAACGGCGCTGGAGGATACGCATATCCTATCATTCCGTCCCAAGGGATCGATAGAGCGTCTACAGCAAATGCTCTTGGATCCGGACACGGGGACACATACGTCTGCAACTGATTGTTGAGATGTGTCGCAAATAAGTCTATCATTGGCCGTTCCCATTGGTAGCAAATCTGATTGAATACTTGTTTGTTGAGAGTCCACTCCGACGGCAACAAGCGACCCTTTCGAGAAAGGGAGTCTGCTAGCACATTCAGACGACCCGGTATGTGACGGACCGAAAGAAGAACGTGATGTTCCAACGCAAACAGAAGGATTCTTTCCGTTAGATTGAACAACGGAACTGAATGAGTGCCTCCCTGATTCCGTATATACGCCACTACTGTCGTATTGTCGGATAGGATTTGGACATGAGCATCGTGAATAATGTCCATCCAGTGACGTAACGCAAGCCAAATTGACATCATTTCCTTGATGTTTATGTGCTTGCACAGGAATTGCGGATCCCAAAGACCCTGGCATCTCGAATCCGTTGGGATTAATGATGCACCCCAACCTGTTTGACTGGCATCCGTCATAATGGTAAAACTCGGATCCGGCAACTGCAGCGGAACTCCTTGAGTTAACCACTGAATGTTTGCCCAAGTCTGAATCTCTTGTTTCACTTGATCTGACAAGAGAACGTCTACATCGAGCGAATGAATTTTCACACTCCAATTCTGAGTCAAGAAAATTTGAAGAGGCCGTGTGCGTAGCCGTCCCATCGGAATGAGATCCGCAGCGGCTCCGCACAGACCTATCAGTCTCATAAATTCTCTCGCTGTGACTTTGTCTGTATTTAGACAATAGCGAGCGTAACAACTGACTAATTTCGCTCTGGTTAACGGCAGACGAACGAGATTGTTGTGCGTCTCGAAGCTCATTCCCAGATGAGTGAATGACTTGGACGGCACCAGATCCGACTTCTCCTCGTTTACTATGAAACCGAGACGTCGGAGCAATAGAAGAAGATTCTGAACATCGTTCTGAAGCGTTAACTCGTTGCCGTACCTCTGAAGAATGTCGTCCAGGTAGGCCGACGTTACCGCAGACGAATGAGCTCGGAAGTAGATCATTACCGAGTTCATTACCCGAGTGAAAGCCCAGGGTGCTAGATTCAATCCGAAGCACATGGCCCGGAACTGATACACCACTCCTAGGACTGCGAAGCGTAGATACTTTCGGAATGTCGGATGTACCATGACGTGAAAGTACGCATCTTTGAGATCTATGCTCGTTGCATAATCGTTCACCCGAATACTCGCTCTGACCGATCGAATCGTCTCCATATAAAACTTCGGAGCGATGATCAGCTTGTTTATCCAGCTCAAATCTATGACTGGACGGAACGAGCCGTCTGGTTTCGGAACCAGAAACAGATGGCTGTAGAATCCCAGCGATTCCTGGTTTTCTACGACCTCTACCGCGTTCTTCATTAAAAGAGACTGCACCTCTGATAGCAGAGCGTCTCTTTTCTGAGGGTTTGACGGAAGATGAGTCCACTTTGGACTTCGAGTTAATGGAGGCTTTCGTTTGAAGGATATCTTTAGACCTTCCGAAGTCACTCCTCTCACCCACGGGTCGTCCGTAATCGACGCCCACTCTTGAGAAAAACTCGACAACCTTCCGCCAACCGGAACGCGATAGAGGTTTGAGCCATCACCTCCTGGATCTGCGAGGCCTGCGGTAGGAGAAACCACGTCTTCCACGACCCGCACCTCGCCTCGTCGACCTCGGGGCGTCCGACCGATTGTCCCGGCCTGAAGGACGTCCCGAACGAGAGTCGCTATCCTGACGGTCTCTCGAATAAGAGCTAGAGGACGCACCGGAACCTCTATAGGAACCTCTCTTGGGCGGATAAGACCCGGAAGTGCCTGCCTTATTCGTGTCTGCTGAATCCGACCTTTTAGGAGCGGATCTAAACAACAGAGAATCACTAGCTTTCTTTTTAATATTATCATAAATAGCGGAAAGCTTGCCGTCAAAGAGAAGATCTCCTGAGACTGAAGCGACTCTAAGAGAGTTCTTCACCTTAGAATCCACTAGTGTGGATGTAGACAGGGCTGCGTCACGTCTAACCAACTCCAGATTTGCCACTGAAAGGGCGGAGTTACACGTGGAATAAGCTACTGCCCTTGAAAGAAGTCTTAAGGAGGATTGTATATCCTGAAACTCTTCCCCTTGAAGACGCAGTGATAACGCCTTCGTAAGGTGATCTGCGTAAGATAAGGCATCTAAATTGGCTCTGTTAGACGCAATAGCTGTTTCCAACACTGCGGTTGGAATAGAAGCTGACGACGGTAATGATAGCTCTAAGTCTTCCGCCTCGTCGTCCATACGCAGAGGAACTCTCGGTATACCCTGACCTGCCGTGTCGAATTTATTCCTTGCATTAATGAAAGGCAGGTTGAGAGTATTTGCGGACAAGAAGCCTGCTTTCCCTGTCCTGGAAGCAAGTTTAAAAATAGCGTCGTTCAATAATTCAAATGTTCTTGCAACATTATTGGACTGCGACGGAAACTCGGGAGCGATGTCCCTGAACCGCTCGAAAAAATCAGAGTCCAATGACGCTATAATTCTCCTGTCCGGAAGCGCAGCAGTCTGGCCCGACGGAACAACTTGAGGAAGAAAGTGCCGGATGAAGTCTACGGCAGCTTTGTGTTGTTCCGAAAGGGATAGCTCCAATTCATCCGTATCCCTTTCACCATCCGGTCGGACCTCCCGATGTTCCCGGTCGTCCGCCCCCGATGCTTCGGCGGAGCGTACCGACCCAGCGCCGTCGGATAATTCTCGATCCGACACCGTCTCTGTCGGCTGCTGGGATGCTGCGATAAGCTGTGCTATCTGCACTAGAATGTCCGACGTCGAGACCTGCGGAGGAGCGGTCTTTCGCTGCTTTGCCGAGGGCAGCTCCGCATCAGATGGCTCCCGCATACTTTTCCTATGCGAACGTCCGGAGTCCATCGGTCTCGAATCCCTGGCTGCCGGATGGTGTGACCTGGTCGCCGAATAATCCTTCATCGGCGAAGCTGGCAAGATATCGGTCACGCAGCCAAGGTGCGGTCGTGTGCGCCGGCGAGAAGAGGAAGCCTTAACAGTCTCTGCGGACTGCTTATACAACGGAGCGTCCCGAGCGACGGACGTATGCTCCGCTAAAGACACATTTTGTACCACAACATCTGGTCCCAGATGTTGTTGTACGAGAGAGGGGCCTCTCTCGCTCGCGGCCCGGCTGGACCTGGACGAGCTAGGAACCGGACTAAAAGGCTTCCTCCGTTCTCGTTCACTATCCGCCGTCACTGGGTGTGCATCTATTATTTTTATAGTGCTCGCATCACCCAAAATTTCCTCTTGGACCGCATCGGACGAACCCGGCTGCCGAACCATTCGGTGAATGGACGCTACACCGGGCGAGCTAGCGGACGACATTTGTCTAATCTCCATGAGCACTTTTGCCGCTAGCTCTGTATTTAATTGTGACGACGGACGCACACTTGAAGAAGATAACATGGAAACATCACCCTGTTCTGGTTCCTCTGAAATAGAAACTGAGAGAGTAGAGTGACCTTGTGGAGAAAGAGCCGGCATCGCTCTTTCTCCAGAAACAACATATCGTGACACACGTTTCCAATGTTTCTCATCCCAATGTTCACATACAGGACAGGGATTAATGCGAGAACACTGACTACAATTTATGCAATAATCATGAAAGTCAGAGGAAGATTTCTTCCTATTACAATTTGAACAAGTTCCCTTCATTGTGAAAGAACAACAATAAGTCCTAGTTACTCGCAAAAACCCCTGACACAAAGATACATAATAACATGATCCATTAATAAATGAAAAAACAATTGCAAAACAAAATAATTTTGAAAAAATATTTTTTCAGAGAAGCCCAAGTTGCTGAAAAGTAACGTTGAGCCCCGATGGATCCGATGGCAAAGTGTGGTCAAAAATTTTAAAATTATATAAAATAATTAATGAGACACTTTCGGATAATATAAATGTATCTTATAATGAGATAAACTACCTCAAAGGCAAACAGCCCCCCTCAAAAAAGGCTGTTGCCAATGAAAACAAACAGTGTAAACACAGAAGAAAACATGACTCCAGGCACTGAAAAAACTGGCCCGGAATCAGTCCTCAATTACACTCTATCTGATGCAAAACAGAGACTCCCAGGGGAGAATCTGCAGAACATCAGATGGAAGATGCAGAACACAAACGTTATACACCCATGGGTGAAAACGTAACTATGGGGAAAATAACAGAAAACATTCTGTAACCAAGCAACTCTCCCAGGGAATTTTTAGAAATGAAACTTCTCAAAAATATGCCAAAAGCATGGGAGAATTGCAAGGGGGGACTTTAGAAGGTTAGGGGAGAGGAAACACTGAATAAGCAGTGCAACAATTAGCAAGAATGACAACAAGAGGCGTTTGCCTCGAAAATAGGCAACTTAACATAATTTTAACAAAAAAATTTTAAGTACAGCCCTGATTATTTTTTGCCACTTCTTTTTTCCTCTCCTCCTTCTATCCTCCTTAGAATCACATTTTCTCCAAGAATTACGTGTCTGGCATCCTTTAAACTGAGATTTACAAGCACAAAGATCAGTGAGATGTTGACTGATGAAGGGCCAAACAGAGAATGATATTTGGCGCCAATTTCGGGACGACTGCGTCACTGCGCATGCGCAGTAGAGTCGTACTATGGAGGTCCTTTAGGACATGATTTCTTTTTGTTTTGGATGCAAATTTTGGGGATTGGGGGGCAAAATTTGTGTTTGGCCCTGGTTTTTGTGGAGTTAGCACCAGCTAAGTCTGGGTCATTGGTACAGTATAAAAATATATAAATTTATATTAAATAAGGTTGTGCTTATTTAATATTAATTTATATGTATACATGTAATCTTGTTTTCACAATTATGGGGAAATAGAGTGTTTATTTTGAAATTGTTGTTTAAATGGGTAATAATAATTTGTGAAGCGTTTCGCAACAAGTTAAACATGGTCGGCGTAACTTGATTTAGTTTTAATATTTTCATAATTTCTTTTTGCAACTTGAGAGAAAAGTTGTTCAAATCTACTGTCAATAATTGTGAAGCTTAATCTTTTTCACAGTACGGTCCGAGAAACCAATCAAGTCGATAATCCATTTGTCTCGTACTGTCCGAGTTTTTAATCAAATGTCGGATACAGATCACAGACATACTCTCCGACAATCGTCGGCAATTTGTGAGTGATCTTGAGACACAGTTCCTCGGACCTGGGAAATTCATGTAATCGTCACTTGCAGCGTAGTGTACATGCTAACTACCATCAACCCCAGACCTACCGCAGACAGTATAAGCAACCCTGCACCAGCAGTGTTGACGCAACAGACACTAAGTTAATGCAGACTGGTATAAATACCAACGGATGCCTATATCATATGGAACCCTAATTGCTGCCCCCACAGAAACTGAGGAAAAAAATAATTAAATAGAAGAGGTCACCACCTCCACTTCCAGTGCCAATACTCCAGAACGGCTTGAAGAAAGCGATCAAGTCAAAGGAGGGCTGCAGATGTAATTGCGAAAAGCATTCGACTTCCATCTGCCCATCATCCTGATTTGAGAATCAGTAAAACCCCTACTGGCTGTCCAAGGGCCTTTGAAGGCAGATGTGTCCAATTGACATATATTAAGGACTTGATGCAAAACAGCATTGAATGTATGATGTAAATAGGCGATCCATCAGGATAAGCGAAAAGGGGACCCTCAGCGCAAAAAAAATCTTCAAAAATGCAACCGGGCAGACAGAAGGATCAGACTGCGGTGTGACCCTGACATAGTGGGGTTTACATCCCAAATTGTGTTTAAAATGTCGAAAGATGAATAAGAAGCCCACCGACTGACCCGCAGAATGAAAATTGCCATCAGATAATTGCAGAACCTTACCTTTATCTTGTGTCCGGAGTGGACAAAACTCCCCAATCCTCGCAAAGGCGAAAAAAGGCTAAGGAAAAAAGTGACTGGAATAATTTGCATTGGTAATCACTCGCAGAACAGATGGAGAGAGTAGTAATGAGCTTGCCTACAACAGGCAATGTTATGGGAAGCCTAACATCCACAGAGGGTTGTAGACGTTTGATACCCATGAGCAATTTCTTGACCACAAAAATTATCTGATGGATCAGACAAATGATGAACTTTATGAATGTACGAGAGGCCAGAAAGCAAGGAGACGACATATTTTGAGGAATATCCAACATTATAAAGATGGGCAATAAACAAATATAACCTATCAACAGTAATGGGCAGTGAACTGCTCAAGCGGAATTCTGCACAAAAACATGCAAATCGATGGAAAGAAAGTTGGTAAAACAGGCTGGTTGATGGTGCTAGCGCATTGTCCATTAATGTCCCAAGGGTCTCAACAAGGCTGAAGTGGTGTGGAATGGGAACAGGATGCTGTTGATAAGATGGTGCAAGTCTCTTGAACTCCTGAACCTGTAACTGAGAAAGAGCATCTGCTAATTTGTTAGCTTTGCCAGGAATGTGCTGAGCTTTAAAAAGAATGTTATATTTCAAACAGATTAAAACAACTCGTCGTAAAAGTTGCAGGAGAACTGAATCACGGGAGGTTTGAGTGTTAATGCACTGAACCACCACCGAATTGTCACAATAAAAAAGAATGCATCGATCACAAAACCGGGACCCAAACAAACGGAATGACAAAACTATGGGATACAGCTCAAGAACAGCAATGTTGTAATGTTTATCAACCTCAGACCAAGCACCATAAAACCATTCAGTCTCGAAAATACCACCAAAACCAAAGCTACCGGCAGCATCTGTGTGAAAGGTAAGTTGGTCATTATCAGTCCACTGTGGAGGCAAAATGACAGATTTACCATTGAAATTATCATGAAACAACAACCACAAGAGAAGATCTTGCTGTACCTGCTCAGAAACACGAACTCGATGAGGCCGGGATAAACCAATAGTAAGATTAATCATACGTCATAAGATCACCCGACCTGGCACAACCACAAAACAGGCAAAATTAAGCAGGCCAATTATAGACTGCAGTTCTTGCAATGAAGCCCTTTTCTGACCGATCATAGCTGTAATTAATGATTGACATTTAAGCAAATTATCAGACGGCAAATGGGCAACCATTGCAACAGAATCTTAACTGAATACCAAAAATGTTAAACAGGATACAGATTCAAAGGTCTTCTCACGTGCGATAGGGACTCCTAGCTCATTGCACATCTTCAATGAAAGTGTCAATGACACTGTAGCTTAACTTGTGTGTTGTGTTTGATGAAAAGGATAATGTTCAATGTTTATGAAAGGATTAGGAAATAAGACAAGAATTGTGATAATTGGGAATATGTTCATTTCTGTTCCCTGTATGCTATGTTTTTGATAAAAATAATATGAGGTGTACAATGTACTAAAGAGCTGAGGGGTGGGTCAATATGACCTCACAGTTAATGTATGTGGCCCTCACAGTTAACGTATATAAACAAAAGTTACCAAGTTGCAGTGAAATTATTCCAAAACGAGCCATCGTATCAAATTACATTGAAATCCCTCCATAAATATGGCCTGTAGGCTGTGCTAAAGGTTTTCGGGATTCGGGCCCCTGTAGCTGTCAGTTTCCCAATTGTGTCCAAAGGGGACGTTCTCATCTAGACATTATATGAAGTCAATCTACCAAGTTACAATGAAATCCCTTCATAAATTTGACCTCTAGACTGTGCTAAAGGTTTTTGGGCTTTGGGCTTGGGCAGCCATCATGGTTGAATGATCACAACCAAAAGGGGACATTCTCATCTGGGCATCATCTGGAGTGATCCTACGAAGTTACAATGAAATCCCTTCATAAATATGACCTGTAGACTGTGCTCAAGGTTTTCAGGCTTCGGGCCCCTGAAGCCATCGCAGTTGACCAATCATGACCAAAAGGGGATGTAATCATCTAGGCATTACATGGAGTCAACCTAACAGGTTACAATGAAATCCTTCCATAAATATGACCTATAGACTATGCTAAAGGTTTTGGGGTTTTGGACTCGGGCAGCCATCAAGGCTGAATGATCGCGACCAAAAGGGGAAGTTCTCATCTAGACATTATTTGGAGTCATCCTACCAAGGTACAATGAAATCCCTTCATAAATATCACCTGTAGACTGTGCTAAAGGTTTTTGGGCTTCAGGCCCCTGTAGCTGTCACAGTTGCCTAATGGTGTCCAAAAGGGGCTGTTCTCATCTAGACATTATATGAAGTCAACCTACCAAGTTACAATGAAATCCCTTCATAAATATGAACTGAAGACTGTGCTAAAGGTTTTCGGGCTTTGGGCTCGGGCAGCCATCATGGTTGAATGATCGCAACTAAAAGGGGGCATTCTCATCTGGGCATCATCTGGACTGATCCTACGCAGTTACAATGAAATCTCTTCATAAATATGACCTGTAGACTGTGCTCAAGATTTTTGGGCTTCGGGCACCTGTAGCCATCACAGTTGACCAATCACAACCAAATGGGGATGTCATCATCTAGGCATTACATGGAGTCAACCTAACAGGTTACAATGAAATCCTTCCATAAATATGACCTTTTGCTTATGCTAAAGGTTTTTGGGCTCGGGCACCCATCACGGCTGAATGATTGCGACAAAAAGGGAACGGCCTCATCTAGACATTATTTGGAGTCATCCTACCAAGCTACAATGAAATCCCGTCATAATTATGACCTATAGACTGTTCTAAAGGTTTTCGGGCTTTGGGCCCCTGTAGCTGTCACAGTTGCCCATTCGTGTCCAAAAAGGGACGTTCTCATCTAGACATTATATGAAGTCAAACCTACCAAGTTACAATGAAATCCCTTCAAAATATGACCTGTAGACTGTGCTAAAGGTATTCAGGCTTTGGGCTCGGGCAGCCATAATGGTTGAATGATCGCAACCAAAAGGGGACATTCTCATCTGGGCATCATCTGGAGTGATCGTACGAAGTTACAATGAAATCCCTTTATAAATATGACCTGTAGACTGTGCTCAAGATTTTCGGGCTTCGGGCACCTGTTGCCATCACAGTTGACCAATCACGACCAAAAGGGGATGTCATCATCTAGGCATTACATGGAATCAACCTAACAGGTTACAATGATATCCTTACATAAATATGACCTTTTGCCTATGCTAAAGGTTTTTGGGCTCGGGCACCCATCAAGGCTGAATGATCGCGATCAAAATGGGACGTTCTCATCTAGACATTATTTGGAGTCATCCTACCAAGTTACAATGAACTCCCTTCATAAATATGACCTGTAGACTGTCCTAAAGGTTTTTGGGCTTCGGGTCCCTGTACTTATTTATTTATTTATTTATGTTTAAGGTCACATATTTATGTACAATGGCTAATCATGACCGTGACAGTTTTACGGGTGGAGGAAGCCGGAGTACCTGGAGAGAACCACCGAGCAGCTGCCAGCTTCCCAACATCGTAACTCTGCACTGCAACACAGGCAGGGTTAGATTGGTTGAAGACATGAGTACCATCGACGTGCAGTAAGCCTTAGTACACGGCGGCATCGTGCCCCCACGCGGGCAATGGAGATGAAGTGTCTTGCCCAAGGACACGAGGTTGCCGCAGGTGGGATTCGAACCGAGGACCTCTCGGCTTGCAGCCTGCGCCTCTACCTACTGAGCCACCGCGCTCCCTCGGGTCCCTGTAGCCGTCACAGTTGCCCAATCACGTCCAAAAGGGAACTTTCTCATGTAGACCTTATATGAAGTCAACCCACCAAGTTACAATGAAATTCCTCAATAAATATGACCTGTAGACTGTGCTAAAGCTTTTCGGGTTTTGGGCTCGGGCAGTCGTCACGGTTGGCAAATCACGCCTAAATGGGAAAATTCTCATCTAGACATCATAAGGAGTCATCCTTCCAAATTATAATGAAATCCCTCCATATTAAACATGACCTGCAGACTGTGGTAAAAGTTTTTGGGTTTTGGGCTTGTGCAGCCATCACGGTTGACAGATCATACCCAAAAGGGGACGTTCTCATCTAGGCATTATACAGAGGCATCCTACCAAGTTACAATGAAATCCCTTCATAAATATGACCTGTAGACTGTGCTAATGGTTTTCAGGTTTTGGGCTCGGGCAGCCATACCGGTTGACCGATCGTGACCAAAAGTGGACGTTCTCATCTAGACATGACCCCAAACCTGCATATGAAATTTCGTGATGATCAGACAAGAACTGCGTGGTGTAGCCTGTGCTAAAGGAAAATGTGAACAGACTCACAGACTAACAAACTCACAGACTAACAGACTTCCGCGCGCATGATGGCAATAGCTTATCTTGACTTTGTCAAGTTAAGCTAAATAAAAAAAAACGCCTGTCTGCATGCAGTTTTACAACAAATGGTCTGAGAAATAGAAGATTTACTTTGTGAGGCCTAACTGCTGCATTTATATATTATGCAGACGGATGCAGGTGAAGGGTTAAAAGGCCTAATATACTGACATGAGAATGAAAGGCAACTAAATTAGCTGAAATCCTCATACTTCAATCAGAAAATTGGTGAACACATAGAGGATATCTACACTGTTTTAGTGAATATTGGGAATTAATAATTACCGACATTCACTAAAACAGAGTAGATTTTCTTTTTATTATATGCTACGTGACATTTTACTTTGCAGTATTCAGCCCAATTTGACAGCAAACAGTTTCAAGACAATAACAAAGATCTGTTGAGCGTTCCTTCAAGGCGACATTCAAGGAGACGTCATGCACCAAATTCTAACGCGTCATTTAGGAAGCTACTGAAAAAATTCATCATGTGAACCTGAAAAATAAAACTTTCAGGTCCACACTCATGAGATAATTCCCAATTCTGACTGAAACAGAGCACATTTTCTTTTTATTATATGCTACGAGACATTTTATTGCACAGTGTACATATTTAGCCCAATTCGCCCCCCCCCCCCCCCCTGCCCCCTGCCCCCACCCCCCCCCCCCCCCCCACCCCCCCACCCCCCACGTTTCAAAACAAAAACAAAATATCGGTTTGGGCCGTTACGTTGGGTAAAGGGTTAAAGGATATTGTCTGTGAACATTTTTTTTTGAAAAAGGATAAAATTCAAATCTCTATGATTGTTTGTTGGCTTTAATGACTCTTCCAACAGCCAAGTCATTTTGAGTTGGAAAGTTGTACAGAGAAATTCGTTGAGCAATGGCATGTAACTGTTGCATGTTAAGTCCAACATACTAATCTGGTACAAGCAGTGTAAGCATTGGTGAAAGGCATGTCCCTTCAACATGCTATATGCCTTAGCATAAGGGGTGTAGCCAGGATTTTCAATATTGGGGGTGGGGGGGGGGGGGAGGGGGACATGTCCTGCTAAGGGACTCCTGTAATAACATTCCATAGGCAAGTCCTAAGTGTCGCAAGCCCTAGGGAAGAGTTGAGAGTGGGTATCCCCTCTCAATGGTGGGAGTCTGGGGGTCCCCTTCTCCTACCCCCTGAGAATTGTTTTCAATTTTTAAACCCCTAAGCTTCAATCTGATGCCTGATCTCAAATTAAGCCAATTCATCAAAATGGAACCACAATTTTCTATGACAAGCGATAAGTTTTTACTGAGTATCGTGCTTCACCTAGGTGGAAAGTACCACATATATGTGACTGAATTCCAAGAGGGTCTTAATATTTTTAAAACCGAATGCTGAGGAGATCGAATCAAGACAGAAATTCACGGGTTGGGTCAGTTTTTCTAATGGGAAAATTTTGTTTCTTTCATTTTTTTTTTTTAATTGATCCTGCAAAAACACTGCAACCTGGTCCAACCATGAAAATTGATTGATTCTTGAACAGCACTTGGTGTGAAAAATACGCGGTACTCATGACAATGGAAGTGTCAATGACACGGTAGCTTGATCTGACTGTGTGTTGTGTTTAATGAAAAGGATATAATGTTCAATGTTTATGAAAGGATTATGAAATAAGACAAGAATTGTGATAATTGGGAATATGTTAATTTCTGTTCCCTGTATGCTATGTTTTCAATAAAAATAATTTGAGGTATAGACTGTACTAAAGAATTGAAGGGTGGGTTAATGTGGCCCTCACAGTTAATATATGTGACCCTCAAAGTTAATGTGTGTCAACGAAAGTTACCAAGTTACAGTGAAATTATTCCAAAACGAGTCATCCTATCAAGTTACAATGAAATCCCTTCATAAATACGGCCCGTAGACCGTGCTAAAGGTTTTCGGGCATCAGGCCCATATAGTGATCACAGTTGACCGATTGCAACCAAAAGGGGACATCCTCATCTGGACATCATAGAGAGTCATCCTACCAAGTTACAATGAAATCCCTCCATATTATCCAATCTAGTAGATTGTGCTAAAAGTTTTTGGGTTTCGGGCTTGGGCAGCCATCATGGTTGACTGATCATGACCAAAAGGGGACATTCTCATCTTGATATTATACAGAGTCATCCTACCAAGTTACCATGAAATCCCTTCATAAATACAACCTGTAGACTGTGCTAACAGTTTTCGGATTTTGGGCTCAGGCAGCCATCATGGTTGACTGATCGCGACCAAAAGGAGATGTCCTCATCTCGACATTATACTGAGTTATCCTACCAAGTTACAATGAAATTTCTTCACAAATGCGACTTGTAGTCTGTGCTAAAGGTTTGGGGTTTTGGGATTGGGCAGTTGGACAGATCATGACCAAAAGGGGATGGTCTCATCTAGATATTATACAGAGTCATCCTACCAAGTTGCCATGAACTCCCTTGATAAATACGACCTGCAGACTGTGCTAAAGATTTTCAGGTTTTGGGCTCGAGGAGCCATCCCGGTTGACTGATTGCGACCAAAAAGGGGACATTCTCATCTAGACATGACCTTAAACCTGCATATGAAATTTTGTGACGATCGGATAAGAACTACGGGCTGTAGCCTCTGCTAAAGGAAAATGTGAACAGACTCACAGACTTTCGCATGCGTTATGGCAATAGCTTATCTTGACTTTGTCAAGTTAAGCCAAAAATGGAAATTCTGTGCTAAATAGGGCTTCTGAGAGATCATGATTAAAAAATAGGGGGGCACAGTATAGAGTTTAGGGAGCCTCTTGCACCAGCCCCACACACAGACACACACACCTACCTAAGTGAGATTTCTTTGAGTTACAAGAGTACAGAAAGGTGCAATATCCATTATCACTATCTGATATGGCAGGAATTCACAGGACAAGGAGTTCTACAAGCAATATGTTAATAAATGGAAATAATACTTACAGGGGGAAATTCTGATAAAATGTGGAAAGCTCTAATGTATAGCTCATGCTGCAAAGAAAAGAATGACAAATATAAAACAATGTTTGAATTAAAAAAAAAAAAGCTCCATTTATTTATTTATTTATTGGTGTTTAAGGTCACATATTTCTGCACAATGGCTAACCATGACCGTGACAGTTTGACGGGTGGAGGAAGCCGGAGTACCCAGAGAGAACCACCGAGCAACGGCGAGCAACTGTCAGCTCCCCAACATACCAACTCCACACAAGCAGGGTTAGCATTGGTTGAAGACAGGTGCACCACCGACGTGCAGTACGCCTTAGTACACAGCGTCACCGTGCCCCCACGTGGGCAATGGGAGTGAAGTGTCTTGCCCAAGGACACAACGCGGTTGCCGCAGGTGGGATTTGAACTGAGGACCTCTCGGCTTGCAGCCTGCACCTCTACCAACTGAGCCAAGCTCCATTTATTAAACATCCATTCAACATTAACTCTTTGAACCCAAAAGACTGCTTTTTGATCTTGAAGTTGATAATTACTCAGTGAAGGTGTGTGTCAACCAATCAAGATTTCAACGTGCAGCCCCAAGGCTGCACGATGAAAATATTGATTGGTCTTGTCTTGACTGACAAATATAGACAGTTTATGGCTCTGAAGTGGCATTGAATATAAGTGGAACCCTGTTAATTGAACAGCCACTCTGCCAATTGAAAATTATTCAATTAACAGGACTATTCAAATAACAGGGATGTTGTCACTTTCCTGTTTTCTAGAGATAAACTTAGCATTTATTCTATTATATCTTGTTTGACAGGGCTCCATGAGCTCTGTCAAACAAGATATAATAGATTAAATGCCTGTATTGGATGTACTGAGGCCAAATAGGTCTATAAACAAAGGAAAACTGGGGAGAGTCAGGGTAATTTCTCGACAGGTTGCAAGCTTTTTTATTCAATTAACAGGAGTTTACTCTGTAACCTATATTCAATTAACAGGTCAAATTTGTGCTGGAGGTATGGTAAATGGTTTCGTGCTAGGAAATTATATTCAATTAATAGGGTTATTCAGTTAATAGATATCCAATTAAGTGGGCTCCACTGTACCATCAGGGGCCAAAGAGTAAATATATGTTATTATTATCATGTACATATTCAAATTATGCATATATGTACATTGAACTTATGTTTCAAAGGAAATATAATAGTAACGCATTCAATAAATCATCTGACAAAATGTAGAGCCAAACAATCTCCAGGGAATTTCTATTATGCCATATGAGGCATATGTATATACAATGGAGTAAAACGATGATGCATGAAAAAAAACCCACTCAGCCATCAGTTAATATTCTGATTCAAAGGCAGTGCTTGGCTAGAAATTTTGCACCTGCTGGTGTCCAACTAATGCATGGTACAACATTTTGTATCTGACACCAGATATATGCTGCATTTAGGACATTTACAGACACAATACAATTTAATATGAGATGAAAAAAAAAGAAAAGTGTTTTACAAAGAGTGTGAAAACATGCATTCTCCTTGACCAGGCAAAATTGGGAAAAAATTACCCGAGAGGACTCATGTTCACTCAGCCCTGTAAATTAGTGGCAGAATTTTGCATGCAGGATGTGAATTAAAATTGCAATGGTAAATTTGTTGCAGTCACAAATTCACTAATGATAGTATTGCTACACATGTCTATTTATATGATGCATAGAAGTTTTCAAAAGAATATCTGTTCTTAATGTATCCAATCAGTGTATAATCTGCACCACATTTTGTATAAAATGAAAGTGTCGATGGCACTGTAGCTCAACTTGGGTAAGACATGTACATGTATAATATGTGACACAGAAATGACACACATCTAGGTAATGATCTGATAACAAAGTTACATGTAAAGTATTGCAAAGGTCTTTATATAAATACTGACTGTAGCCTGTAACAAATGTACAGGTAAAGTATTGTAAAGGTGGGTGACAGTTAGATACTAAACTAGAAAAGAAATCTTCATGGGGTTAATATTCCAATGGGGATCCTTGTATGGTGCACCATAAGCCAAATGTTAGCAATTGTTTTGGTCTGTTTGAATCAAACCTTTCTAAGATTGATTCATACTAATTAATAAATATTTGTCCAGTCCTTCTTAAAATATAGACATTTGAATTTTTTATCTTTAGCTCATAGGGTTCCCACGAGTGAGGAGGTTTTATTTTTCTCATTGGAAATAGAAAATTGGGTTGTGCTAATAATGTTTACCCTCCTCAAACAACACCAAATATTAACACAGGAACTTGGCTTCAACCCATTTGAATATGCACATCCTAGGGATGATGAATTCAAGAAACATTATTTTGTCTGGTGTTTTTGGAAAAGATGTTTAATTATCTCCCTTTTTGAGTCCCCGAGTGGGTAACCCCAAAATATTTGTTCTCATTCCACTGTGATAATAAAGGCACCCAATAAATTTATAGCAAACATTACTGGCATAAAAAATTTTCTTTACAGGTTCTGTACAAAAAATGTAATACACACAGCTTGTTCTCAACCCATGATGATATCAAAGATACCCAAGACGTTTCGTAAAGATCGGTTCATAAATACGGCCTCTAGCCTGAGCCATATTGAATTGTTGATGGATGGACAGACGGACGACAGGCCATGACATAACCTCAAATCTGACAACGTCAAAGTTGAGCTAAAAATGTGTTGTTGGACGGAGCTGAAGTTTGGGTTCCCATAGATTTGAACGAACTTGAATCATTTAGGATGCTACATACAAAAAACAAGAGGCCCCACAGGGCCTGAAGCACTCATCTTGAACAGAACACAATATAAACAGAGTCCAAAAATGAGTCTACATTAAGCAATCCATATCCATAGGCTACACTGTCAATCCTCGAGTCCCTCAGGAGTGACAAAAATAATCCGGGCATCATGCCTTTTCTTCAGTTGATCATAATGTAGAGCTCCCCTATGAAGCCCCTTGATACAACCTATGTGGATTAATCTTCTTTACACACCTCTAGAGGGTACTGAATACAACATTTTTAATTCTTCAGCAAAATGTCCAATTCCGGCTCCCATAGGGAGCCCAAATATTAACCCAGGCTCTCGATTTGAACACAGTTGAATCTGACTTCCCTAGAGATGTTGTGTACCAAATATAAATGCATTCTGACTGTTGGATCTGAAGAAGAGAAATTTTAAAGAAATTTCTTCATATTGCACTAAGTTAAAATTTGGGCTACCATAGCGAGCTCAAATATTAACCTATGGATCTGATTTGAACAAACTTGAATCTGACCCCCCTAGAGAAGTTGTATACCAAATATGAAAGCATTCTGACTAGTGGATCTCAAGAAGAGGATTTTTAAAAAAATTCCCTCATATTGTACTAAGTTAAATTTCAGGTTTCCATATGGAGCCCAAATATTAACCCAGGCACTCGAATTGAACAAACTGGAATCTGACCTCCCTAGAGATGCTGTATACCAAATATGAAAGCATGCCAACTGGTGGATCTGAAGAAGAAGATTTTTAAAGAAATTTCCTCATATCGCAGTAAGTAAAAATTTGGGCTACCATAGCGAGCCGAGATATATACCTAGGGATCTGATTTAAACAAACTTGAATCTGACCCCCCTAGAGATGTTGCGTACCAAATATGAAAGCATTCTGACTGGTGGAACAGAAGAAGAAGATTTTTAAAAATTATCCCCCATATTGAACAAAGTTAAACTTTGGGCTTCTGTAGGAAGCCCAAATATTAACCTAGGGACTTGGTTTGAACAATCTTGAATCTGACCCTCATAACAATGATGTATATCAAACATTAAAAGATTCTGACTGGTGGTTCTGAAGAAGAAGATTTTTAAAGAATATTCCCTATATTACCCTATGTAAAAAATTTGGGCTCCTGTATTGAGCCCAAATATGAATCAATGAGCTTTATTTTAACAAACTTGTATCTGACCCCCCTATGAATGCTGTATAACAAATATCAAAAGATTCTGATGATTGGTTCTGGAGAAAAGAGTTTTTAAAATTTTTGCAAATATGCTGAGATTTTTTCGATGCCCATTACAAAACACCCTAACATAACCGATGGAAATTTTATTTCACCATTCAATTCTACTGGTCCTAAGGATACTTCATATCAAATAAAAGCTCTCTGTTTCGTGTGGTTTGGGAAATATGAGCATTTGAAAATATTTCTATTTTTAGCTCCCAGGGTTCCCATGGGGATGCAGGAATTTTTTTTGCATGGATCAAGTACTTATGACCCAATAATACCACATACCAAATTTGGTTCAAACCGGACAATGGGTTCAGAAAATATAAGAAGTTTGGGGCGGGGCCAAAAATCTTACCCCTCCCATTACAAAGTCAAATATTGCTTCACGAATTTCGTTTGAACAAACTTGATTCTACACCTCAAAAGGAAGCTTCATAGCAAATATCAAGTCATTGTACACACTGGTTCATGAGTTAGAAGATTTTAAAAATATTTTGGAGCTTTTTTCCCCACTCCCTCCCTATGGGTTGAGTTGAACAAAAATGAAATGCCCCTTTGGGACCATCGCTCACACAAACTTTCACTTGAATTGGCCCAGTGGCTTTGGAGGAGAACAAAACATGGTGTTGACGGATGCTGTACGGAGAGCGATGAGATTAGCTCAGCTTGACTTTGTCAAGATGAGCTAAAAAGGATTCTGACTGGCCATCTTGAATTCTTTTTAAAAAACATTGACGTGCACCATCTTTCCATAATGTCTGATTAATGTTGAAAATTTGAAACGCCAACATTCAACCATCTCGAAGATGCATGTGGTGACAGGTAAGAGGGACAGATGGACAGACAGACAAGAGACAGACTGACAGACAGGCGGAGACAGTGTGCAATCCATAAGTCCCCTTCGCGGTGAAACTGTTGGGGACTAAAACATAATATCTATTTGTTCACTTTGTCCATTTCTTCATCTGTTTAACCCCTTAGAGACTAACTTCAACTGTGATCACTTTTTACTGCAAAAGAACAGGTTTACTAACATGCAGTTCATGGTAAACTTGCATGTTACATTCTAAGTACTTTGGCAGTTGTTTCTAGGTGTTTCTTGGCTGCCTATATAGGCAACCAAGATTTGCCTGGAAGCAAATGCAAAGGCATAGGATATACAGTGTCAATGTGTTGCAAAAATGTATTCAAATCTCAAGTCTTAAAGGGTTAACACACCCAGTTGAAGAGCAAAAAAATTCATTTTTGCACATGATAGTATAGATTACAAGAGAGAATAAAAAAAGGAGGCTATGACATACCAATACATTTTATTTTAAGTTTCAAAACACAATGGGAATATATTCTTAAAAATCTGCGAATAGGATATCCCCTGACATGCCCATAATAAAGAAGGCAGCTTTCCAAAGGGGAGTGGGCCTGCTGTCCCCTCCCTCACCTCCATTGGCACCACCCCTGTTTGGGAACACTGTGATGAAGGTATTCATAAGGGATGTATTTTTGAGCCTTTGCAAAATCTGTGATTAAGGTATTCAATTACTGGAATAGTGCTTGCTTTCAAGTTAGAATTAATTGTACTATATATGTTATCCATACATGGGCAGGAGTCATCAAGCCAAAAGTGGCCTGATATTATTAGTTACACAGTTTGTTGGTGTCCTAATATGGTATATATGGCGTCAGTTAATTTCAAATTGGACGAGAGTGATGCTCGAGTCCAATATGGAATTAACTGACACCATATATACCATATTAGGCCACCAACAAACTGTGTAACGAATATATCTTACCGACTGCTGCATCGATGCACAGAACTAATAACAACGGCAATCAAAATTAAATGAGAGAATTCTCATAATGTGTTCATGTGTCTTTGCCTTGTTACAATTTATGGGAGAGTGCCTACAGGCACTCTCCCATAAATTGTAACAAAGCAAATTCATACATACCAAACAGTTTCATTTCGAAGGTAACATGACACACATCCACAGAATATGAAGCCTTTTAAGTTGCCTAACCTGCACTTCAGACCAAATATGGGCTTCCAACACTCAATCTTTCAACTTGAAGCATTTATCGGTTGCCACCATTTTGAATAATCAATGAACAAAGGGGAGATTACCCATAGCTGTCAGCATATATTGATGTTGACAGGCAGTATATGGTTTTATATTCAGTCTGCATGTGACGTCTTTGAACCAATGAAATTCCCAGATACTTGTAGAAGGTAAGATATTGTTAAACATTAGGTATGAGGTGACTGGAAGAAACTGTATTGGGCAAAAGTTGATTCTGACAAAATTTACATATATTACAATTCATATGTGTATGCACATCAACAACTTAACATACATCACAAAATTCACCTTTGGTCAGAGGCGGCGGAAGCTCGATAAAGTGAAGGACCACAAATTTTCAAGGCTATCATGGTTCGGCCAAGAGGGAGAAAAGTTACAAACGTATATCGGTAAATGTACGTGACACACTAGAGTCTCTCGTTTAAATGAGCATGCTGCAGTGTGATCGCCATCCTGTCCATTTTTTCTTTCAACCCAAAGGCTAGCCTTTGGGTTGACAGATGGTTGAAGTAGAAGAAATAGGCAGAAACGAACAATGGTGGATTTGTTTGGCCAAATGTTGTTTGGATTTGAGAATAATATATCACCAGGTACAGGAATGCCTGTATACTGACATGTTTGCAGGCATCGATTTTAACTCATTATGTAACCACGCAGCATGTCTGTGTAAAGTGGAGAGGCATGTGTTCTTCAGGTTGGAAGGTGGTTGAAGTAGAAAAAAAGGACCAAAAGCGACCGATGATGGGATTATTTGGCCAAATGCTGTTTGGATTTGGAAATAATATATTACAGGAATGCCTGTATATTGACATGTTTGCATACATGCATTTTAACTCATTGTGTAACCACCCAACATGTCTGTGGAAAAAAGTGGAGGGGCATGTGTACCCTGTGCCACCACCTCTAGTTCTGATGGGTATGCTCTTGGTTGGTACCCAAAATAATACAAGATAAATAATGTCATTCAGTTAGTAAATATAACTATGTGACATTCCTTACTTTTTAACTAATCAGATTTTTTGCAAATAGACTATAATGATACAGAACTGTACAGGACATCTTTTGTCAGTCCTCACATAACAAGCCAAGACCAATACCGGGTCTGGACCTGCGTCGCTGCATGCAATTGAATCGACAAACAGGAAGTGGCTGCATGGCAGACCTGAAAATTGTTTACACGATACAACTCATCATTATGAAGCAGCAATCCAAATATGAAATCAATCCCTTGCACAGAAGCTGAGGAAACCTTGACAGATAATTTCAATGTTCAGTGGGCACAGTAAAATTTCAAAGTATCGGCAAACAGGAAGTGGCTGCACAACAGATCTAAAAATTGCTTACACGATACAACTCATCATTATGAAGCAGCAGACCAAATATAAAATCATTCCCTTTCATAAAAGCCAAGAAAACTTTGACAGAAAAAGTGCTTCGGGCGGACTGACGGACGGACTGACAGAATGATGGACTGACGGAATGAAGGACTGACAGACGGAGTCGAGCTGTTACTAGACCTGCACTGCCGCTGGCGACGCAGGTAAAAATTCTGAGTATACAGCTAAAATATGGCTACATGCAAAGCGTTTTATGGTCAATGTAATGACATTTCTAGTTTTACATGTAACTTCGATAAGTTGATGTCTGTTTATGAATATTTGGAAAGCTCATATTATAGAGCATTTTAATTTAGAAGTGTGATGAAGTGAGTGTGGAAATACACTTCTCAAAGCCAGAGCATTGATGTTTTACTTTCAAATAAGCTGATAAATTTTTCTGAGCAAAAATCAACAATGGCCATATCTATGGAAACAAATGTTAGAGTGGACTAATAAAAATTCTTCTCCCAGCATGAATTATATAGTGACCCTTTACCAAACATGCCTAACAGATGATACTTATCCCACAAATTTTTCGTTCAGCTAAATATTTTTAGTTTTTGCCTAAAAAAACATAGCTATTGACCCCTTCAACACGTTGTGCATACATTTTTGTGTGAAGAAAAAAATTGGTGGAGGACGAGCAGAGCATATAAATATCAAAAAATCGGAACCGAGGTTTGGTAATAATTTAATCCAACAGCTTGACAGAGCCATTGGATTAAATTATTACTGAACCTCACAACAAACCAGGATGGTTTCACCCATTTCACTGTTGACAGTATTGACTGAAATGATATCTTCCAGGGCACCAGTGTTGAAAGGGTTTATTTTTCCTAAATAACACTGACTGTATACTGCCATTATGCTGGATAAAGAGATAACGCTTCACGAGAATTCATTGAAAAATGTCACAAAGTTGGGGAGGCAACATCTGGTGAAGGACAAATGGATTTAAATACACACAGACTTTAACCCTTTACCCAATACAGACGATATCAAAATTTATTATTTTAAATATCATTTTTTTAAATTTACCAATTTTTTTTTTGAAAAGTTAAAAAATTTATAGTAATTTATATATTTTTTATACTTACCAATGACCCAGACTTAGCTGGTGCTAACTCTAACAAAACCAGGGCCAAACACAAATTTTGCCCCCCAATCCCCAAAATTTGCATCCAAAACCAAAAGAAATCATATCCTATAGGACCTCCATACTACACCCCCACTGCGCATGCGCAGTGTCAAGGACGTCCCGAAATTGGCGCCAATTATCATTCTTACTGGCAGTGCCTGGTCAGCGCTATGTACTCAGCGGGGAGGCAAGAGTTCCCAACTCCTGGGAGGGCCATCCCCATCTGGGTCATTGGTAAGTATAAAAAATATATAAATTACTATAAATTTTTCAACATTTTTATACTGTACCAATGACCCAGACTTAGCTGAATAGTAAACAGGCTGGAGGGCCTAGGACATAGAGGAAAATCCAATAAGCTCAACTATATAATAAAGAGGTAACCCCTTAAGGAGAAAAGGAGTATTAGGCTTTACATGTATCTTTCTTATTTAATATCAAATTAGAAAGATACAATACTCTTAATAATTGAGCACAATAATATTCATGTTCTCTATTTACATCCAGTATAACCCTTATACTAATTATTTTTAAAGTAAGCCAATAAATAAAGTAGTCCAGAGAACTGAGACTCTTTATAATCTTTTAAAAGTGTCCGAGTATTGTATATTAAAGCCCGTTTGACACTTGACATATACAAATGCTTCACACCGAGCTACACTTTAAAAATAAGACATGAATGAATTTTAACATTAATATTACACTTTAAAACCATCCCGGAAGCGACTCAGAAATACTGACTTTGGAGGAGGCATTCCCTAGATTTTCACTATAAAGCAGGTGACCTAAGGGAACACCCCCCCCCCCCCCCCCCCCCTTCTCCTTGCCCTGGGTCAAATAGCCCAGAGCGAAGAGGGCAGCCGGACGGAGTCACTGCCGGAACAGAAAGTCTGCATAACTATAGTTGCAACTGTTTAGTGGACGACATTCTGAGCAACAGATAACGGACCTAAACAATGCAGGTCTCCAGAAATGGACTCAATATTTCTGAGATAAAAATTCGTGAATGTGGATGGCTGAGACCAATAAGCAGCCTTCATTAAATCTGTAATAGCAACACTATTAGCATAAGCCCAAGAAGTAGCAAGAGCTCTTACTTCATGAGCGGAAATCTTAAGCACAGACTGCTGAGAAGAAGATAAACTCTCATAAGCAGTACGGATAGTTAATTGAATCCATCTAGCAATAGAATGGACTGAAATGTCCCTTCTATTAGGCATCAAAGACAGAAAGAAACGTTTCCATCCCTTTCTGATAAACTGAGATCTCTGTTTATAGATACGTAACGCTCTAACAGGACAGAGTAAAGGCCTACGCCCGTCTGAAGACGGAAGAGCCTTAATAACAATAGGTTCCGGATATTTATTAGGAGCCTGATTCTTAGCTAAAAAACCCACATTAGTAGTGAAGGTGATAGTGTTCCCGACACTACGATAGTGAGAATCATCCACCGACAGTGCATGAAGCTCACTGACTCTTCTAGCAGAAGAGAAAGCTAAGAGAAAAGCTGTCTTATAAGATAAGAATTTGAAATCTACTGTCCCAAGAGGTTCAAATGGCTTTTCCTTCAATTTAAGAAGAACCCAAGCTAAATTCCATTTAGGAATTAATCTAAGAGTTCTGGGTCTATTTATCGAGAAGTTTCTAACCAACTTAGATAAAGAGACATTAGATCCAATTTGTAAACTATCATGATGTGCATAGGTATCATAGTCCAGGCACATTAGACATAAAAATGAGAAAGTAAGGAAAAAAATCGGAGAAATCTGATTTTTTTTATATGTTTCCGGGACACACATTGCGGATAAAGTGTGAAAAGTCCCCGCGAATCCGAGTTGAGCTTTTTTAGTTATAGCGTTTTTTTGATGAAAAAAAAAAATTCAAAAAAAATTCGACCCAGCTCCATATTTCTCATTCTTATTCGCCTTAGTAGGGTGAGAATCATAAATATAGTGCTGAATTATATTGAGAATACATATCCCCAACAGAAAATGCCAACTTTGTACCAATCCTCACACTCAATGGTGAAATATTCACGAAAATGTACAAAATTACGAAAAAAAATTTATTGTTTTCATACACACAACAGTACACAACGTCCATTAAATCAAATCTACGACTACTTTGGGAGTTAAATTATATATCAAAAATTGCAGAAAAGCAGTGGCTTTATAATGATATATAACAATAGTCATTTATTCCATAATGAACTGGTGAAACGTGTGAAATATTAACCATACCCCCTAAACTCAAATTCAAACGGCATCGACTTTTCTCAGTCAAATACCGTATTATAGCATCATTGTTTCAATTTCCATGTTCGATTAAATCACATAATGTGGTGTTCGCCTACACTCAAGATGCATTGGCATGTAATGTGTGCATGCCCTTGATGTGTACTCATAAACAAATTTGTATTGTACAGACAACGCTCTTTAATTTGATGCAAAATAGCCTTGAACGACTTTCATCAGGAAACGCTGTTTAATTCCGCATTCCAGGTCTTTATGTACAGACAACGCTCTTTAATTTGATGCAAAATAGTCTTGAACGACTTTCATCAGGAAACGCTGTTTAATTCCGCATTCCAGGTCTGTCCATTGCACAATTTGCTCTGTTCAGTATTGGACCCTCCGCATTTGATGCCTAGATATTGAAACCAATGATCCCTTGATAGATATATATGTAATTTTGCCTGTTGTTGATTATTAGAGTCTTGTGTTATTTGTAGAACTGATCAGTTATGTTGTTGGCATATCACTTAGCGTTACCTGTTGATACCTTACGGTGACAACGAAGCAGGTCCGCACATTGATATCTGTTCTGTGGTATTGTACTTGAGTTTATTGTGTCTATTATCTTTTTTCTGTTGTGACTTTGGCAATGGATAAATGTATCAAATGTAACGATGAGTTGACCGGCTCGTCCGGAATAACTATACTTGGTGAGCGGGGTATAGAAAAGTTGGTTGCTGTAAGCGTCGAGCTTGGCGATAATCTTTTTGCCGGTTCGAAGAAACCCACAGTTGGTGAGAAAATTCACAAATTCTGCTACAAGAATTATACACGGGAAAGTTCTGTAAGAAAAAGTAAGAGAATGTCTCTAGATGCAGCTGAATCTGACGAAGCTGGTCCATCTATGACAAAAAAATTGCGCTCTGATCAAGTTGCTTTCAATTTTAAACTCCATTGTCTGTTCTGTGGAGAATCTGCCGACAAACAAACTCATATACCCGTTCAACGTAGAAGAGAAGTCCACACCGTTGAAACATTGACTTTTGTTGATAGTATCAGAACCCGTTGTTTGAAACGTAGTGATGAATGGGGTGAGTCTGTACTTACTCGGATCGGTCGTGCTATCGATCTAGTGGCCGAGGAAGGTCGGTATCACCATGATTGCTGGACAGGATTTGTCAGAGATAAGCCTAAGCGAACTCTTTCACGGGGTAGGCATGTTGCAGACAAGAAAGCACTTGCATTCCATGAATTGTGTACCTTTATGGAGAACAGCGATGAGTGTCAGTTTTCCTTGAGCGAATTGGCAGAGTCGTTTGAATCGTATCTTGGTGACGAAGTCGGTTACACAATTAAACATCTTAAAACCAAACTGCTTGAGCATTTCGGTAGTAGAATCTCTATTACAACACTGAGGTCCCTAAAAAATGTTGTCACATTCAGAGATTCATCAGACAAAATACTATATGATTCGTGGTACTCAGACAAATGTACCAATGAAACTGATGAACGTATGCGCATCGTCAAGAAAGCATCGGCTATAGTCCGCGATGATATTCGGTCAGCCATTTACGAGTGTGACGTTTAGGCCAAATAAAAAAAATGAATTGATTCTCAGGCAATTTTTTTTTCAAACCAGTGAGGGAGGGAAAATTTTATTTTTATTTTTTTTTTCATGTAAAGAGTTGAGTATACTCAGTAAATCTTTTTGCTGTCTTTCCACTTGAAAAAGAGAAAAGGTTGTATTTTGGTGTAATTATAGTATACCTTTTATAACTAACTGCCGTAACAACAGCTAAAAGGATTTGTATTTTATTGTTCTTTTTAATGGTATAGATCTGTCAAGCATCATGATCCATTAGAATAGGTACCATAAGCCAATGCTTGGGGTGGGAGTCCTTTAAAATGGGAAACATGGCTCTAAATGATTGGTAAAACTTGAGTTTATATTGGTGTTGCAGCCATTATTAGCCATTGTGGAGAAATATATGACCTTAAACACCAGCAAATAATTAAATCATGATCCAGTATATCAGAATTTGCCTTGTTACAGTTTATGGGACAGGGCCTCTGGGCACTCTCCCATAAACTGCAACAAGAAGAACCAATTTACTGCAAACACAGCTAAATAATTATATGTCGAGAAACGTGAAAAATGACCATTCCACGTTTTCACAAATTCTTTAAAAAACATGACATAATAAAAATGTCTAATGAGGAGGTTCAAATCCAATGAGGGAGGGCCTGAGAATCAAAACATTATTTTTTTTTAGCCTTATCCCAAACCCGATTCCTTATCTGTATCTAGTGATCTACTACCCGATACACTCCAAACCTTGTTACAAGGGATTGTTGCTCCGTCGCAGCGTGGGCAAAACATCCAAGCCAACCAGAGACGCGTGACAGCCATAGGTCAGTCTCTAATAAGTTCTTGTCGGCCCCGTTCATTCTTGTCACCAGTATTATTGTCGGTAGCAGTTTACATCCATAGGAAATTCGCATCTCGGGAATTGATCGACATTCTGAATGGACTAATGTTCTCTTCTAGCTACCGGGAAGTTCAACAATACGTTCATTCTGTCATGATAAGCAAAGGTCCGTCGCCTAGACTTGCGAACTTCACACAATTCGTTTTCGATAACGCCGATTGTAATGTGCGCATGCTAGATGGCAAGAATACTTTCCATAGTATGGGAGGCATCGCCTGTATAACTCCAAGCAGAGATCACACAAAAGAGTCTCCGATAAAACGACTAACTGGTGATCATTCGAATATTGGCTCTGGTGAATTCGGGTACATCCCTTTGAAAGGTTACAGTAAACCAAGCAAATCGGGTCTTGACGAAATTGTGATGAAGGATTTATCAACTTTGGGTGAATCTGATCCGAAAAATTTGAAACTCGCAAAAACAGTCGACAGTCTTTGGTCTTTGACGCATGTACTGAGAGTACCTTGCCCATCTCGGGCTGGATATATGCACATTGTCACATCATCAGATGATTATGAAACAAGTGATGTCGAGATACTTCCCTTTATTAATTTTGATCCATCCAACCCGAGCACAATTTACACTGCTCTCATGTTTGCACAAACTGAATGTGAGAAACAGGGACTGAACGTTTGTCCAGTGACGTTTGACCAACCACTTTATATCTAGGCAGTGGAGATTGTGTCTTCGTCAGATAAGTTGACAAAAGTTTTCGTTAGACTCGGCGGCTTCCATATGATTATGTCATATTTAGGGGCAATTGGTTCGATCATGGCTGGTAGCGGCTTGGATGAACTTTGGGGGACTGTTTATGCTGGTGGGTCAATCCATCATTTGATCAGTGGTCATGCATATTCAAGAGCAGTTCGTGCCCATTTGCTAACACAAATTGCCATGACAGTACACCAAGTGCAGTAGCCGCTGCCGGGGAACAACTTCTCCTGATCTTATACGGGAGTAAAACTGTTTCCTCTCTCGACTAATATAGATATGTCACTTACAAGCGTTATGTAGCAAAATCTAAACTGAATAAACCCATCGATCTAGCCTCACTCCCACCAAGCAGCGATGCTGCACAACAACACGTCTACAGATGTTATCTCCAGGTCCAACATTGGCTGGGCACTTCGCTTCCTCCGACGGATTGGGGGTGGTCGCTAGACAATGGACTTCTTGTACTGACTGCAGCCACAAAGCCATGTGCCCCCGATAACCTACTGAATCTGATCAGTTGTGGTTGCAAGAGTGCTTGTACAAAAAAGGTGTGGGTGTAAGAAGGCAGGACTCTCTTGCTCAGGTTTGTGTAATTGCAGTTCGGATTCTTGTAACAACCACAGAAACACTGTCCTGTCGGAAATTTCTGAGTTCGATGAATAATATGTATATAGGTCATGTCATTTCTGTATTTAGCGTTGATAATAGTCAATGTAACTTAATCCATGTTGATTGATTTGTACATTCTGTAAATATTATTTATTGATTTTTGAACATTCTGTAAATATTATTTATTGATCTAATGCTGCCAGACACAGACGTGTCTGTTCGGTCCCAAGCCCGAAAATAGTTGAGTTCTCATGCTGACAAATTTTATGCCAAAAGGGGAACTCGGCCAGAAGCAGAGGGGGTCTTCCATAATGTCTATTTTGTAAGCAATGATAAAAGTCTTCAAATGGTGGTGGATTTTTTTATCGTCTGTCCAACTAACATCCCGTTCTATACTACGAACCTTTGGGCAAATCCGTTAGGAAAATCGTCATTTTTTGCGAAAATCCGATACTTTTTTGTGAATTTTCAATAATTTTTCGCAGAAATTGTCACAGAATGCACATTTTCCTCTAGGTAAATGTATATTAGACATTATGTAGCTCGAAATACGCGTAAACAAAAAATACAGTTGGATCAATTCGAGGTTACAAAGTTCTTGCGATTTTTTAAAATTTTTTTCTTCAAACGCGTTTTCGAAAAAAGGCTGTAGAAAAAAAAGCTCAACTGGGATTTTAGGGGACTTTTGTCTAATCGTTCAGTGACATGTACTCGACATTCCCTGAAAAAATCAGCTTTCTCCGATTTTTTTCCCTAGTGAAACCTAATGTTCTTGGGCTATCAGATAACATAGACCTATAACCCTTAATAGTAACAGGCTGCAGTTTGATTTCGTCAAACAAGTATACTAGAAAGTTTGCAATGTCTGGTATAGAGGGATCGAAAATATCTACAGAATGATCCCTACACCAACGACGAAAAAACTTCCACTTAGCCGCATAGTTTAGCGAAGAGGAGGTCCTCCTACAGTTAGAAATCGTGTCCACTGCTCGTCCTGTAAAGTGCTTGCCATGCAAGAAGGACCGCACAACGGAAAAACGTGAAGGTTGAGACCTTGCGGGTTGTGATGGAGTTGGCGCGATTTCCCCTGCGAAAGAAGATCCTCCCGTGGAGGAAGCTTTCGCGGTAGGTCCCACAACAGACACCTGAGTAGATTTATCCACGGTCTCTGTGGCGACAGAGATGCTACCAACAGAATCTTGCATTGAGATTGTTTTATCTTTAGCAATACTTGTTGAATTAACGGCGCTGGAGGATACGCATATCCTATCATTCCGTCCCAAGGGATCGACAGAGCGTCTACTGCAAATGCTCTTGGATCCGGACACGGAGACACATACGTCTGCAACTGATTGTTGAGATGTGTCGCAAATAAGTCTATCATTGGCCGTTCCCATTGGTAGCAAATCTGATTGAATACTTGTTTGTTGAGAGTCCACTCCGACGGCAACAAGCGACCCTTTCGTGAAAGGGAGTCTGCTAGCACATTCAGACGACCCGGTATATGACGGACCGAAAGAAGAACCTGATGTTCTAGCGCAAACAGAAGGATTCTTTCCGTTAGATTGAACAACGGAACTGAATGAGTGCCTCCCTGATTCCGTATATACGCCACTACTGTCGTATTGTCGGATAGGATTTGGACATGAGCATTGTGAATAATGTCCATCCAATGACGTAATGCAAGCCAAATTGACATCATTTCCTTGATGTTTATGTGCTTGCACAGGAATTGCGGATCCCAAAGACCCTGGCATCTCGAATCCGTTGGGATCAATGATGCACCCCAACCTGTTTGACTGGCATCCGTCATAATGGTAAAACTCGGATCCGGCAACTGCAGCGGAACTCCCTGAGTTAACCACTGAATGTTTGCCCAAGTCTGAATCTCTTGTTTCACTTGATCTGCCAAGAGAACGTCTACGTCGAGCGAATGAATTTTCACACTCCAATTCTGAGTCAAGAAAATTTGGAGAGGACGCGTGCGTAACCGCCCCATCGGAATGAGATCCGCAGCGGCTCTGCACAGACCTATCAGTCTCATAAATTCTCTCGCTGTGACTTTGTCTGCGTGCAGGCAATAGCGAGCGTAACAACTGACTAATTTCGCTCTGGTTAACGGCAGACGAACGAGATTGTTGTGCATCTCGAAGCTCATTCCCAGATGAGTGAATGACTTCGACGGCACCAGATCCGACTTCTCCTCGTTTACTATAAAACCGAGACGTCGGAGCAATAGAAGTAGATTCTGAACATTGTTCTGAAGCGTTAACTCGTTGCCGTACCTCTGAAGAATGTCGTCCAGGTAGGCCGACGTTACCGCAGACGAATGAGCTCGGAAATAGATCATTACCGAGTTCATTACCCGAGTGAAAGCCCAGGGTGCTACATTCAATCCGAAGCACATCGCCCGGAATTGATACACCACTCCTAGGACTGCGAAGCGTAGGTACTTTCTGAATGTCGGATGTACCATGACGTGAAAGTACGCATCTTTGAGATCTATGCTTGTTGCATAATCGTTCACCCGAATACTCGCTCTGACCGACCGAATCGTCTCCATATAAAATTTCGGAGCGACGATCAGCTTGTTTATCCAGCTCAAATCTATGACTGGACAGAACGAGCCGTCTGGTTTCGGAACCAGAAACAGATGGCTGTAGAATCCCGGAGTCTCCTGGTTTTCTACGACCTCTACCGCGTTCTTCATTAAAAGAGACTGCACCTCTGATAACAGAGCGTCTCTTTTCTGCGGATTTGACGGAAGTTGAGTCCACTTTGGACTTCAGAGTTAATGGAGGCTTTCGTTTGAAGGATATCTTTAGACCTTCCGAAGTCACTCCTCTCACCCAAGGGTCGTCCGTAATCGACGCCCATTCTTGTGAAAAGCTCGACAACCTTCCGCCAACCGGTACGCGATAGAGGTTTAAGCCATCACCTCCTGGACCTGCGAGGCCTGCGGTAGGAGAAACCACGTCCTCCACGACCCGCACCTCATCCCGTCGACCTTGGGGCGTCCGACCGGTTGTCCCGGCCCGAAGGACGTCCCGAACAAGAGTCGCTACCCTGACGGTCTCTCGAATAAGACCAAGAGGACGCACCGGAACCTCTGTAGGAACCTCTCTTGGGCGCATTAGACCCAGAAGTGCCTGTCTTATTCTTGTCTGCTGTATCCGACTTCTTAGAAGCAGATTTGAACAACAGAGAATCTGAAGCTTTCTTTGTAATTTTATCATAAATAGCAGAAAGCTTGCCGTCAAAGAGAAGTTCTCCGGAGACCGAAGCGACTCTAAGAGAGTTCTTCACCTTAGTATCCACGAGTGTGGATGTAGCTAGGGCTGCGTCACGTCTAACCAACTCCAGGTTTGCCACAGAAAGGGCGGAGTTACACGTGGAATAAGCTACTGCCCTTGAAAGAAGTCTTAAAGAGGATTGAATATCCTGAAACTCTTTCCCTTGAAGGTGCAGTGATAACGCCTTAGTAAGGTGATCTGCGTAAGATAAGGCATCTAAATTGGCTCTGTTAGACGAAATAACTGTTTCCAACACCGCAGTTGGAATAGAAGCCGACGACGGTAATGATAGCTCTAAGTCTTCCGCCTCGTCGTCCATACGCAGAGGAACTCTCGGGATACCCTGTCCTGCCGTGTCGAATTTATTCCTTGCATTAATGAAAGGCAGGTTGAGAGTATTGGCGGACAAGAAACCTGCTTTCCCCGTCTTGGAAGCAAGTTTAAATATAGCGTCGTTCAATAATTCAAATGTTCTTGCAACATTATTGGACTGCGACGGAAACTCGGGAGCGATGTCCCTGAACCGCTCAAAAAATTCAGAGTCCAATGACGCTATAATCCTCTTGTCCGGAACCGCAGCAGTCTGGCCCGACGGAACAACTTGAGGGAGAAAGTGCCGGATGAAGTCCACAGCAGCTTTATGTTGTTCCGAAAGGGATAGCTCCAAATCATCCGTATCCCTTTCACCATCCGGTCGGACCTCATGATGCTCCCGGTCGTCCGCCCCCGATGCTTCGGCGGAGCGTACCGACCCAGCGCCGTCGGATAATTCTCGATCCGACACCGTTTCTGTCGGCTGCTGGGATGCTGCGATAAGCTGTGCTATCTGCACAAGAATGTCCGGCGTCAAGACCTGCGGAGGCACAGTCTTTCGCTGCTTCGCCGAGGGCAGCTCCGCATCAGATGGCTCCCGCATACTTTTTCTATGCGAACGTCCGGAGTCCATCAGTCTCGAGTCCCTGGCTGCCGGATGGTGTGACCTGGTCGCCGAAGAATCCTTGATCGGCGAAGCTGGTAAGATATCGGCGGTCACGCAGCCAAGGTGCGGTCGTGTGCGCTGACGAGAAGAAGAAGCCTTAGCAGTCTCAACGGAGCGTCCCGAGTGACGGATGTATGCTCCGCTTGCGACACATTTTGTACCACAACATCTGGTCCCAGATGTTGTTGTACGAGAGAGGGGCCTCTCTCGCTCGCGGCCCGGCTGGACCTGCACGAGCTAGGAACCGGACTCAAAGGCTTCCTCTGATCTCGCTTACTATCCGCCGTCACTGGGTGTGCACATTGAATGTTTATAGTGCTCGCATCACCCAACATTTCCTCCTGGACCGCATCGGACGAACCCGGCTGCCGAACCATTCGGTGAATGGACGCTACACCGGGCGAGCTAGCGGACGACATTTGTCTAATCTCCATGAGCACTTTTGCCGCTAGCTCTGAATTCATTTGTGACGACGGAAGCGCACTTGCAGAAGATAACATGGAAACATCACCCTGTTCTTGTTCCTCTGAAATAGAAACTGAGAGAGTAGAGTGACCTTGCGGAGAAAGAGCCGGCATAGCCCTTTCTCCAGTAACATACCGTGACACACGTTTCCAATGTTTGTCATCCCAATATTGACATATAGAACAGGGATTAGTGCGAGAACACTGACTACAATTAATACAATGATCATGAAAGTCAGAGGAAGATTTCTTCCCATTACAATTTGAACAATATCCTTTCATTGTGAAAAGTCAACAAGTCCTAGTTACTCGCACAAACCCCTGACACAAAGATACATAATAACATGATCCATTAATAAATGAAAAAACAATTGCAAATCAAAATAATTTTGAAAAAATATTTTTTCAGCGAAGCCCAAGTTGCTGAAAAGTAACGTTGAGCCCCGATGGATCCGATGGCAAAGTGTGGTCAAAAATTTTAAATTTATATTAAATAATTAATGAGACACTTACGGATAATATAAATGTATCTTATAGTGAGATAAACAACACCAAAGGCAAACAGCCCCCCCCTCAAAAAAGGCTGTTGCCAATGTAAACAAACAGTGTAAAACACCAGAAAACATGACTCCAGGCACTGAAAAAACTGGCCCGAAATCAGTCATCAAAATTACACTCTATCTGATGCAAGACAGAGACTCCCAGGGGAGAATCTGCAGAATATCAGATGGAAGATGCAGAACACAACGTTTATACACCCATGGGTGAAAACGTAACTATGGGGAAAATAACAGAAAACATTCTGTATCCAAGCAACTCTCCCAGGAAAATTTTAGAAATGAACTTTCTCAAAAATATGCCAAAAGCATGGGAGAATTGCAAGGGGGGACTTTAGAAGTCTAGGGGAGAGGAAACACTGAATAAGCAGTGCAACATTTAGCAAGAATGACAACAAGAGGCCCATGCCTCGAAAATAGGCAACTTAACATAATTTCATCAAAAAATTTTAAGTACAGCCCTGAATATTTTTTGTCACTTCTTTTTCCTCTCCTCCTTCTATATCCTCCTTAGAATCACCATTTCTCCAAAAATTACGTGTCTGGCATCCTTTAAACTGAGATTTACAAGCACAAAGATCAGTGAGATGTTGACTGATGAAGGGCCAAACAGAGAATGATAATTGGCGCCAATTTCGGGACGTCCTTGACACTGCGCATGCGCAGTGGGGGCGTAGTATGGAGGTCCTATAGGACATGATTTCTTTTGGTTTTGGATGCAAATTTTGGGGATTGGGGGGCAAAATTTGTGTTTGGCTCTGGTTTTGTTAGAGTTAGCACCAGCTAAGTCTGGGTCATTGGTACAGTATAAAAATATAATAATGTTTTCAGCTGCTGAATTTGCATATTACGCGGGCAGATGTGGCCGATTCATTGCATACAGGGTTAAACTCACTTGGGATGCAACTTACCACTTGCAGAACAGTAGGATTACAGCCAACTATAAAAGGCAGACCTCGAAACCCTGCAATTCTGTGAGCTATACGCACTGGCAGTTCTTTGTGGAGATACTGAGCACTACGCTGGAAAAAATAAAATTTGTCAGGTCAATAAACACAAAAAAAAAAAAACCTTGATTTTTTTTAGAGATTTTGTTCTTCAACAGCAGAGGTTAAATGATCTGTTGATGCACTGATGTATTACGATTCTACTGTGCATAATCTGATTTACAATTCAAACCTATCAGGATTCAAAATTCGGAAAGAATCCATAATCTGATCCTCAAAACCATTCTCACAAACTTTTTGACTTCCAATAGTGATGTATAGCAGGATCCTCATTTGGATTCCCGTAAAATAGAATGGAATTTAATGTCTGTGATACATATGAATACTTAACAATTTTTCTGTGAATGGGTTTTGATTCACTATCCAGGAGTGTAGGTACAGGCAAGCCAGAAAATAAGCAGACTGTCATCTGCAAAATGAGGTCTCCAGAGGGTGAATTTGGTGATCCTACCATACACTACCCTGAACAGCAGGGTAGCATCACTAAATTTACCCTCTGTGAAACTCAATCTGAATCAGGGCCTCAAACCAAAACAAAAAGAGGAACCCAGAGGATAAATTGGCCAACTGTATGGGATAGCATCAGCCAATTCACTCTCTGGGGACCTCAGTATGCAAATGACAGATTGCTTATTTTCAGGCTTGAGTACAGGGTGATTAAGCATTGTAAATTTGAAATTGTACTTGTTTTGGTTCCAATTTTGGTCTTAAAAAATTTGTTTCTGGTTTGATAAACAAACTTCCAGGTGGATGGAAAAACAGATGGATCGAAGGATGGATGGAGCCTCTTTTGCCCCACTTTAATAAATTTTTGTTCAAATCAAGTTATGGTTGATTTTCAGCAGCCATTACTTTATTTTATGTGAAATTCTAGAAAATACTTAGGTTTTAAGAGTTAACCCTTTACCTAACCTGAAAAGCAGACGACAATTGCAAAAATAATTCTTGAATAACTAATTTTTTTCATTTTTTGTCTCAAAAACATAGGTTATGACCCCTCGTTGGAACGAGCACATAACCTATGTTTTTGAGAAAAAAAAAAGAAAAAATACTGAAAATTAATTAGCGAATTTTGAGAATAGCGCTGGCCGGTTTTGGCCGTTACGTTAGGTAAAGGGTTAATACAGAGCAATGAAAGTTACTGGTACTAAAATGGCTGAAAATGAAGGTCATATGCATATTCTTAAAAGAATACTAAATTTCAGTTTGTTACCTGAAAGTTTTTCAATAAATACACGAAAGTATATCGTGATATTGTAATAAGTTTTGATTTGTGCCCCCTTCGATCATTGGATCCTTATTCAACAGTATATGTACAAACGGGCACTACTTAATTTTATCATACTCAACTCATTTATTTATTTATTGGGGTTTAACAACACTTTCAACAGCCAGGGTTACCTTGGGTTAGACAGTTTTATGGGTGGAGTAAGCCACAGTACCTGAAGAAAACCACCAAAAAATGGCGAGCAACTGTCAGATACGGGTTGCCCAAGGACACAATGCAGTTACCCCTGGTGGGAATCGAATCCTGGACCTTTTGGTTTGAAGTTCAATGCCATAACCACTGAGCCACCACGCTTCCCATACTCAACATAACTAAAACTACTTTAACCCTTTACCCAATGCAGACGATATCAAACTTCATTATTTTAAATATTTTTTCAAATTTTTCAAAAAATTTCAACCAAACCATATCATGTGACCCCTCATTGGAACGAGCTGGATGAGCTTGTTGCAATGGGGGTCACATGATATGGTTTTGTTGAAATTTTTTTAAAAATAATATTTTTTCAACTGCTGAATTGGCATATTACGCAGGCGGATGTGGCCGATTCATCGGGTAAAGGGTTAAAGATCTTTTATCATGGACAGTTTATAATATTTCATTGCCTTTAGTTATTATTTATTTATTCAGGGTTTCTACTGATAACATTCAAGGCTATTCAAGGCCATTTCTCAATATATTCCAGCATTTTTCAAGGCCCTACAATCGCCAAATTCAAGGATTTTCAAGGCCCTACCTTCACTGGTCCTAACTAGGACCTCCGGTCATTACCCCCTTCTCCCACTTCCCTTTAAGGACTATACCTTCGCAAACTCTGGTATACTGAATGATCCTTAGCCATTCCTTGAATCCAATGCCCCACAGAAACCCTGTTAATTATTGGGGTTTTAATGCCACTTTTGACAGCCAGGGTCAAACCATGTCAGACAGTTTTACAGGTGGAGGAAGCTGGAGTACCTGGAGAGGATCACCAAGCAGCGACATGTAGCTGTCAGACTCTCCAACTTACTAACTCTGCACAAGCAGTGTTAGCAGCAGTTGCAGGCATGTACACCATTGATGTGCAGTGTGCCTCAGTACACAGTGCCACTGTGCACACACATGGACAATCAGGATTAAGTGTCTTGCCCAAGCACACAACTCAGTTACCGTTGATCAAGATCAAACTATCGGTTTCAAGATAGGCCTTAAAATTTGCCAATACTGGCAAGAATCAGTTTTGATTCTCACAAATTTCTGCTGTGAGAATCAATTTTCAGTTCTTAAATAATTTACAAGTTGTGTTTAACGATTGAGTGCCTTGTTCCAACTTTGGTGAGTGTCTTGTCTTACATGTCTAGGTAGAATGCATATTCTAACATGCAGAAACTTGATGGTCCTGCAGATGTAAGTTACAGTACCTTAGCAAAGGTTTTAGTGAAGACTAACTCTTGGTTGTATATCTGAAGGCCGTAGGCCTGAGGTGGGGTGGGTATGGCCCTTCCATTATTAAGGGTTCCCCAAACCCCCACCAATGGAAGGGCTATACCCCCACACACACACCTCAGGGCTACGGTACCTCCCTCCCATAAGTGGGGGTTGGGGGGGCTCCCCTGAGAAAATTTTGAAAATTCAATGCCCTAAGAGTGAATCGGGGATCCTCTGGTGCTTCAAATTTCCCACTGTAAGTTTTAGGGGGAGGGAGGGAGGGCATGTTGCCTAGGCTACAACACTAATGTATATGCAGCCAAGACTTCATTAGACACAACTGCTAAGTCAAACTTCAAAGTATTGCCTTATTTTAAGGCAAAAAACCCCAATAAGCTTGCATCGCAAAGCACTGCTAATGCCGCCAAGTCACACACAATAAATAAGATTTTTGAAGTCGAAAGAGTGAAAAAGGGCCATAACTCTGGAAAAAATGTATAGAAGAAAACCACGCTATACATGTATCATTCCATCATGATTCTCTATCATAACACCAAATATCATTCAAATCGGAGTGGCAGTGGATGAGATACAAGGGAAAATGTTGGTATGGATGGACAAATAGACGGACGGATGGACAGAGGTCTCCACTAGATACCCCTTCAACTTTTCAAGTCGGGGGCATAAGAAGTCGAATTCTTCAGGCCTTTAATGACACTTTCACAATCTATGGCAAGAATCAAATGAACATTTTGCAAGAATCAAAGATGATTCCATTGTTTTACTTGAGAAAATCATTTGTGAAAATGGATTTCGATTCTTTTATGAATCTTAAGCCTTGCAGGCCCAATGCTCTAAGATTCTAACTGTTCCCCGGTTAATATTGAATAAACAGCTGCACCACAAGCGCATGATACGCCCATTATTAATTACAAGAGGGAACCACACAATATGAGTATACATGTGTACTTGTCAGGTTACATATACTTGCCACCAAAAAATCATGAAAATTGCTCAAAGTCCAACATGTGGAAAATTGCCTATATTTTGATGAATAAAGTCCCATAACTCTGGAATGACAATTTGGACAGTGACACAAATCGAAAGGGAGATTCCTTCTATCAACATATACTTGCAACCAAAAAATCATGAAAATTGCTCTAAGCATTTTCAAGTTATTGTTCGGCTAATCAATCAATTACTTTTTTGATCGATCAAGATGTTGATCATTAGTTAATCGATTAATCAGTTAACAATTTCATCTCTAGACATTTAATAAAATGTTCAGCAGTTATTGCCAGTTATCAAGTTACATCTGGACAAGAATGTACATTGATGTGTAATTTCAGCTCTTACTGTGATATTGATCTTCTTGGGAGTGTTATTAAGCATAAAAAAAATTAAAAATTTGTTTCTCAGGCCCTCCAACATGGTACTTTCGGCAGGTGCATGCTCTCTTTTTATAACCAATACAAACTTAAAAAAATAAAAATTAAATGGTTTATTTCTGATATTTTACTCAAGTTAATAAAATTGATACATTTGTCCCTTGAGTGCAACAAGGCTTTACAATGCTTTAGCATTGCAAAGCCTTCTTGCACTCAAGGGATGAAATACACCACCTCCCATGCTATTCTGTAGATTATGAGGCCAAAAACATGAATCAAACCAAGAACATTAACATTTGATGGCAAAAAAATAATGACAAAAATAAACACGAGCAACACAAAGTGTGACATAAGTCCCCGAGCAGTGTCATAAAAGGGAAGGTAAGTCTCTCGGGGTTATAACCAAAATCAAAAGGAAGCTTCCTCTATACACCAATAATGCATAACCAAAAAATGAAATTGATTCAAGTCAGTATTCATTACTTATTGGGCAGAATTCAGATTCAAGATGGCCACCACAATGAATTGGCCACAGGCGGCCATCATGGTTCAGCTGATTGGTCCAAAATCAAAAGGAAGCTTCCTCTAGACACCAACAATCCATAATTAAAAAATAAAAATGATTCGAATCAGCATTCATTAGTTATTGGATGGAACCCAAATTCAATATGGCTGCCATAGTGGTCATATTGAATTGGCTAACTGGACCAAACTCAAAAGGAAGCACTGTCTGGTCATCCACAAGTAACCCCTAAAATAATGATTTGATCAAATAAGCGGTTCTTTAGTTATTTGACGAAAACCAAATGTTAACGGACTGACGATGGACTTGGCTAGCTGATCCAAAATCGAAAGGAAGCTTCCTCTAGACACCAATAATGCATAACTCAAAAATGAAATTGATTCGAGTCAGTATTCATTAGTTATTGGGCAGAAACCAAATTCAAGATAGCCACCATAATGAATTGGCCACTGGTGGCCATCTTGGTTCAGCTGACTGGTCTGAAATGGAAAGGAAGCTTCCTCTAGACACCAACAATGCATAATTAAACAATAAAAATGATTTCAGTTAGCATTCATTAGTTATTGGACGGAAACCAAATTCAGTATGGCTGCCATGAATTGGCTAGCTGGACCAAAATCGAAAAGAAGTATTGCCTGGTCATCCACAAGTAACCCCTAAAATAATGATTTGATCAAATAAGCGCTTCTTTAGTTATTTTATGGAAACCAAAAGTTAACGGATGGATGACGGATGCCAGACCCCAGACGATGGACGGACATGGTGAAAACATAATGCTCCCAAGAGAATCTCTCGGGGGCATAAAAAAAAAAAATAAAAAACCACCTGCCTGCATGCAATTTTACAAAAAATGGCCTGAGAAACAGAAGATCTAACTTTGTGGACCTTATGTACATTTTATAACAAAGCATCTACGTGAATTTATATTTTCTGTTCACATTTTGAAAAAAAACAATTTTTGACAAGCTACTCAAATATGAAAATTACACAACAACGTCACATATGCATCAAGTTAGACCGAGTAAAAATTCATAAGTAACTAGTTACCAGAAGATGATTGCCATCTGGGCTTTTCCCTGCATATAGAATGGTAGTTGGTGTTAATCTCACTGATGGCTGAAAATAAACAACACAATGATCATAACTACAATACTGTGATCTTAAAAGCATTCTTTTTCTCGAATGAAGTGTTATAGGATCTTGTCGTTACACAAGACCTTTAAATTTTCCCAACCTCATGGCAGTAACCAAATTTTAGAAGAGCATCCCCAAATTTGAAGGCATAACATACAGTTTGCTTTATTTTTTTGGTTTTTACCCAATTTCATAAGAAATGATTCAACTACATTTTGCTACACATTGATAGTCTCGATCCTAAAGCATTGCAGTTGTTTCTAGGCAAGTCTTCACTGCATACATAGACAGCCAAGACTTGCCTTGCAATAACTGCCATGGTACTTACATGTTTTATACAACCTTGAGTTTACCTGGAAATTGCATGTTGGTCACCTGTTCTGTTGCATCATTAACTGGTTGAGTGCTAGAAGCCACTATCAGGGCTCTATTGAAAAGTGCTGAAAGCCACTATAGTGGCTTTACACTGTATTCATTACCTCATTTGTATGGCAAGTTGAAACATAAAAAATGTTTAAGCAAATTGTTTATTACAATTTATTGGAGAGTGCCAATAGGCACTCTCCAATAAATTGTAAGACACAATTGTTTATGAATGAAACCTTACTATACTGGGGCTCCTTTTGCTCATAATATGGTATCCTTGAGAAAAAAATATTCGCGTTACAAATCACCTTTGAAAAATAATTTAGCACTCTACCAGTTAAAGTTGGTATTAGGCCCCGTAGGGTATATAGAAAGTCTGAGGCACCAACAAAGGCCGGGAGCATGGTGGCTCAGTGGTTACGGCATTGGACTTCAAACCAAAAGGTTCACTGTTCAATCTCCATCAGAAAGAATGACCACACCCCCCACCTCAACAAAAAATAAAATATTTGTTATACAAATGCACATGTACCATCTAATTTGGGAACATCCCTGTAATTTGGGGGGCAATGTTTATAGGCCAGGGAAATTTACAGGGCAGGGGTTAAGCGGTGATGACGAAATAAAATGAAAATGTCACTGTACATGTTATACATGTAGCTTCCATTTACATTATGTAGCATTTATGAGATTAACCATTTACATATTGTTACAGCCAAAACTGGCCAGTGCTATTCACAACAAGAGGCCCCAGGGGGCCTGAGGGCACTCACCTGACATGGTAGTCTAAATATCAAACCAGGACTTGACTTGAATAAGCTGCATACGCCCCTCCTAAGAAAAGCATATACCAACTAGATGCACAGTTGTGCCCACACAATAGACAGGATTTTTCTTCTATTTTCAGTTCCTGCACTTTTACGTCCCAAAATTGAAACACCAAGTCCCACGGGGCCCCCAATTTTTCATTGCCAAAAAAAAAAAAAATTTGTCTTAAAATTGACCGAAACGAATAAAAAAAACAAACAAAAATTCTAAGTCCGGAACGGGACCCCAAATTTTCAGCCTAAATATGAACCCAGGGACTTGGCTTGAACAAATGCGAATCTCACCCCCCTAAGGATGCTGCATACCAAATATCGAAAGATTCGTATTGGTAGATTCAGCTGAAGAAGAAGATTTTTAAAGAATATTCCTCATACTGCACTAATTTAAACATTTGGGCTCCCATAGAGAGCCCAAATATGGACCCAGGGAATTGATTTCAATAAACATGTGAAACAATCTTCCAAAGATGTTATATGTGAAATTTGAAAGCTTTTGGAGCAGTGGTTTGGGAGAAAAGTAGTCTTAAATGTTTTTCCCATCACCCACAGTGTTAAAAAATGCTGACTCAGCACTTTTTCAAAGTCCCAGGAAAGTACCCCATGATAAAACCGACAGCAATTTTTTTTTACCATTCCATTCTGTTGGTCCTAAGGAAGCTTCACACCACATAAGAATTCTCAGTGCCGTGTAGTTTTGGAGATATGGGCGTTTTAATTTTTTTCTATTTTTAGCTCCTGCAGTTCCCATGGGGCGACGGAAAAAAAAATTGGGGCATAAATTAAGTACTTATTACCCAATAAGCCCTCATATCAAATTTGGTCCAAATCTGCCTCTCGGTTTAGAAAACAGAAATTTTGGGAGGGGCAAAAATTCTTGCCCCTCCCATAACGATGGCAAATATAGCCCCTAGAACTTCTCTTGAACAAATCTGAGTCTACACCCCAAAAGGAAACTGCACACCTAATATCAAGTCTCTGCTACTGCTGGTTCATGAGAAGATTTTTTAAAATTTAGGCTCACTTTTTGGGTGTGGCCCTACCAAGGGGCAGGTCAACTTGATTTGAACAAATTTGAATTGACATATGATAAGGTACATGCACAGCAAATTTTGTTGAATTTGGTCCAGTAGTTTGTTAGAAGAAGTCGATAATGTAAAGTTAACGCCGGACTCCGGATGGACAGACGACGGACGGAAAGTGATTAGTAAAGCTCCCCTTGAGCTTCGCTCAGGTGAGCTAAAAATCACCATTCAATTTTCATCTCAAAACTAAAGTTTATGACCCAGGCCTGCTGTTTTAAAATTTTGCATAACCCATTTATTGTTCACATGGTCTGAGCTTTGGTAATCTATCGTTCATTCCCCTGTACTTGATTCAGCTAACCTGTTAGGTAACATAACTAGAGGTACTGTGAGCAAACTCACAAAGTGATACCCCACCCCCCCTTCCCGTGCCTGAAATGTATAAGTTAGATTATCTCCCCTTTGAAATGTCAGAACGGAATTTTATTGCTTCATGCACATCTTCATATGGAGTTCTTCCATTGTGTAAAGTTTCATGAAAATTCTTCAAACGGTTTAGGAGGAGTTGCGCTTACAAGGATGGACAGATGGTATAAGTTAGATTACCTCCCCTTGGAAATGTCAGAATGAAATTATATTGCTTCATGCATATCTTCATATGGAGTTCTTCCATTGTGTAAAGTTTCATGAAAATTCTTCAAACGGTTTAGGATGAGTTGCGCTTACAAGGATGGACAGACGGTATAAGTTGAATTATCTCCCCTTGGAAATGTCAAAACGGAATTATATTGCTTCATGCACATCTTCATATGGAGTTCTTCCACTGTGTAAAGTTTCATGAAAATTCTTCAAACGGTTTAGGAGGAGTTACGCTTACAAGGATGGTCAGACTGACAGATTATCTCCCCTTGGAAATGTCAGAATGGAATTATATTGCTTCATGCACATCTCCATATGAAGTTCTTCCATTGTGTAAAGTTTCATGAAAATTCTTCAAACGGTTTAGGAGGAGTTGCGCTTACAAGGATGGACAGACGGACGGACAGGGTGATTCCTATATACCCCCAAACTTTGTTTGTGGGGGGGGGGGGGGGGGGGGGGGTTATAAATATATATGTATCGCAACTATGCTAATATATGAACTGTTGTATCATTGCCAAGTTCTTGCAACTATGGGCAATATCCTGATGAATAAAGAGGAATCCTTAGGAACAATAATGAGGCTGTGTTGCAGCAATTCAGAAACAAATTGGTTGCAAAAAAATTGTAGCCTAATCTTGGCATGGGCCAGCGTGCTGCAGAGGAGTATGGCATCCATATAAAGCTAACGTGAGCATAACTAGATCATTCAACTTGGCGAAAATTTCATGTGCCCCGATGACAATTTGGCATGACACCTTTTTCTTTTCCTTGTGTTTCATGCGACCCAAATGACTGTTTGCTCCAAATGGACATGCCTATGACCTTGTTTTGGAATGTGCTCATTCCAATGAGGACCATAAGCCATATTTTTTTACGCAAAAAATTAAAAAATTTAGTTATTTAGGAATTTTGTTTGCAAGTGCCATCTACCTTTCATGTTAGGTAAAGGGTTAATGTCATAATTACATCACTTATATTTCATTTAAGTAAATTATATCATAATCAAGTCAGAAAATAAGCAGACTGTCATCTGCAAAATGAGGTCCACAGAGGGTGAATTTAGTGATGCTATCCTGCACAGCAGGGTAGCATCACTAAATTTACCCTCTGTGAACCTCATTCTGAATCAGGGTCTCAAAACAGAACAGAAAGAGGTTACAGAGGTTAAATTGGCCAACTGTATGCGATACCATCATCAAATTCATCCTCTGGGGACTTCATTCTGCAAATGTCAGACAGCTTATTTTCAGGTCTGATCATAATTATTGATCTTTTGAAATCTATCACAGAAAAAAAAAAATCTTAAAAAGAAAAAAATATACAATGTATTTAGGCACGGTGACTATTCAGCCAATCATAACAGAGATCATTTACCAATAACATTAAGTCATCCTGCCAAATTTAAATATATCCAAGATGACTTCCACGGCAACCAATGTGCCAAGTTGATTGACCACCATAGGATGTTCTCAGCAAACTAAGGTAGCCTACCCAAAAAATTATTGCATAAATGCAGGGTGTTGTAAAGAAATTCTAGATGGCTGCCATGATGAAAAGCTGATCATTACCAATAGAGGATGTTCTTATCTAGTCACCCTACTTAATCACCCTTGAATCTGACCCTCCACCAACAAAATTGTATCGGACACTCCTGTGGATGCTAAATATCAAAAGATTATGATTGGTGGTTCTGGCAGGTTCTGGAGAACATTTTTTAAATTTTTGCAAATATGCTTATTCAACATTTTTTCGATTACCCCATACGGTACACTATGACACAACAAATGGAATTTTTTTTTACCACCCCATTCTATTGGTCATACAGGTGCTTCAAATCAAATAATAGTTCTTTGTTCTGAGTGGTTTGAAAAATGTGGGCATATGAAAATATTTCTATTTTTAACTCCTGAGAAAAAATGTTTTTGGATGAATCAAGTACTTCTGAATCAATGATACCACATACCAAATTTGGTTCAAATCAGCCAATTGGTTCAGAAAATATAAATTTTGGGTACAGCTAAAAATCTTGCCCCTCACATTATAAAGGTAAATACTGCCCTATGAACTTCGTTTGAACAAACATTATTCTTCAACTCAAAAGGAGGCTCAGTACCAAATATCAAGGCATTGTATCCATCAGTTCATGAGAAGATTTTTAAAAATTTGGAAGCATTTTGCTCCATCCCCTATCTATGAGACAGGGCAAGTTAATTTGAACAAAATCAAAATGTGATGTTAGAACAATCACCTCCAATTTAACTGAAATTGGTTCAGCGGTTTTGGAAGAGAAGTTGTGAACACCATGTATATGGATGACAGACGACATATGACACTGACAGATGGATAGCGATCACTACAGCTTCTGACTTTCAGTCAGGTGAGCTAAGAACACTGATGTATAAATCTGAACAGTAGCTGATGCTGAAGAAACCCAAGATGGCTGGTATGATGGCAATTAAAGCAGCAGATACATATTTTTTCTTTTATGTACCTGTTAAATAACTGGATTTTCTAACTAACAGAGAGTGGATTTAATTTTACCTGTTAGAATAACAAAGGGAGTGAGATGGGATTATTTTCCTTTCTCAAGCTGTTAGGTCATACAGATACATGTGCTTTTCCAAAAAAAGTCAACCCAGTTCAGGGAAAATTAAAATTTTTTAGCAAATTTTGTTTCTTAACATACCTACCACAATTGTTTACAAATGGCTGTAACGTAAGTGCAAGCCCCACTTTGGAACTAACTCAAGCTTAAGAAACTTTTCCAAACAAGTTGGAAAAGTAATAGAATGCAAAAGCATGAAAAAGATCGAAAAAGGGTCGATCGAGACCGATGCTCGGCATTACAGGTACTCTCTCTGCACACCTCTTGCGTATACCGTGCGCATGCGCAACAACTGTGGCGTCAATTCCGTATTTCCGGCAACAAGAAGTTTGTGATTTAGCAGGGAGGCATCGATATCAAAGATATCCCCAAGGAGGGTGGGCCGGTAAACAATTGTGGTAGGTATGTTAAGAAACAAAATTTACTAAAAAAATTTAATTTCTTTTCAACCTACTCACAATTGTTTACAATTGGCTGAATAAACAATAGGAGGAGGTGAATCACATAACCAATACCAACAAGAGCAGCAGAAAGAAAGCAAGGAGGGCAGAGAATAATAGTGAAATCTGTAATGAAGATAGAGAGAAGGCATCTGAAAAGAACAAGGCCGAGAGAAGCACAAACCCGATAAAAACAAATTTAACGAGGGTGCACAACAGCCTGAGCAGCAACGAGAGGGCCTAAAGAATAAAGGTCCTCAGATTGCTGCTGTAGGTGGCGGAGATAAAAGGAGGAGAAAGTAGAAGCATTCCTCCAGTAAGCCGCATTCATAACATCCCGGAGCGAACCAGAATTGGTAAACGCCCAGGATGTAGAAATGGCACGAACCTCATGAGCATTAAACCAGTTCGAAACAAGATCCAAAGCAGACAAGCTGGAATAAGCCAGCTTAATTGCAAGACAGATCCACCTGGAAATAGAATGGGAAGAGATAGACTGCCTCCTAGGAACGAGAGACAGAAAGAATCTCTTCGACCCCTCCAAATGAACTGAGTGCAATTAATGTAAGTCTTGATCACATGAACAGAACACAGAAGAGGCTTCCGGCCATCGGCAGCAGGGAGAGCCTGAATGCAAATGGGAGGAGTTACCGAATCAGGAAGTTGATTCTTGGCCAGAAAAGAGCAATCAGTAGTGAAGGTGACACTGTTAGCCTCATTTCTGAAGAAAGCAGAATCAACAGATAGCGCATGAAGCTCACTGACACATCGGGCAGAAGCAAACGCTAGAAGGAAAGCCGTCTTATATGTGAGAAAATGCATATCGTTCTCAGATAAAGGCTCGAATGGCACCCCCTCCAAACAGTGCAACATCCATGCCAAGTTCCACTTGGGTGTAAGACGCAAAACTCGAGGCTTCTTCAAAAAAAAGTGCCAAATGAGTTTGGAGAGAAAAAGATTACGACCGATGCACCGCTTTCCCACATAAGAGAAAGTATCAGACAGCATAGACCGATAGCCCACAATTTGAGCGATTGACAGATCACGGTAATCCACATTTTGATCTGTACACCAGCGGCAGAAAACCTTCCACTTCGCTGTATAAGTCATGCCAGTGGAATGTCGCCGCGATGCAGAAATGCACTCCACTGTTCATCTTGAAAAACCTCTACGTTGGAGACAGGACCTGACAAAAGACAGGCGTGAAGGGACAGGCTCGCCAGGTTGTTGTGATACTTCCTGGGACGACCCTGGGAAAGAAGATTGTGACGTAGAGGTAGCCAAATCGACCGATCTGCCAACAGAGGCCGCAGCAGATTGACCCACACCCTCTGTGGAGACAGAGGTGTGATCAGAAAGATCCTGCAACTGTAAGCACAAATCTTTGCCAATACTTGAGGAAGAATCGGTGCAGGAGGGAAGGCATAGCCAATCCAACCTGTCCAGTCCAGAGCGTCTACCGCAAATACCAGAGGATCTGGACAAGGAGAGACAAAAGTCTCTACCTGATGATTCCAGCGAGTGGCGAAAAGGTCTACCAGAGGACGCCCCCCCCCCCCCCCCCCAGGCCCTGACACACACACCGCTCGCAAATCGCCTGAAACACCGACCGATGCAGCATCCATTCGGTTGAAAGGACACTGTCGTGTCGGAACAGGGAGTCTGCTAGGACGTTGAGATGCCTGGGAATATCCCGAATGGTCACCCGAGCGTTTACATCCCGCGCCAACAGTAGAAGATCCCGAGATAGCCGATACATGGGAATCGAATGTGTGCCTCCTTGATTCCGTATGTAGGCCACTACTGTCGAAATGTCTGAAAGAAGTAGGACAATGTGGTCTGACAGGTGAGAGATCCAAAGCCGAAAACTCAACAGAAGAGCAAGAAGCTCCTTCTGGTTGATATGAAGGCCCACCTGCTTGCTGTCCCAATCGCCGTGAGTGGACAGACCGAGAGGATCCAACATTGCACCCCAGCCCCGATCGCTGACATCTGCAGTAAGGATGCGATCGGCCGAAGGGAGATCCAACAGAGCACCCTGTGTCAACCAGGGAACATCGGCCCAAGGGTGGAGGTGACAAAGCAGGGACCGAGGAATAGGAAGTTCCAGGTCCAGAGGATCTACATTCGGATGCCAATGATCCAACAGGAAGTGTTGGAGAGGTCGGACAAACAAGCGACCAAGTGGCATGAGATCTGCCACTGAACCACAAAGGCCCAGCATCCGAAGGAAAGTCCTGGCCGAGACCGAGGAAGATTGGAGCAGGTTCCGAGTCAAGGCGGAAAGAATAGTCACCCGAGCATTGGGAACCGACACCACATTGTGAAGAGTGTCGAAATCCATTCCCAAATGAAGAAATTGCTGAGAAGGAAGGAGATCTGACTTCTCGCGATTGACTCTGAAACCCAGCGACGCTAGTAGGCAAAGAAACTGCCGGACATCGGACTCCAGAACAGCAGCATCATGGTGCCATTGGAGGATGTCATCCAGGTAGGCTGACGAAGTCACAGCCGACTCAGTACATTAAAAAGCAAGCACATGTGACATCAGTCGGGTGAAGGCCTAAGGAGCTAGGTTCAATCCGAATGGGAGAGCTCTGAATTGATAGACTCGATCCCGAAACGAGACTCCTGACCCTGACTCTCCCCAGTTTTCCTTTGTTTATAGACCTCTTTGGCCTCAGTACATCCAATACAAGCATTTAATCAATTATATCTTGTTTGTCGGGGGCACGATGACGCTGTGTACTGAGGCGTACTGCACGTCGATGGTGCGCATGTCTTCAACCAATCTAACCCTGCCTGTGCTGCGGTGCAGAGTTCAGAGTTACGATGTTGGGGAGCTGACAGCTGCTCGTCGTTGCTCGGTGGTTCTCTCCGGCTTCCTCCACCCGTAAAACTGTCACGGTCACGATTAGCCATTGTGCATAAATATGTGACCTTAAACACCAATAACTAAATAAATACATAAATAATCTTGTTTGTCAGAGTTAATGGAGCTCTGTCAAACATGATATAATAACACAAATGCGAAGTTTATCTCTAGAATACAAGAAAGTGACACAATCCCTGTTAATTTAATACTCCTGTTAACCCTTTACCCAACGAATCGCCCGCATCCGCCCGTGTAATATGCAAATTCAGGAGTGGAAAAAATATTATTTTTCAAAAAAATTCAACAAAACCATATCATGTGACCCCTCTATGGAACGAGCTCGTCGAGCTCGTTCCAACAAGGGGCACATGATACGGTTTTGTTGAAATTTTTTTTAAAAATTGAAAAATCAATAATTACAATAATAAATTTTGATATTCTGTGCATTGGGTAAAGGGTTAATTGAATAATTTTCATTGGAAGAGGGTTCCACTGTACTCACAGAAATTTTCAACTCGTACAGGCCTTCTGTTCACAAAAGAATATTTTATTTTCAGGTGTTTCAGATGAGAATTGTAATAAAAAAATTAAAACAATTTCACACATGGAAGTCAAACATATTCAACCTTTTCCGCTTCAGTCCACATGTAATAACTCATGTGAATGTAAGCTGTTCAGCTGAACATCTGCTAGTATACCAAGTTACCACCTGACATTTTTATAACACTATGAATTTACGTCATTATAATGGAAAATAGCATACAATACATGTTTACTTTTGGCATCTTTATATTTTTTGTAAATATACCAACTTTTCGGGATTCTTCTGCCCTCTTTGAGAGAAACACACATAAAGAATAAGAAATGTTACCTTCATACTGAATTGAGAACATTAACACTGTGCACACTGATGTCAAAGCATCAAATGTCAACCTGTAACATTTTACCATAATGCAACTAGGAATTTAACCGATTTAACATGAAAAGCAGATGACACTTGCAAAAAAAATTCTTGAACAATTAATTTTTTAAATTTTTTATCTCAAAAACATAGGTTATGACCCCTCATTGGAATGATCTCGACGAGCTCGTTCCAAAGAGGGGTCATAACTTATATTTTTGAGACAAAAATTGAAAAAATAATGAAAATTAACTGATGATTTTTTATAATAACGCTGGCTGGTTTTGGCCGTTAAGTTGGGTAAAGGGTTAAACAAAACTGAATCGATTAAATTCCTAGTTGCATTATGGGAAAAATGCACCACTTGGAATTTCAGTATTTTAACATTAGAGTGCAGAGGGTTAACCCTTTACCCAACATGAAAAGCAGACGACATTTGCCAACAAAATTCTTGAATAACTAATTTGTTTTCATTTTTTGTCTCAAAAACATAGGTTATGACCTATGTTTTTGAGACAAAAAATGAAAATATAATGAAAATTGCCGATTTTTGTGAATAGCGCTGGCCGGTTTTGGCCGTTATGTTGGGTAAAGGATTAATACAGAGTCTAAGCTACTACATGTATAGTACATGTTGTAAGTTTTGTAACAAACAGTCACATGAAATAACAAGAAAATGTTTTGTGCAAGCACAAGTGTGTGAGAAAATGCAAATGAAACACTCTTATTTTGAGCATACATCATGCAATCTCTTTGTATTAGAACATAAACAAGAATTCTGTGAACAAAGTTGAATCTCTCTCATTAAAAGAAGATGAATATAATATCTCATTGACTGTGACTGGTGATTCACAAGAAATTAGTTTAAAACTAGAGGTACTGTGAGCAAGCTCACAAAGTGATACCCCCTGCGCCTGAAATGTATAAGTTAGATTATCTCCCCTTGGAAATGTCAGAACGGAATTATATTACTTCATGCACATCTTCATATGGAGTTCTTCCCAGGGCTTGCCTTGAGTCGGGACTGATCAGCCCAGGCCCCGAGATCAGCCCTGAGGAGCACTTGCTGGGGGCTTTTTTACAAGCCCCGACATTTTCCACAAAAAAGCACTAACAATAATGGACAAAATGGAAAATCAGCCCCGAAAAGGCCCCGACCTCAATATGTGGGGCACTTTTTTTAGGCCCCGACCATTTTACTCAAGGTGAGCCCTGCTTCCATTGTGTAAAGTTTCATGAAAATTTTTCAAACGGTTTAGGAGGAGTTGCGCTTAGAAGGATGGACAGATGGACAGACGGACGAATGGACAGGCGGACAGGGTGATTCCTATATACCCCCCCCCCCCCAAACTTTGTTTGCGGGGGGGTACAATAATTTCAAGTTTATTGGACAGGGTTCATGGCTACGGGGGTTAATATCTTCCTTCAAAAACACTTAAAAGGGGCACCCCTCCCACACACAAACTGTAACCCCACCCCACCCCCCAAAAAAGATCAGCTTTTCTGTGCGAATCATCCTGGTATGAAACTTGACTTGAGTCAAAACATCTCTGTCGAGGTGATTTTGAGAGGAAATGTCCCAGCACCATCTCTAAATATCGTTAGTGGTGGATCTCGAAAATTCTTTTTAAAGAATTTCAAGCTTATTGGACAAGGCGGTGGTGCCTACACTTTGGGGTTACGATCTCCATTCGAAAAAAAAAAAACTTGGAATACTACCCCACCCCTCCAAACAAAATAAAAAAAAGCAGAATATTAAAAGATTCTGACTTGTGGTTCTGAAGTCTGAAAAAGATTTTTAAAGCTCATTCCCCAAATTGCCCTAAGTTAAGTTCCGTGCTTCTGTATTGAGCCCAAATATGGACAGAGGGGCTTAATTTGAACACACTTGTATCTGATCTCTTATGGATGCTGTACACCAAATATCAAAAGATTCTGATCAGTGGTTCTGGAGAAGAAGTTTTTTTTAATTTTTGCAAATATGCGGACTCCAAATTTTTTCAATGCCCCCCTACAGAACACCCTAACACAACTAAGGGCATTTTTTTTTTATCATTCCATTCTACTGATCCTAAGGATGCGTCATACTAAATAAAAGTTCTCTGTTCCATGTGGTTTGGGAAATATGGGCATTTGAAATATTTCAATTTTTAGCTCCTGAGGTTCCCATAGGGACACAGAAAATTTTATTTTTTTGCATGAATACTTACATATACATGTATGACTCAATAATACCACATACCAAATTTGGTTCAAATCAGACCATTGGTTCAGAAAATATAAATTTGGGGCAGGGCCAAAAATCTTACCCCACCCATTACAAAGGCAAATATTGCCCCACGAACTTTAACTTCATTTGAACAAACTTGATTCTACACCTCCAAAGGAAGCTCCATGCCAAACATCAAGTCAATGTACCCACTGGTTCATGAGAAGATTTTTTTGATATTTTGAAGCATTTTCCCCCATCCCCTCCCTATGGAGCATGACAACTTTATTTGAACAAACTTGAATTGACATATGATAAGGACTAAATGTAAGTACATCAAATTTGGTTTAATTCAACCCAGCGGTTTCTGAGGAGAAGTCGATAATGTAATGTTAATGTCGGAAGACAGATGGACAGACAATTGGAAAGTGATTTGTAAAGCCTTGCTCAGGTGAGCTAAAAAGAGGAGGTTTTAGCTGGTAGTTCACCGAATGATCTCTGATGGTCCATGAGCTGACTATTTGCTACTTCGCCTTGTGGTTCTTTAAAACATTATACATCATTGGGTGGAAAATCTACTCGACCATGATAAGTACCAGTTCACTCTCTACATACTATTTATCAACTCAATCACACACTCAATCTTAAAAGAGCCTTTCAAATTTCTGGTTGCAAAGATGAAATCTTACAGGAAATCAGTGTGCAAAATTTGACGAGAATATTCGTTTAGTTCAAGTGATGGTCAACACAAATTTAAATCTAAGTGAATGGATGACCGGTTAGCCAAAAATTGCATCTTGAATGCAAAAGTCTGAGTAACTCAACTGGTAGAGCGCTAATTTTTTTCTCAGCCTCAAGATTTGTTCACACATTTTTGTCTTGTTACAATTTATGGGAGAGTGCCTACAAGCACTCTCCTATAAATGGAAACAATGCAAATTGATGGAGATGAAGTAATTTTTCTTCCAAGATAATATGAAAGACATCTACAGAATATGAAGCCTTTAACTTTAGGTACCTGCCATTCAGAATAAAGCCCAAATATGGGCTTCTAGCATTCTACCAGCCTTTCTTGTGTCTTGATAGATTTTTATACTTTTGCCTTGAGAGGCTATACATGTACATGTATATATTTCAATTCCATGCAATATATGAATACTTGTTAATGATAAAGAAGTTTCCCATGAATTTTTCCATAGCCGAATGTTCGGTTAGCCATCTCCAAACCACGTGAACGGTCAGTCAGTTAAGAGTCATTTTTTAAATTTAAAAACTTTGAAATAAAATATTTCTTCCAAAAACACTGCACAAGTTAATTTGGAGGGGGTATATGTGTGTTGTGTGTGGTTCTTGGAGTGGGGTAGGGTTCTGGGTTGTTGTGGTATTTAGAAACCCCCTCATTTAGTGGCTCCAAATTTCAGTCAGCAGTTGCACATTAGAATACTGCAGAAATCACAATAGTCTATTAGGCTTTGGATGTACATGTAGTTCGTTGGAAACCGGGGATTTGTCGTTGATGGGGGAAATATATTAAAGCCGCATATTCAGCTGAAACTCGAGGAGTGTCGCCAGAATCCATGCGTGAATGTATTTCTCACCGTGACAAACCTACCCGTTTCACATTTGTTGTGGTGGTTCTTATCCTGCAGGGGTTAATAACTTTTCCATGAAAAGCATAAATCAACAGGGGTTCACTGAAAACAACAATTTTAATACATATATAAAAAAATACATATGATAATTTGTGACTTACATGGAATCCAAAAGAATAAGAAAACAAAACGTCAATCACCCCCTACCCACACAGTTTTTGAGTCACTTGCAAGCCCGCATTCTCTGTTGTTGCTGGTTTTTCCTCCTTTTTGCTGGTATTTGTTCCTTGGCTCGGCTCACTTCACCTTTTCACTGCCGTCGCACGACCACTAATGTATTGTCACTTTATCGGACACCTCTGTTCTAACATGTGACGGAATGTTACTCTACCACTGCCGTCAAGCAGCCACTAGCTTATTGTCACTTTACTTGACGCTTTTCACAAAAGCAATCGCCAACAATGGGGTTAAAATCTCCCCTATGTCTATCTTAGAATAATGTTCATACAGGCAAAGCCTACTCTGCCTATGTATGGCTTGCCTTCTAAAACAGGTAATGCTGTTTACCTAAATGCAAATTAGCTCCCTCAGCTCGTACTTCGTGTTTCTGATCCTATTCTCATACATGTATATGGCCACAGACTTGGCCCGCCACTGCTCATATTCTAAATATGAGCTCTATGGCTCCCCTATGTCACAACGTGCCTATACTTTCGCACCGATGCGGCACCTCCTATAACCTATAGCATGGGACATCCCCATCTCCACGCAACGACCCACAGCCTTACCCACGTTCATACTGGAATTGGCTGGAATGACCTTTTCGAGAAATCCAGCGATTTTTATTTAGATAGCCAGAACATTAATTCTCAATTTAATCGTTTCTCTTGAACTTGGCCGCCGAGATCTATCTTAATTTAATACTCGTTTTAAAGTTCCTTTGAAAGACTCAAATTTTATATTTCCTGACATTCGTGACAGGCTAGATGCGTAATATGGGTGTGTGTCCAGAACATGTGTGATGCACTGTTTTCCAGCAATTACATATTAACTGGCCATAATTACCCAGATAATGACTATAGGAGAATATTGGGTTTTACGACCTCTAATGTTTTATCCAGACCACCCATGTGGCATTCAACAAATGCGCCTTATTGCTGGTCTGATAAATCGGTTTTTGGGGTCCGTTATATAAACGCACATTCTTATACCTTGGACCGAACGAGAAAAATTATCAAAGATATATACACTTTTATACAACAAAATTGCAACTTTTAGTTATCACCATGACCTAGTTTTAAAGGTGTTTTGAGCACATACCAGTATTAGTATCCAACATGCCATTACTTCAGAATAGGGCTTCTGGCTTCAACTGTACATGTATTTCAGAACCTCAGGTAAGAAAAAATAAATGGCTAACATGTAGTTCTGGTAACATGTAGTAGAAAAATAGGGTCTATCAAGAGAGTGATGGCCGAGTGGATAAGTGCGCTGGTCTCTCATGCCAAAGGTCCCGGGATTGATCCCCAGACGGAGAAAGCTCTTGAGGTGTCCGAACACTCTCTGTCAGCATCAATTGAAGGGTTGATGCTGTCACAGCATACCATCCTATCGGGTGGGAACGTAAAATGGCTGTCCTCTGTGCGGAGAGAGACACACTCCATGCAGGCTAAAGATCCCATTGTAGTATTCGAGAAGAGCTAGGCCACGAAGTTGCTGCTATGAAGGTCATCCCACACACCCACGACATTGAGCCAAGGAGAGGCATTAATATAAGTTGCATAACTTGTTTGCCAATCCTTGTAAAACAAATACGATTAAATAAAGGGAAGCGCAGTGGTTACAGAGTTGAACTTCAAACCGAGCGGTCAATGGTTTGGTCCCCGCCAGCAGGGTAGGATTTGTTTTAAAATTTATGTTTAGCAGTTTTTTTTCCCATCTCTTGAAACTGATTAGCAAGTGGGTGTAATTGTTTAGCAGTTTTCATTTATGACGGTTCCACCCTCAAAAGTACTAAAATACAGTTAAAACTAGAAGTACTGTCATGAACTGTGCACTTATCTAGGCTACATTACCCAGAGGTCCATTGGCTGAAACATTGCGTGTGCACAGGCCATATATAAAGAATTTGATAGCCATACTATGGTCATAATGCGCAGATTAACGCATAGATCAACGTGCTATTTGTGCACATTTCATGACAGGACTTCTAGTTTTAACTGTAAGTCAACAATTGCATGTATAATTAAATCATGTTTCAATCAACCAAATATAATAAAACAAACTAACATAGCAATGTCACACTCACTGGGACATGAACTTAAAAGACTCCACTGGTCAATATGATGAACAACATACCACTTTCCCCCTCCTGGCAGGCATCATGCTGATTGTGCCCCCTTCATATTACATGTACCTGCCAGTCTCCCACCCAAACTAAAAAAAATTGGCAAACAGTAATGGGGAAACGGGGAACAGCGGTGTATGAAATACGGTGGCAACCACACAATAAGGGCAGCCCTTGCCACAATCCTGAAATGCTCCAAAATCAGTTCATGTTCATTGACGAGTTATTAAGGCTTTTCGTTTCGGTCTCTTACAAATTTGTTTCACATACTAAACGGAGGAGGGGGATCCAGTAGGTGGGACAAATTTGTAGTGGAACAAAACCTCCAGGCATAGTGGTCCGAAACCTCCTGGGATGAACCAGTAGTGGTACAAAAGTGCACTGGGACGAACTTGTAGTGATACGAAACCTCTAGACTCCATTATAAGAACAGTTTTTTATGCATTAAATCCCTAAAAAAATACTACCTAGGACGAACAGACCATAGGGCGAATGAACCTGATACCTTGGGCGAACAGACCCACTTTTAGGGCGAACAGACTCAGGGCAAACATGTGTTTAGGGCGAACGGAGCCGACACCTATTAAAAGACAAGGATGCCTTATCAACCATTTTTTTATATTTTTAGTTTTGTTTCACACAAAGTGGGTATTTCTCCGTGTTAATGTTATAACCACTAGGCACAATATAGATAATTAAAACCTGAACACTTGGGTCACAGGGTGAGAAGGTTGTATGTTCCGGTTACAGATTATTAAAGAGCTTTATTTTTAACCCAAAACCGGAACACTCTAGATGGACTTCTTGCCTGGAACAGCTCGATGACATCCAGGCAAAGTACAGTTGATTGGTTCGTTAGCAATCACATGCTTCTTTATGCCATTCACATTTGTGAGTGACTGTTTTGAACAATATCTCCCAAAGTTACGATGTGCATAAAAAAGCATCCTTCGTAGTTATGACGTGCCTATATACTATACTATGTGAGTGCATTAAATACCTGGAGAACAAAGAGGGAGAATCCTATTCTGTTTACCGAAATACGTGTACATCATACTTTACGATCCAATTTTCTGGAACTGATTCGCATTAGAGGAAAATTGCATCGCAGACTGCGATGCGAAACTGAACAAATCCTACCCTGCTGAGGCATACTGCATGTCAATAGAGCACCTGTCTTCAACCAATGCTAACCCTGCTTGTGAGGGGTTAGTACGTTGGGGAATCTGATAGTTGCTTGCCATTGCTCAGTGGTTCTCTCCGGTACTCTGGCTTCATCACCTGTAAAAATGTTCGACATGAGGTGACCCTGGCTGTTGAAAGTGTCGTTGAACTCCAATATATAAATAAATAAATAAATAAATCCAGGTCGATCAGGTTTTTTCTGTTTTGTTGATATTTTACTTCTCATACAGTCACTTTTAAAACCTTTTACCCAATGCAGTGACCAAAATCGGCCAATGCCATTTACAAAAATTTATCACTCAAAATTTATTTTTTCATTTTCTGTCTCAAAAACATAGTTTATGACCCTCATTGGAATGAGCTCACTGCACATGTTCTAATGAGGGGTCATAAGCTATGTTTTGGGGCAAAAATGAAAGATTATACAAGTTATACAATTTGTTTTTAAAGTACTGTCTGCTATTTTGGTCAGGTGAAGAGTTGAAATGTACAAGTATCATGACCTATTTTCAGGGAACAATGTATTTAAAGTACAATCCATAGGTATTTTCCGATATCGTTTTTAAATGGAGATAACATTTTTGTTAAGTGCTTATAAAAAGATTAGGATTGGGCATGAAAATCAGGGTCAGTCAAGAAACCAGAAGCATTTCATTTTTATTCCTCAGCCTCAGTTCAACAGACCCATTTATTTTCTTCCAAGCACTCAACAAATTTATTTGCTTCCCGTGGATAAATAATATACAATATACAGTACGTAGAAAGTGTATTATCACCAAATCACCCATAGGGTGTAGATTCCACCCAAGTAATAATTGTAAATTTGTTGCAAAGCATAACAAGCATCAGCAAAGTTCCAGCCAATGGACCCCCAGGTTAAACCCGGAGGTCCATGGGCTGAAACAATGCTTGTGTTTTTTGTCCATACATACCGAATTTGTGGGGGCGCGGTGGCTCAGTTGGTAGAGGTGCAGGCTGCAAGCCGAGAGGTCCTCGGTTTGAATCCTCCTGCGGCAACCGTGTTGTGTCCTTGGGCAAGACACTTCACCCCCATTGCCCACGTGGGGGCACGGTGACGTTGTGTACTAAGGCGTACTGCACGTCGATGGTGCACCTGTCTTCAACCAATGCTAACACTGCTTGTGTGGAGTTGGTATGTTGGGGAGCTCTCCAGGTACTCCGGCTTCCTCCACCCGTAAAACTGCCATGGTCATGGTTAGCCATTGTGCAGAAATATGTGACCTTAAACACCAATAAATAATAAATAAATAATACAGAATTTGAAAGTGATAACTCCACTCCAAGGGTGATTTTGTTACAATCCACACTCCATGTACTGTATCTATGTTTACCATACCTTTGCAGCACTCTGGTCAATTTTACTTTGGTTATAAAATGAGGTAACTGATCTGGAACGCTCCCTGTATTCGGCTGCTTTAAAATAAACATCATCTGAGGTGGATCTCTCCTGGACTGGGCAAACCATTAAACAAGACATCTGCTCCTTCAAACCACCACAAACAATTCTCTTTGTACTAGATGACAACATTTTGATGCAGTCCTGTTACAGGTATGTGTTGGTGCAATATTTAATATCTGTTGAAACAAGATTTGAATGTACCTGTTCTCGCTATTTTTCCAGAATGGTTTACTGTAATCTTACAACTGTATCAATTAGAAAGTGATGTGAAGTGTCTGCTATGTGTGGAGGAAAATAAGGACAGAATGGAAATTCCAACACTTGAACAAGGAAATTTAATCATAATAAAACGTCAGCTGATGTCAGATTGATAATGCTACAAATAACAGTGAAGTCAGTGAAGCAGTAAGTAACATCATCCTATTAACCCAACTCTTCTCAATCTCCAAAGGTCCTGTACAATTGGGTTTCACTTAGCTAAACCCCTCAAAATCAGTTTTTTTTATATCTTCAAGTTCAACGCAAGAGTTCTTCCATAATCGTGGTCTCCACTCCATGCATGTCGCCGAGGAGATAAGTTCATAGTGTCAGAAAGAAACGCCACATTGCAAACACAGTTTTTCAAAATTATCTACCGTCCTCCCCATTTACGAAAAGTGAGTGAACTTGTTTTCTCAAAATTTTTATTTCTTATTTACACTTGAAAATCACAGTTCCATCATATTGGAAATGCGTGACAACATTCACAGACTTCTGACGTAACGACCTTGAACCTCATTTTCCAACAAATTCTTTGTTTTTCAGAATGAACACCCAGTGGTTATGTCGACCCACAGTGAGGGGCTTCGTCGTACAATGAGTACGAACGGCTAAAACTAATAAATGTTTCCTTTAAAAAAATGAAATCCAACCGGAGTCGATGCACATGTTTAATAAATACTAGTATGTTGTTGTTTTTGATTTCCTTTTGGAGTCGCCGTCTAATTGTTACCTCCCTTGGCTAAATCTGTCAATCGATAAAGATGTGATGCTGGAATTAAGTCCGGACCTAAAATACGCGGTAACGGAAAATAAATACCCACCCTCACATGCGATTTTGGTAGCTCATTTCAGCTTTGTTTGTAGATGATATTTAAAGTTGGATATATATTGCTGCAAACACAGATGAATAGCACATAAATATCGAAATCATAAAATTAGCTAATCTCCCAGGAAAGGGGGGGGGGGGGGGGGGGGGGGGGGGAATGCATGAACATAGGTGGGCGGGTGGTCAAGTGCCAAAAAAATATGCGAAATCAGTTAATGCATTTCTTTTGTCCTTTTTCACCGTTATGACATCTTTTGTGTGCCAAACTGTAACAAAATGTCACCAGTTGATCATAAAAGCCTATTTTGGAAGCATTATTAACAAAACTAACCCCCCTTACCCTTATAAAAAAAAGTACCATGGTAAACGATGGTAAATCCCAAAATACCCCGGTAATACCATGGTATACCATGGTATTACCAGGGTATTTTGGGATTTACCATGGTTTACCATGGTACTTTTTTATAAGGGTAATATAACAATATTGGAGAATTTCATCCAAAACTGAACTTATGGGTGGGGTGGGTGCCCAATATTGAGTGGAAAAAAATTTCTCCTAAAGTCAACAAAAATATCCATTCACAACATAGGTTTTTTTAATGGAACATTCTTCAAAATAAAGCATAGTATACAATATTGTCTAATGAGTCATAATAGCTAGGTGGGACTGATGTTTCAAAATGAAAAAAATGAAAATATGAATTTTTATTTCAACAAAAACAAAAAAGTCTTTTTGATTGCTACCCTGGTATGCAGATGCAATAACAAAAACAAAAACACAAGGTTTGCCCTTCTTGATCCAGAATAAAAATAAGTTCCCATTTACTCAACCAATATTTGCAACATATACACAGTTACAGTATAAGCAGCAGTAAATTAATTATGGGCACAGCAGGCACAGTGCTCTCATATGCCTGCATATGCCATGATTTACAGAAACTAGACTGTTCAAAGTGTATATCAATAAGGTAGGAACTACTGGTATTACGTACCACCTTACCAGTAACAGGATGATACAAAGCATTTGGTAGGTTAATACTATGAACGGTTAGGATGGGACCTATAGGTGTATATACCGCCATACTATAGTACCGTTCTAACCGTTCATAGTATTAACCTACCAAATGCTTTGTATCATCCTGTTACTGGTAAGGTGGTACATAATACCAGTAGTTCCTACCTTATTCCGAGTACTCTTGTTGTTTCATTTATCTAGATCATTTATATAAATTATAATTAACCAATTCGATTGCTTGATTTCCCATAACCTGTATGCAGAGTTATCTCCCTTCTGCATGATAAAAACCTATATCAATGGCAATATCCCCGGCACCCCAATTTCGGCACCCCTTTTTTCGAAAAACATATGGCCTTCGGCACCCCTTTTTTCTGAAAAAGAGGATAAGAGTCGTTCGAGCAATAATTGCGAATCACTCGACATAAGACGGAATCCCACTTATGGAATCCCTTTTTGGAATCCCATTTGTGGAATCCCTTTTTTGAAAACGCCTGTGGCTATGGAATCCCTTTTTCTGAAATGAGTCGTCGAGTGACTCACAACTATTGCTCGAACGACTCTTATCCTCATTTCAGAAAAAGGGATTAGAGTCATTCGGGCAATAGTTGCGAGTCACTCGATATAAGACGGAATCCCACTTTTGGAATCCCTTTTCGGAATCCCATTTGTGGAATCCCTTTTTTGAAAACGCCTGCGGCTATAGAAGCCCTTTTTTCTGAAATGAGTCGTCGAGTCGTTCAAGGAGTCACTCGATCGAGCAATTGCTCTAAGGCTCATTTGCTCGATGGGATTCGAGTCATTCGAGCAATATGCCGAGTCACTCGATCAAGGAATTGCTCTAAGGCTCATTTGCTCGATGAGCTTCGAGTCGTTCGAGCAATGACTTATCAGTAACTGCTCGATAGCTTATTGGCTTTAGGACTGCTTTTGTTATACACAAGGGAGATAACCCTGCATACAGATTATGGGAAATCAAACAATCTGATTGGTTAGTTATATAAATGAAACAACAAGAGTACTTAGAATAGGGTCAGAACCAACAAGAATAGACCAGAAATTGCTAAATATAGTAATAATAAGCAAAGCTGTTCCATATGATAGGCTCTTCTACGCTACTGGAGTATACTCTAGAACAAAGGAACGGGGCCAGATAGACGAAAACTGTTGCTTATATAGATAGAATCAGAGAATTCTGGGTAAATTTTCCCTATAGCACTACGTGCTATTCTTATTGGGAAAAACGTCACGGGATAAGGATCCAAAAAGGGATTCTGGGAGAATTCTAAGCCAGAACATTACTCCTGTTCAATCGAACGCACCCCTTGTACCCCCTTAGTACTATAGCACTACGTGCTAAGCAGATTAAATGGGAAATCCGTATCAAATTAAGTCAATTTCGGTGATTTTGGTGATTTGGAAGGCTTGTCGGGTTGTTTGTGGAAATTAGATTTACTCCGATTTAATCAAACATACCCCCAAAACATACCCCTGTCCTGTTGTAGGCCTTAGGTAACATAGCAATCACGTGCTACCATAGAAACCAAGATGGCTGCCTCCAGTATACAAAATGGACGACGGAAACACGTATCACCTTAACAACACGCGTTGCGCATGCGCACTCACACCACTTATCACTATGGAGATGGCGTCACAACATGGCCGCTCACGCGGGTTACCATGACAACCAAACATGGCGGCACTAGGTGACGTGACATGACGTCACTTCCGAGGTCCTGCCCGAGGTCCTGCTGATAGGGGGTGAAAAGCCCGAGACATACTACTCTTATTTAAATTTGGTTTAAAATCAAAAGTTTCTGGGAAAAAGAATAATTGAGTTTCATTTGCAAGGTAAGCACGGAGAAACTAGATTTGTAAGAATATTAAGCTACACATTTAGTTTGTCTCAATTGTCTGATCTGGTTTGATTGGGGTTCTTCATCGCTTTCAACAACCATGGTTGTATGATGTCTGTATCACAACGTTGTTAGTTCCCAAGATGAAGGTAGAATTATTCAAACAGATTCACTGGGTGGCTTAAGGAATCCACCAATCACTAGAGGAACAAACAAGCTTATGCACTCAGTAACCTCAATATAAGGATAAAACAAATTCCTTAGAATTTGCTACATCAATATAGTATTAAAATGTCTGTATGAACAGCCAGGCCATCGCTGCTGTGTGTTAACAACCTGGCTGGGAGCGCGGTGGCTCAGACTGTTGGATTGCTAGAGGTCCCGAGTTCGATCCCCGCACGGGACGACCAGCGTTGTGTCCTTGGGCAAAGCACTTTATCCCGGTTGCCTACATGGGGGCACGATGGCGCCGTGTACTAAGTCGTACTACACGTCGATGCACATGTCTTCAACCGCTCTAACCCTGCTTGGGAGGAGCTTGAACAGAGTTAGAATGTTGAGGAGCTGACAGTTGCTCGGTGGTTCTCTCTGGGTACTCCGGCTTCCTCCACCCGTAAAACTGTCACGGACACAATTAGCCATTGTGCATAAGTATGTGACCTTAAACCTGTAAATAGATAAATATAACAACCTGGCTACCAAATGTGGACCTATTATACCCGGGTCCACGTGAGGTTCAAGCTATACAGTAATGTGTCTTTGTGAACTGATGTGAATCTGGTATGGAGCGACGCCGTGTACTAAGGCGTATTGCACGTTGATGGTGCACATGTCTTCAACCGCTGTAACCCTGCCTGAGCGTAACTTGAACAGAGTTAGAATGTTGAGGAGGTGACAGTTGCTCGTCGATGCTCGGTGGTTCTCCCCGGGTAATCCGGCTTCCTCCACTCGTAAAACTGCCACGGCCATGATTAGCCATTGTGACCTTAAACACCAATAAATAAATAAATATGTGGATCTGTTAAGTCTTGAAAAATGCATTTGATAGAGTAAATGGAAACATATTTGGACATATAAAAATATGCATTGAATCAGTGTGCATTACGCGTTTCGAGTTAGTGTTCGAGTGCCAAAGTTTTGTATATAAAATGTATGAGAAGGGGGAGGGTCCCCAAAATGTCATGGAAAAAATATGCAGGAAAGGGTGGGTGGGTCAAAAAATCTGCTAAATAAAAATTTCCACTTATGGTCACGCATTTTTTCAGAACCACCCCCCTCCCCCCCCCTCCCCCTCCCCATTCTCCGCCGGAATTCCTGCTAGCGATTTGGGTTGTTTTCTAGACGTTTCTTACTTTGGACGTTCCGTACTCTAGCCGTTTCGTACCCACGTGGACGTTTCGTAATCAAATCTTTGGTCGTTTTGTACCCAAATTTCTGGATGTTCCGTACCCAAGACTGGACGTTTCGTACGCAACAATTATTTTCGCTTAAAATATACATGGACGTTTCGCACCCTGCCAGTGGATGCTTCGTACCCAAATCTATTTCCAGATTTGTTCACATAAATGAACATTTTGAGTCCAGTATTGAACAGATTTATTTTATAGATAATATTAGACTGTATATTTATTCATTTGTTTCCTTGTTTGTTCATTCATTTATTATTCTCTGGTTGTTACTAGTTCGTCACTTTTTACTACACAGATATTGGAATGTGTGTTTTAATAACATGCTTGTTAGTTTTGCGAAACAGCATAATCAGTTGTTACAACACAGATACTGGAATTATGTTGTAACAACACGTTCCTTTGTTTTGCTGAAGCAGTGCAATCAGACTGATTGGTTATTCATCATTAAATGTAATCATATTCCATTTTTTACCCTGAAACTGTAAGTGACAAATGTGGTACATATTGTGCTGGTCCCAAAGAACACCACCATCCATTCGATGATATCTGTATAATAACAATTGCAGCACAGTTACGAAGTATTACACAAACTAAAATTAACGTCTTCACCTCACTAGCAAAACATATGTTAAATGAGAAGTATATGAGGGATAGCACATCATCATTACCAAAACCATCTAACTTGATAAGAGCAGCCAAACGACAAAAGCAACGTTCACAGGAACCAACTTCAGTCATGTTTGAGGTGAGCATAATTCTGTCTTTTATGGTTCAGATCTCTCTCTCTCTTTCTCTCTCTCTCTCTCATCTGCCCGTCTCTCATAATTATGCGCCTTAGTCAGTCTCTCTCACCCGACGCTTACTCTCCGATAGTGTTATTATTACCTAGGGATTAGCAGTAGGTAATTTGCGTGTTAATGCTCTCTCTCTCTCTCTCTCTTTCTCTCTCTCGCTCTCTGTCTATCTGTCTCTCTTTCTCTCTCTCTCTCTCTAGATTTCTTACCATCAGATGTCTACGGAAAGCGGGCTGGGACATGTTATTTGCTATTTGCTGTTTGCTAGTTGTATTGGACCAGTCGCACTGGTTCTTTCTTCGGCTACACTGAACAGCCAATCAAATTATTCATTGTATATAAGACATGGTAATACAAAGATTAAAAAGCTTTTTGCTATTTGCTTTTTGCGATTTGCTCTTCGCTATTTGCCTTTTTGCTATTTGCGATTTGCTATTTGCTTTTTGAGATTTGCTATCTGCTTTTTGCCGTTTTATTTTTTCGTATAAATTCTGTATGGGGACATTTCATTGGACAACCAATGCGTTTTGTAACTGTAGGGTAACAGAAAGAGTACTTTATCAACAGAAGTTAATTATTTTATTTATAAAATGAATTTTGACAACTTTATTGAAGGTTTATTTCACAAAGGCTATAAGATACACGAAATCGTTGTGTCACGCGGAATTAAATACAATGTGTGGAGAAGGTGTGTTTTTGTCGTCCCCTAGTTATATAAATAAAATGGTAATGTTGGGTAAGGGTCGTTCAATCCAATGTGCGAAAATAAGTAACAACGCCGCAATTGTAACTCTCCCGACAATCTCAGGTCAGGATTAGGGCTTTGGAGAAGTTCATAGGTTAGGGTTACTTAGCGAACACTAACCCTCAAAACCATAAAAGACCGCTTTCAAAGCCATAACCCCAAATCGAAGATTGTGCAGAGCTTGCATTCTAGAATGTGGACAGGGCCTAGGAAAAGACTTTACATGGCCTCTTTTTCGAATGGTGCTTTACTGATTACTCCATTTTGAGATGTATAGGGAGTGTGTTCACATCAGTGTTGGCTGCCTGTGGAGGCAGCCAACACTGATGTGAAAGCACTTCCTAGGGACATTTAGGCTACTGATTTTGGTACAAAGACAGAATGAACCGGGGGTGGGGGTACGTAACCCCTTTTATTGAATGTGCAGCAAAATTAATGTACATGCAGATCTGGAAATACACAGGGATGATTTTCCAGCCCTGTAAAGGCAACTACACTGCCGAATACGGGTTTGATCAGCCCAGCCTCGCTAAAATGCAAGCCCTGATTGTGGCGCTGATTTACAGTAGAAGTTTTTGGTTTGGTGATTTTCAATGGCAGCGGCCTAAACTGTCCCGGGGTAAGCCCACCCAGGCCTATTACTGGGGCAGGTTGTATTGGTCACTCCTCTGAGGACTAACCGGGCTCGACGTTGCTTAACTTCAATGATCCGCCAAGGAACAGTTACTACCACGCCACCCCATTTAATACTGCAATGACTGTATCAGTTAATGGAAATGGTTCAGTGAGCCAGTTCCATTGATATCCATATTTGTAAAAGCATTATGGTTGTAACTTGCAAATAGCAAATTGCAAAGAGCAAATAGCAAAAAGCAAAAAGCAAATAGCAAAGAGCAAAAAGCAAATCGCAAAAAGCAAATCGCAAAAAGCAACTAGCAAAAAGCAAACTGCAAATCGCAAAAAGCAACTAGCAAACAGCAAATAGCATGTCCCAGCCCACTTTCCGTAGATGTCCAACAAAAAAATCTCAAGATTGACAACGAACGCCATTTGATACTTGCCAAGCCAGGTCAATTGAAATTACTCACCAAAATCAAAGAACTGATAAATTGACGGAACGTTTAAAATGGTGAGAAAGCGATTTACATATGCAGCTTCTAACATATCATGCCTTCGTACGAAAAGATGAATATACTAAACAAGTTTTCAGATTTTGGGGTACGAAACGTTCAAACGTGGTTACTGAACTTACAAAAAATTGAGTACGAAACGTCCATATTTGAAACCACACCCAACCGAAATAAAAGACGTCGAGGTGATAAAGTTTAACCCTTTCCCCTCATTGTATCGAGCTCGTTCCAATGAGGGGGCATAACCTATGTTTTTGAGACAAAAAATGAAAAATTATGAAAATTAATTGGCGCGTTTTGAGAATAGCGCTGGTCGGTTTTGGCCGTTACGTTTGGTAAAGGGTTAATATAAATACAAGAATCATAGCATGGGATTAAAACTGAACTGAGAAAATTGATTTATTTTCAGATTTGGAAACTTCGTGTCTCAAGGTCCTGAAGGAAGAAAAGACAAATTTGAAGGATTTTACTCTGATCTGCGGTAAAAACAAGATAGATTCGAAAATCAATATAGATTTGAAAATCAATAAAGGTATCGTAGATCGACTCGGAGAAGAAGCTCTAAAAAATACGGAAAAATTAACGAAAATAGACACGATCATCGAGTATCTACATAAAATTGAAGAGGGGAAAGTGACAGCTCGAATACAAAGAAAAGATAGGACTTTGTAAAAAAAAGTAAATAAAATGTTTATTTCTTTTTTTTTATTTTCGTAAATAAATGTTTATAATATCGATTTTGTTTTTAAATTTATTAGGAGTTTCCCAAACCCAGTTTGGGAAAGACTCTTGTTATTCTTTTTCAAAATTTTTCTTCTCTATTTTTTTTAATTTTTCTTTTTCCGCCGTGAATTTTGTCTGTTGCACTGCTAAAAAACAAGTTGTACGATTTTGACCAAATTTGGCATACTCATAAAATCTAGTGAAATGCAGTATCGACATGTCTGTGAAAAGGCGTATTTTCAAAATATTCTGCCAAAACCTTAAAAATTTCACCTTTTTTCGGAAGTCTCAAAATTGTTTGCAGTTATTTAGCTCAAATTTTCCACACATTTAGAGCATAATGTGATACACCACAACCACCACTCAAATCTGTCATCATTAACCCCCAGTGGACAAAATGACATGAATATAGATTTTTTCTTCAAAATTGACCAACTTCAGGGGCAAATTTCTATAATTACAAGGTTGTTGTAACAATTATTTTGGTATGGATAGATGCAACAATGATTGTGGAAGAAAGTTACTGTTTACTTTTTGATCTCAGATTTAACCCTCAAGCACAATGAGGGCGAGAATAAGAGTACCGTTTGAAAATGCCAAAATGAGCCAACATTGGTTTCTTTTTCTATCATTTTGGAAAGAGTTAATTTCAAACACTTTTCATGTATGTATTCACAATTGACCACCGAGCATATTTGCTGTTGTAAGTTTGGTTGTAAAGTTTATGCAGCAGTCAAAGTATGACACATTTTGTTCTATATGTTATTATTTAAAGTTTAACCCTTGGCAGATTTGAGACTTCTTATAAGTGTACTGACGGAATAATTGCTATTTTCGCCAAAATTTACATCCAATTTCTCAGCACTGGAGCCATAATTTCTCAAAATGTTCCCACGAGAAGATAGGGCATTCATCCAAGAACAATTTTGCTGTTATATGTTTTATTCCAAGTTTTAACCCTCACCCAGTTGTCGTGCCTTGACTTGGAGTACCCTCAACTTGTACATGTTCATTCAAATACCAAGATTCAAGATTCTTCCATGTCTCTTATCAGACACTCAATCTGTGATTGATGTTTACACATTTATTTAAAAATTAACCCCTATTGACCACAAATGATATGAATATAGCATTTTATCTTCGAGATTGACTAACTTCAAGCGCTAATTTCTCTAACTGCAATGTTGTTGTAACAATTATTTTTGTACGCATAGATGCAACAATGCTTGCAGAAGAAATTTACTGTTTAGTTTTTAATCTCATCTTATCTTTAACCCTCAAGCACAATGAGGGTAAGAGTTCCATTCGAAAATGCTAAGGTTAGCTAACTTCGTTTACATTTTCCTGTCATTTTGGAAAGGGTTAATTTTAAACACTTTGTTTTGCTTTAGGTAGAGATGCTTAATGAACAAATCCGTTGCTGTAAGTTATGCTTTGGGGCTTAACCCAACATATGCTTTGGCCACGTAAAGAATAGTATTGTCCGACAAAAATTGATTTTCAGTGAATTTTGCAAACATCTGTACTCATTTCCTCTAATTGCAAGGTTGTTGTAGCAATTATTTTGGTATGGATAGATGTAATAATGATTGCAGAAGAAAGTTACTGTTTACTTTTTCATCTCAAGATTTAACCCCCAAGCACAATGAGGGTGAGAATAAGAATACCGTTATAGAATGCCAAAAATATCCAACTTTGGATGCGTTTTGTCTATCATTTTGGAAATGGATAATTTCAAAGACTTTGCTTTGCTATATGTAGTCTGCATTTTCACCTTGGAAAGTTGGGAAAACCCGTAATTTTGTCCAACAAATTACAATTCTCTAGTTTTTTCTTATTTTTAATTTTTTTTAAAAAAATTAAAAAAAAGAAGATTTAAAAAAAAAATAAAATTCTCTCTATCTTCTAACGAGTTAGATACAAAATTCTTCCAGTTTCTCTTCTTCCGTTAACTGATAAAAGTCTGTTGCGATGATAAGTATGCAGGGAGAAGTCTCGGTAAAATATTTTTCCATAGTGTTAGCAAGTTTTTTTGTGTTGTTCTTTCTCTATAATATTCCACCATGATATTGTGATATTTATCATATTTTGAATAATCCATTTTTAGCACAACTTTGACGTAGTCAAACTTTGAGGTTATGCCATGGCCCGTCGTCAGTCTGTCTGTCCACTGGGCTATAGGCCGTATTTATGAGCCGATCTTTACGAAACTTCTTGGGTACCATTTTTTTCACCGTGGTACGAGAACGAGTGTTTTTGGGTGCGGTCCGAAATTCAAGCAGCCATTTTGTACCTTAGTTAGTGCAATCATTTTTTTTTGTACAGAACTTCTGCATGAAAGTTCTGATTTGAATAAATTTTTGTCTGAATGTTTAGTAGCATGGAATACATCACATATAATACAGTTTTTTTTCCTCGTGTAGAAATTCTGCAAATTAGATGAACTTTGATTTTTTCAGTGCTACTTACAAACAGTAAGTACACTGTCAATACGACTCGGACCAGAGGCTCTATTTATGAGCTGATCTTCACGAAACTTGTTGGATACCTTTGTTATCACCTTGGGGCGAGAACGAGTGTTTCTGGGTACGGTCCAAAATTCAAGATGGCTGACAGCGACCATCTTGTACCAAAATAATTGGGTCCATTCAGTTTTTTGTACACAACTTCTATACCGCTCAGGCTAGAGGCCGTATTTATGAACCGATCTTTACGAAACTTCTTTGGTACCTTTGTTATCAATGTGGGACGAGAACGAGTGTATTGGGGTGCGGTCCGAAATTCAAGATGGCTGCCGGCAGCCATTTTGTACCAAAGTTAGTGCAATCAGTATTTTTGTACAGAACTTCTGTATGAAAGTTCTGATTTGAATAAATTTTTGTATGAATGTTTAGTAACATGGAATACATTTTTTTTTATAAACATAATTTATTTCACTTAAATGAAATAGGCTTCGGCGAACAGGCAAGGCCTATATCAACGCCTCCGCCTTGTGACAGGAACGAGTGTTTTGGGGTGCCTTTGTTATCACTGTGCTACTTAAACAAATATTTTAGGGTTCAGTCAGACCGACTCTGGGACTCAAAGATTTCTTTTCTAGTTTAGCATCTAACTGTCGCCCACCTTTACAATACTTTACTTATACATTTGTTACAGGCTACGGTCAGCATTTATGTACAGACCGTTACAATACTTTATATGTACCTTTGTTATCGGGTCATTATCTAGATGTGTATCATTGCTGTGTCACATACTATACATGTACATGTCTTACACAAGTTGAGCTACACAGTCATTGACACTTTCATTTTTCCTATTTTAATTTAGTGATTTTTTTTTCTCCTTCACAAGATCTGACTCGTATATTCTTTATCCAGTAATAAATGCAAAATACTTCCTCGATCGTAATTCGTGAGATCTCTTGACATTATCCGAAATTCCCCAATTTCGTACTCCAAAGGCATCGGTTGCCCTCGACACTCGATCATTTTCTTCCACCAATCTATCACCTCGTCCTCGTTGAGCTTTTCCAAACACCAGCACAAAACACAGGACAATGGCATCTTGGGGTTCCATGGTGTAATAGGTGTGCGCTTCGATTAATCCCTCTGACATGCAACCTGGGCATCTCTTACTGGTCGTTCTGGGAATGTTTAAATCCGCGAGATGGGCACACGCCTTGTACAAGATATCTCTGAGAAACTTTTCACCCAGAAGATCTCTTTTCATATTCTCCACTTTCTCCTTGGGATCGCTGGTCTTTAAAAGTGACATGCCTTAAATATTTTAGAGTTTTTATAAAAAAAAAATATTTATTTATATATTTTTTTCCTATTTTTTAATAATATATATATTTTTTTTATTTGATAAAAAACCCAACATATACTGACGGAAAAAAGAAATGCAAGTTCAGTTTTGGTTAGAAAATTCTTTTATCCGTAGAAGTTGACACAATGTCATAGCTACCTCATTGTACTGTCTATTTAGAATATATGGTTAAAATTCAGTGAACCATGACCACGTGCGACGCTGCATGCTTTCAACAGATTTTTCGACAATGCGTGCATCCAGGGCACTCGCACGTGCTATGGGCTTGAAAACCATAACAAATCGAAGTTTTGAACAGTACACATTGATTGCACAACATTCCCTTTCAAATCGATTGAAAAGCAAAATATCGCGAAGGCCCGAAGTTGATAGGGGTTATTGCTCTAATTATGCAGGGCCAGTCGCAACGTCTCGGCGCCCAGCAATTTGTGGCCCACGAGTCAACGATAGCTCGATTAGTTGGGCGTCTCAGAGCTACAGGAAGCTTAGCTGACCGCCCCAGGTGCGGATGTCCGCGCGTTAAGCCACAACGTCAAGATAGAGGCACATGTCTCACACTTTCGTAACCGATTTCAAACGGCGACGGAAACGGCGAGTCAGGTTGTAAGCACTCATGTCGACGAGTGTGTCCAAGAAGAGTTAAGAATCGGTTGTGGAAGTTCAATTTAAGACCACGACCGCGACTTACACCCAGGTGACGTCAACGTCGATTGCAATGGCTGCGGGCACATGCACCAAATCGATTTCACTTGGCCCTTTGGAAACCTGTGTTTTTCACTGACGAGTCTCGGTTCACGTATTACAGGTCAGATGGACGACAACGTTTCTATCGACGTCGAGGTGAGCAATATTCTGACGCGCGTGTTAAGGAAAACGACAGATTCGAGAGAGGGTCTGTCCCTCATGCCTCACGGTCTTCCACCTAACCTTACATTGCAGCTGGATAATGAGAGGCCGTACGTTGCTAGGGATTGTTGTGACTTCCTCAACCAAAACAACGTCCCACTTCTCAATTGGCCGCCATATAGTCCAGATTTGTCCCAGATCGAGCATTTGTGGGACGAGCTGAGCAAGAGGGTCAGGAAGCGCGTCAACGTCCCAAACAACGTCGTTCAGCTCACGCAGGTCATTCTTCAGCAGTGGAATAACATCCCACAAAGGACAATAACAATTTGATGGGGTCAATGGTAAGGAGAGTTAGAGCAGCGGGGTTGGCACACCCGCTATTGATTTTGGTTAGGAAATGTCGTAGGGTGCCCACGTTTGAACGTTATCCATTCAAACGCCGTCTGTGTTAAGGCAACAAAACTCGGAAAAAATTTATCAGTAATGAAGAAATAACATTAAAATCCAAACCATGAAATAATCATCCATAAAACATTTGAAATATTTACCACAGAAAACATCTTGCGTTTCTTTTTTCCGCCAATATATATATATATTGGCGGAAAAAAGAAACGCAAGTTATATTTCTCCATGACAGACAGGCAGACTGATTGAAAAAACAAGATGTCTCACAGTTGCAAATGTCTCGCATCCGAGTGATCATCATCGAAGCAACCGCATCCGTCGAAGAGACACTGCAAAACACCGACGGAAAAATACGTGTTTTTGCATTTTTCTGACGATTTGGAATATTTCACATACGAGAGATCGTCGCCAAATCGACAAAATCCGTCGAAGAGGCACTTAAAAAACCGACAAAAATTACATGTTTTCACATTTTGACCAGTGTGGCGTTCGCATCACCGTCTTGGATTTCTCGCCAAAGTGGACTAATAATATGTCACGAGACGACCGACCCAAAAGTCGATACAAAAATCTGTCATCGACATCTCAGCTTCGGAAGCTTTTCTCGTATATCCACTGTCATCCCATAGAAAATATGAGACGAATTCCCCCACTGGGACAGAATCGGACGATCCCAGGATTTTCTAGGTTTCTATACACGCTAAAAACTAAAGTGTTAAAAACTACACTTGAAGTGCTGTATTTAACACTTACTAAGTGCTGAACTAGCACTTTGTTCAAGTGTAGATATCCCAGAACTTGACAGGTGTTACAATAATACCACTTGACAAGTGTAATGTCGCGACACTTAAAAGGAAACAACGCAGATGACGCGGATCAGGCTCGAACTCTCGAGCCTGATCCGCGTCATCTGCGTTGTGTCTTTTTTAATTATGGACCCACCAAGCGCAAATCAAATTATGGATGATTCTGGAAGAACCACCAATGCTAGACACATGGGAAGTGCCATCCATTCAAGTTTCAGATGTCTGACGATTGTAATGTCTAAGTGCTTAAAGCATTGCACTTTGAGTGTTAAAATCAAACCCTAAGAGTTAGAATGGGGTTAACACCTGAAAGCGTCAGTTTTAACACTTTAGTTTTTAGTGTGTATAGCGCAATCTCCGAGATTGGATCGACAAGACGGGACAAATCCTCTCTCGGATTCCGACCATCCTTGTTGGCTCGTCCCCCAATATTTTTTTTAATGGCGAGGCTAAACCACCCCATGTCACCCTTCCCACGTGGATACAGGGAGACATGCGTTTGATATTAACTGGCGAGGCAAACACTCTAAATCGGTTGGGTTAAAAATCAACCCAAATCGACTGGGTTGAGTGAATATGAACCCAATTTGGGTTCATATTCACTCAACCCAGTCGATTTGGGTTGATTTTTAACCCAACCGATTTTAGAGTGTACGAGGATTTCTTTTAAAGGTAAAAACGGCTGCCTGGAAAATGATTTCGTAAGAACGATTCTTTTAAAATTATATGGCTGCGATCACCTGATGCTCTTCAAGGTTTAATATCAGCAGTACAATAGGTCGGAAGCGTTATATTGTACGACGCGTTGAGAATAGACCGCGATAAACGCCTTAAGTTTCAAAATATTCGTTGAGTAAATTACAGGAACGTATACAGGGGAATTCAGAATTAATTGCCATCGGTTTATTTGTTTTTATTTCTTTCTTCATTCTGTCTCATAAGTGTTGAAAAAATAATTTAAAATGGATAATGTTACCCCACTCGCCCAACTCGTATCTTTGGGTAATGTAATGGGTCTTGAGGAAAGGAAAAAGAGGCCCGGATTGAAAGAAAGGCAAGAGAAAGAAAGAGAGAGAGAGAGAGAGAGAGAGAGAGAGAGAGAGAGAGAGAGAGAGAGAGAGAGAGAGGGGGTGGCCCAATTAGAAAGGGAGGCTAAGGAGAGGGGGCCGACTAGCAAGAGAGTGCGAGAAAGAGATAAGGGAGGCTAAGAAGAGAGAGGCCCGATTAGAAAGAGAGACGAAAGAGGAGATGTACAATTAGCATGAGAAACGAAAGAGAGAGAGAGGCTAGGTTAGAAAGGGAAGCGCGCGACAGAGAAATAGAAATTGAGCGATAGAGGCATGAGCGAGAGTTGGAATCACTGAGAGCGCGAGCAGATGCAGAGACAGAACGTCGACGCTCAGTAAATGGGAGTGCCGGGGAGGCAATGTGTGTACCCGTCCTAAGATCCCCCACCTTTAATGAGCTCACCGGCGATCTGGACTCCTACTTGGAGAGGTTCGAGCGTTTCGCTTCCAGTCAAAAGTGGCCAGAAGACAAATGGGCTGTGTGTTTGAGCCCTTTGCTGTCGGGTAAAGCATCGGGGCTTATGCCAGTATGCCACCTGTCCTTCTTGAAAATTACAGTGAGCTGAAGAACGCCATCCTTCGTAGATATCAGCTAACTGAGGAGGGATTCGCACCAAGTTCCGAGAAATTAAGCGGGACAAGGCAGAAGCCGTACCCCAGTTTGTTGCCCGTTCTAAGCGGTACTTTGGCTGCTGGACAGATCTCGCAGAAGTGAATGGCTCATACGAGGCCCTACGAGATCTGTTGCTCTGGGATCAGTTTATGACAACCTGTTCCACGGAATTGGGTTTCTTCATAAAGGAAAGGCGACCTCCAAATTTTGATGAAATGGCGACTCTGGCGGAGCGCTACACTGAGGCCCATGGTGGGAGCGTGATCTTACCCAAAACAGCTAGGGTCCAGAGAGCAGCCCTCTACGCGAGTGCATCCGGGAGGGACAGCTTAGACTGGAGGGGGCAGTGTTATCCCCATAATAAGTTTCATGTGTGAAAAAAACCGTCCGCTGGTGGAGCTATGCCTGTTTACATCGGATCTGTGGGTCAGAAGGAGGTGCGAATACTTCGCGACACTGGCCGCAGTAGTGCTGCAGTTAGGAAATGTCTAGTGAGCGACAAACAACTCACTGGAGGTGATCACTTGTGCGTTCTGATAGGCGGAACCAGTAGGCGTTTACAGATTGCAAAACTGCACGTGGATACGCCTTTTTACAAGGGATAGGTGGGGGCCATGTGTATGAAGGGTCCAATTTATGATCTGGTGATTGGGAATATCACTGGTGTGAGTAATGATCCGGACACCAATTGGTCAATGGCTCGAACACCTGGCGAAGCCTCTGCCGTGATGACAAGGGCCCAAGCTGCGAAGGAGAAACGAGCCATCCGACCACTAAATTCCTCAAATTCAAATTAAATATACACAAATTATACATCAAAATGAAAGTTGGGGGCACAGAACACGCAAAATATATGAAATCAACTCATAGAGTTGACTGCATGCATCACTGGTTCCTGGAAGTCTGCTACCGTATTCGTACAAGAACTGATAATACAATAATATTTCCTGAGAACAACTTGCGGCCAAATGTGTTTTATACCTCCCAACCTTCATTTTGATGTATAATTTGTATTTAATTTGAATTTAAGGAATATCAGAGGTGGGAATTTAAGGAAAACCAGAGGTGGGAATTTCAAAATAAACAAAATTCTATTACTTATACTGCTCAACCTTTGACCTTGGAGAGTAATCTCTGCGACCCAGGTTCAAATCAAGGACTGGTTCATGATAATTTTTGTTGCGTATTTATAATGCAAGGTCGTGTGGTACCGGCAGGACAACCAGTTACATCCGGATATAAACATGCAATTAGTCCACAGCATAAACATGATTATTCAGACTACATGGTATGGCTATTAACAGTCAAAGAAACTAAATTATACCATTTTCTTTTATGAATGGGGAGAAATTGTAAACACAAAATCCAGCTTTACGGAATCGGCTAGGAATCCCACATTCGGAATTCATGCCCATGTGTATACATAATATACAGGGGAAATGAAGCAATCTGATTGAACCTTGATCTAGGTTATAGTCGAGACTGAGACTGCCAGCATGCCTGTAGTAGTGCTACAAGTTAGAAGTAATGGTGCAAGGATGCAAGAGCGGTAGAAGACTATAGTGTTGGGGTGGTTGCTGTAGAAGCTATCGATAGGGCAGATGATGGTGACTGTGGACAAGTCAGTAGTAGTGGGCTTGGTGCTTTGGAGATGATGGGTATTCTAGATGCTGTATAGGAGCTGTATAGGAGCCATATAGGAGCTAGGAGCCATATAGGAGCTATATAGAAGCTGGGTTATTGGTATCCTGAAATACCGAAATGAGGCTAAGAGGGCTGGTAAATTAGACCTCACTAAGGGATTTCTCATGGCCTCATACGACAAAAGGGGATTCCATGGCCACAGACGTTTTCCAAAAAGGGATTTTATGGGACTTGGTTGTCAAATACCCAGATGAGGCTAAGAGGGATAGTAAATTAGACCTCATTAAGAGATTTTCTCATAGCCCTCGTGGCCCCATACGACAAAAAAGAGGCTTCTTCAAAAGGTATCCTCGAAAGGTATCCTCCTATAGCACGTCGCCATGTCATAGGTATCCTGAAATACCGAAATGAGGCTAAGAAGTATAGTAAATTAGACCTCATTCAGAGATTTTCTCATGGCCCTCATACGACAAAAAATAGGATTCTCCAAAAGGTATCCCCCAATAGTACGTCGCCAAGTTATAGGTATCCTCAGATACCGAAATGAGGCTACGCGGGATAGTAAGTTAGAACTCATTGAGGGATTTTCTCATGGCCCTCATGGCCCTCATGGCCTCATACGCAGACACAAACAATATGTAGCAACCCTATTGCACAGACTGTACTAGATAGTTTACAATACTAATCTGTAATTCAGTTCTGCCTCAGTTTTGCTTTTGTCGGCTAGCTCGTCAGCTTAATTGTCACTCAACTTATTCCCAAATTATCTAAATCATTTATTTTCAATATATTCTAAAACATCATTGCTATTATTAAGAGTCTTGTTTCCCATGCAACAATTCAACATTAGTTCAAAATGATCTGTATTTCTTTCTTCCCGACGGTATACTCCGTCGGATACGATGTTGCTCCAATTATATTTTCTACCTTGGGGGATAGCAGGAAAATATCCAATCTGGCTATGCTGTCCCCCAACGGTATGTATATGTATTGCAACATTAATCTGTAAATGTATTGATTATTATATTTTACATACTGTTAAATAAAAGAATAGAACAGAATAGAATAGAATAGGATTTTCTCATGGGCCTCATGCAACAAAAAGGGATTCTCCAAAAGATATCCTCGAAAGGTATCCTCCCATAGTACGTCGCCATGTCATATGTATGCTCAAATACCGAAATGGGGCTAAGGGGGATAGTAGATTAGACCTCACTGAGAGCTTTTCTCATGGCCCTCATGGCCTCATACGACAAAAAGGGATTCTCCAAAAACGTAGCCACGAAAGGTATCCGCCAATAGTACATCGCCATGTCATAGGTTTCCTCAAATACCGAAATGAGGCTCAGAGGGACAGATAGTAGATTAGACCTCATTGAGGGAATTTCTTATGGCCCTCACGGCCTCATACGATAAAAAAAGAGATTCTCCAAAAGGTATCCTCGAAAGGTATCCTCCAATAGTACGTCGCCATGTCATAGGTATCCTCAAATACCGAAATGAGGATAAGAGGGATAGTAAATTAGATCTACTTGAGGGATTTTCTCATGGCCCTCATACGACAAAAAAGGGATTCTCCACAAGATATCCTCGAAAGATATCCTCCACTAGCACGTCGCCATGTCATTGGTATCCTCAAATACCGAAATGAGGCTAAGAGGGATAGTAGGTTAGACCTCGTTAAGGGATTTTCTCATGGCCTCATACGATAAAAAAATGGTGCTCGAAGGCCATGTATTTTCAAAAAAGGTATTCTCAAAGGGATTCCACAGAACGTGTCAATTCGATACCGAGATGATGAGAATCATATAGGTCTTTGTTGTACACAAGGGTGATAACTCTGAATAAAGATTATAAAAAATCAAGCAATGTGACTCGTTAGTTAACTATAATAAAGTGAACTGATTGGGTGATCTGGATAAACGAAACGCGAACAGAATTACTTGAAATAGGGTTAGAAATAGCCAAAACAGGTCAGAAAAGCTAAATTTAGTAACATAACTGTGCCAAATGGTGGGATCTTCTATCCTACAGGAGTATACTCCGATTCAATCGAACGGTCCTATAGCACTGGGTGCTACTATTATAAGTAGGATTCTTAAAGAATCCGTATCAAATAAAGTCGTTTTGGGTGATTTGGAGTGGTTATCGTCTTGTTTTTGGTATTCTACGAATCGGGAAACTACTCTTGTACAAAGGAACATACCCTCCAAACATACCCCCGTCCTATAAGAAGCCTTTGGGTAACATAGCAACCACGTGCTACCATAGAAACTAAGATGGCGGCCTCCGGTATACAAAATAGACGACGGAAACACGTGTCAACCTAACAACACGCGCTGCGTATGCGCACCCTAACCACATATCACTATGGTAATGACGTCACAAGATGGACGCTCACGCGGGTTACCATGACAACACAACATGGCACCACTGGGTTATGTGACATAACGTCACTTCCGAGGTCCCCATCCTGGACCTCAAAACCACATTACATACTACTTACATTCCTCTCGAGAATTGTGGTAGGGATAATTTTCTTATAGTCAACCCACCCCATCCCCACTCTCCAAAAGTATGTGCCAGAGATAAAAAAAAATTACGAGTAGCCAGGGGCGCCAAGACCACACGAGGGCTCATTGCGGCAGGGAAATCAAAAAGGCACTCAACTCTAGGTATGAGTTAAGACCGGGTGTTTACAACGTAGCAAATATTGCAATGTGATACTCAATAGCATATCGCACCCTGATAGGACCAAAGTGCTGTCTGCAATGCTAAAAGGTATCCTCGAAAGGTATCCTCCAATAGTACGTCGCCATGTCATAGGTATCCTCAGATACCGAAATGAGGCTACGATGGATAGTAAATTAGACCTCATTGAGGGATTTTCTGATTTTTCTCATGGCCCTCATGCCATAAAAAGGGATTCTCCAAAAGGTATCCTCGAAAGGTATCCTCCAATAGTACGTTGCCATGTCATAGGTATCCCCAAGTGCCGAAATGAGGCTAAGAGGGATAGTAGATTTGACCTCAATGAGGGATTTTCTCATGGTCCTCATGACATCATACGACAAAAATGGGTTCTCCAAAAGGTAGCATTCAAATCAGCCCTCAACAAAGAACAACAGCTGCTCTCCGTCGCTCATACGCCATACTTGGTTACTGCGACTATTGTACAGATACAGAGACCACATATTGCCTATTAACATAAGTATGCTACAATTTTTTCAAGTTTTGCAAAAAAGAAAGATCTCTTGAATGCCTACGTGATTCAAATTCTAAGTGCTGAATAAAAGCGTCACGAAGAAAGGCATTTTAGCATAGGGAATTTGCAGTGTGGCATAAGGATCCCCCCCCCCCCCCTTGCCAACAAGGGGTTTGTGTTACTCAAAAACGTTGAGGGAGAGGGGGCTAGGGTATCTCCTGACAAACCCACAATGAACGAGGCCGCTCTTTCCTGACAGACTGGGGAGATCTTCCCGACGGTGTGTGTGTGTGTGGGGGGGGGGGGGGGGGGGCGGGGGGATTTGACAAACATTGAGAATATTTATCTTCGCCCGCATATTGCATTTTTACTACTTCACATAAATATAAATAAATAAATAACCCATCCGCACAATGAATATCGTCCGCATTTGCAAACTTGATTACGAATATTATAAAGAAATGTTTACCCTGGTTTACCCAATCGTGTATTGTGAATTGACGAAAAATGTTGCGAGTGGAGTATACTCCAGAATACTTCCTCAAAGCAGTCTTTATGCAATACGTCGGAGCTCCTACTCGAGTCATCCACTACACAGAAGAAGAAAACAGAAAACATGTCCGCTGAAATCCAAACTCCGGATTTTGTTGGACTCGAAAAAGACTTGGAGCAACAAGAACTTGAGGTTCATCTAGCCTTCCCACTATATATAAAATGAGGCTATTCCTTCTATATAATGATACTGTCAAATCTTATTTTTCTAATTTTAAATTTGACAATTGCTTTCTCTTTTCCCCGATTTCACATTTCCGTGAAACTAAAATGTCAATTTACCCCAATAATATAATTATCATCTCGGAAAGAATAAATTTAAAACTAAAAGGACTAAGCAGTTGATGGTGCTTATTGATGTGGCCTTTGACAAAATTTACATAAAATATACCGAAATATAATAAATAAATAAATGACTTAATAAAGTAAATAAATAAAGTGGAAACTGGTCAAAACGAAATCACAACCAAAACGTCACATTTCAAAATTTTTAAAATGTCACATACATTTGGTCAAAACGTCACACACTTTTTGTTAAAAATATCACATACTTTTTGTCAAAACGCCGTATATTAATTATTTCGTAGTGGACAACTTCCCAAATATTAGGGACTCAAGCAATTCATTTTGATTGTTCACATTTTGGAAGGGGGCTCAACAGGAGACACACTAAAAAGTGTAGCCCGAGCTGAGAATATGGTGTAGGTGAGAAATAAAGTTTCGTTTTCTTTCTTATTTATAGTTAGATTTCAGTTATTTTTGGTATATAAATCATTTGTAGACAAATGAATCCAGACAAAGTGAATGGGCATTTTTAAACGCATATTTAGTGAAATATATGATAAAATTGCTCCGAGAGACACTAAAAAGTGCAGCCGAGAATCTGGTGTAGCAGAGTAATAAAGTGTTGTTTTCTCGTTTGTTTATCGCTCAATTTCAATAATTTTTGGCATATATATTAGTGATAGCCAGGCGAATCCAGATAAAAAAGAAACGGATATTTTAAACAGTATATTTTATGAGAAATACGAAAAAAATAACTCCGAGAGACACTAACAAATGTAGCTGAATTGCCGAGCCGCTTAATTAACTAGTATGTTGACATTATTTTCACAACAAAGGCGATTAACAGTAATCCTAACAATAGCATCATAACAATAGTCTTGGTGATTATTCTTTATGGCTATTCTATTTTTGGTTTTTAGTTTAACGATATTAAAATGTTGTTGTTGTCATCTTTTTATATAATTCATATGTGTTTTTAGCATAACGTATGTAAAAATCCATTCATTCGTTCCTTCGTTCATTTATTTATTCATTTATTCATTCTGTTCTCTCTACGGAACCAACTCAATCAAGGAAATTCAGCGGAAATAATACTGTGAATAGAATGAATAAATGGATATATGAATGAATAAAGTAGAAGTAAATTCATTCATTCGTTAAATGGATAAATAAATAATTGAATAAATAAACAGGTCGTGCAATTTCCGTGTATCTTATGTGTTATACAATTTTTTCACGCTATTTTATTTTTAACTGTTACCGAGTGCTATGCTGTTTATCGCTTGTTTTATGTCATGTCTGTCTACTTCACTTTGAAGACTTTTCTGTAACCTCGTTTTATTCATTTTAAGTGATTATCTAGAATAAAAGATGGCGTTAACCGGTCGTTGTTGTTTCTTAACTCATAACACAGCAAGTCAATTTAATCGCCCGTCGAAATCTGACACAATCCATAATCGCCTCTGTTAATTAGCTAGCTCGGCAATCCAGATACACTTTCAAGTGTAGATCGGAGCCGGGCCAGTTAATTAACTGGCTCGGAAATTCAGCTACAGTTGTCGGTGTCTCTCGGAATTATTTTTTCGTATTTCTCTCAAAATATACTGTTTAAAATATCCATATCACTTTGTCTGGATTCGCTTGTCTATCACTAATACATATATCAAAAATTATTGAAATCAATTGATAAACAAACGAGAAAACGACACTTTATTACTCGGCTACACCAGATTCTCGGCTACACTTTTTAGTGTCTCTCGGAGTAATTTTTTCGTATATTTTACGAAATATACGTTTAAAAATACCCATTTCACTTTGTCTAGATCCATTTGGATACCAGTCATTTATATACCAAAAATAACTGAAATCTAACGATAAATAAGAAAGAAAACAACACTTTATCTCTCAGCTACACCATATTCTCAGCTCGGGCTCGGGCTACACTTTTTAGTGTGTCCCCTCAACAGTGGTATTTATGCATGTAGGCTTGGGATAGTGGTGTGCCGATACCAGTGTTATCGGTTTTGCTGATATCCGATATCCACGGTACTAGATGATATCGGCCGATAACGATACCGATACTTCAATGACTTGGGAATAAGCACATGTGAAGTCAACCTGTCAAAACAGCAAAAGTTGATGGCATGGGTTTTTTTTTTTGCACCGATAGGCAGTATGTTAGTTTTGTTGGAGATCACATCAATGAGGAAAAATTTGAAATAATACATACTACCATGTGTATTGGTAGAAATTTTACCCAATAATTAACTTTTAATAAAATACATATTATGCAGGTGTCATAATGTAAACAGAATTGTCTCCGGGAATTGTTTCACATGACAACCAAGGGAAATCGTAACTAGCTTTTAGAACAGACTGTAATTCCAGGAATTGTTAAAGTGTTAGCAGGAAACTGGGTGATTGCCATGTGCTTTTTTAAAAATAAACAACAAAGATTAAGGACTGACCGACGTCTTGTTTATTGAATTTGTATCACTTTGTTTTGATATTGATTATCACTCAACCTTCTGACATCAATTTACTGGATGAAAACTTACATGAGAGAATCAAAATATAGTCAAGAAAAAGTTAGTTTAAAGTAAATAAAACAGGAGGAAGACACTTTGCAGCTGCTCATTTGCATTGTACTGCAGTCATGTTTGGCACTATGGCCGTCTGCTAATTGGTCATGATTCCTTTGTAGGCATGGCTTATGCTCAATTCTTCAATCTTCAATGCTGACTGAAGGCAGTGCAGTGACATGTGGTCTATACATTGCACATGGGTAATGGAAATTTTCTTTTGTTGACATTCGAAAATCGGTGATAAATGAATAGGGGCGGAACCCTGAACAATAATTTATTTGATTAAAATATCACTTACTATAATTATATGGAGAATAATATTTCAGAACTCAGAAGAACCCAACATTTATTGTTCATTTCTAGAAATATGACCATAAATCGATGATGACTGCAGAAATTTTTACAGATTTTTTGATGCAAAATTACTGAAAAATTATCGGCAGTGATATCGGTTAAGAAACCTTCTTTTGAAGATACCGATATGGTGCCGATAATTAACTTATCGACCAATACCGATTATCGGCACATCACCAGCTTGGGATGGTATCCCGGTCGATAAACTGATATGTTTGTAATTACACCGGTATTCAAACGATATTGGTTTGAATACCAGTTTATCGATATATCGTGCAGCCCTAATCAGGATCATATGCCTTGCACAAGGACACAATGCAGTTCCCCCTGGCAGAATCAAATTGTGGACCTTTCGGTTTGAAGTCCAATGCCATAACCACAGAACCACCTCTCTCCTAACTCTTTAATAACTATCTAATGCAGTACAGTGGAACCCTGTTGATTGAGTAGCCACTTTGCCAGTAAAAATTATTCAATTAACAGGAGTATTCAATTAACCGGGATTGTGTCACTTTGCTGTATTCTAGAGATAAACTTCAAGAGCTCTGTCAAACGAGATGTAACAGATTAAATGCCTGTATTGGATGTACTGAATTCAAATAGGTCTACAAACAAATGGAAACTGGGGAGAGTCAGGGTAATGTCTCAACATGTTGCAAGATTTTTTATTCAATTAACAGGAGTTTACTCTATAATCTATATTCAATTAACAGGTCAAATTTGTACTGGAGATCTGGTAAGTGGTTTTGTGTTCAGAAATTATATTCAATTAACAGGGTTATTCAGTTAAGAGATAACCAATTAAGTAGGGCCCTACGATTACTCAAATTTCGAGTCGAATCTCGTGTGCGAACGCAAAATCGATTCGTGGATGTTCTTTTTCTCGAGACGAATCGGTCCCAATAAACAACAGAGTTTTTATTGTGAGTTCTTTCTTTAAACGATGCAATAATCCAGTCTGGCCACGAAAGAAATAGGAAAATATGTTACAAAACCCTATTCGTATCACTGTTAAATGATACCAACATGATTTACTGATGCCTCATCACGGCCTTAGTAAAGTCGGCATTATACATAAGTCATAATGTGATTCTAAACGGTTATTTCTCACGTGATTTACACGATGAAAGAACGTTAAATCCCTCTCTGTTAAGAAGAAATCAGGGCCGTTTGTTTTATAAGAATCGACTCAAAAAATGACTCGCGAGTTTAAAACTAGCATCGAATCGAGAATCGGCTCGAACTAAAATATCCGACTCGCAGGGCACTACAATTAAGTAGGCTCCACTGTGTACATGTCTTCACAAATTAAAACTAGTTGTTAATAGCTCAACATACATGATCTTACTTACAGTGTGATTTGAGAAGCATTTTCAAACCCTACGATCAGGTTAGTTTTCCTTAGTAACATGGGATACCTGAAAATATTTGAATTTTCTTCCCTTGTACATACATGTATATAATAAATTATTGTGATGAATTGACGGTAACACGGTGTGAGGCCTGGACCTTATGTTCAACCGAGATGCGAAGCATCGAGGTTGAACACACGCTCTGAGCCGCAAACCTTAGACCATGTTACTGTCAACTCATCTCAGTGATGCATATATTCCAATACGACACCACCCATAGCCAAAAACCTAAATCGTGAAACACAGGAAGCTTATTTACTGAACTTGTGATCGTTAAAATGTTGCCTTGTTCAAGGCAACTTTTAACAATCACAGGTTTAGTAAATAAACCTCTTGTGTACCCCATGATGTCACTGGATAAATAATCAATAAACCAGATAAATTCATTCCATCTCAGTTCAAATCGTAAATCAGTTTGTAATTTAAACAACACTTCAACTGGAACACCGTCTGCTGCACGTGTGAGAAATACAGAAAAATGAAGCGGCTTGCTAGTCACTCCGTTGACGAAGCAATTACAAAATGGCCGACATCATTTCAAATATTTCACGTGGTGCTGTCGGGCATTACCATTTGCTACTGGAGCCATAAACATAAAAGAATCTATGCCGGCTCTTATCCAATCAGAGGGCGAGGATTTTACTCTTATTGGAACATATGAAAATGTTTTCGTAAGTGCTCAGTAAATTTTTATGTTTTATTACAAAAACGTTGAACTTGTAATCCATTTTTTTCATTTATCTGTTTTAGTCTCCCGGAGGTGTAGCTACAGCTCAAGTTTACAGTCAGCTTTTAGGAATTTATTTACTTCACAATGATATGTGAGTATGTTTTTGAATACATTGAATTCAAATCAAAATAGAATTTGTAGATAGAGCTGAGAAGTTTACTGCAACCACGGGTCGGGATCGGTAGTGTGAGACTACCGAAAATTGCAAGTGCTCCAATAAACACAACCACAAATTCAGTTTTAAAATTACAGCACATTTTAAGTTACTATGCATAATATTGAAATACCAAAATGACCATATAATTCACTTAAATGCAATATCTATGCATCTGCTGGCCAATGTCAATAATTTCTATGTATATGTTTCAATGAATTTAAAAACAAAACCGTTGTCCACTATCCTTGCACCAATGACATTTTCAAGACTGCAAGCTCCCCTCAATCTGATTTCTGTATGAATATCTTTAATTTAACTCTCTCAAGACTTAAAAGTGTTTTCCAAATATTTTATTTTATGTTGAATCCTTTCAATGCTGTGCACATGTATGTTTTTCTATTCCTTGGAAAAAAAGTTATCTAATTCCTGTATGAATATCTTTAATTTAACCCATTCATGACGTCCAGTGTGTTTTCCAAAGATTTAAATTTTTATGTTGAACCCTTTCAATACTGTGCACATATATGTTTTTTTCTGGTTTCTTGGAAACTTTTATCTGATTCCTGTATGAATGTCTTTAATTTAGTCTTCTCAAGACTTCAGTGTGTTTTCCAAAGATTTTATTTCAGATTGAACCCTTTCAATGCTGTTCACATATTTGTTTTTTTCTGTTTTCTTGGAAACATCTGATTCCTGTATGAATGCCTTTCATTTAACCCTCTGAAGACTTCAATTCTTTTTTGTCCTTACTTTCTGAGCTCTATTAAAGTAAACTTGATAAATTCCTAACACTTGGGCAGCTGTTCTGTATCCTTATTGCATTATTTCGCCCATGCACATCGTAAATCACCAGTTACAGTATAGTCACCCGTGGATTGCCAATAATCCACACATGAGCAATGATGTCCATGCATGCGTTTACCAGGAAATAAAAATCACCATCAACAAAATTTTAATTAATAAAGCACCGGTTGTACCCGGGGTTTCATTAATTAAATTTTTGATGATTATGCCTATAATTAGTGTTTGGAATATTTTTGCATCCATGGAAATATTTCCCACCCATGGAAAGCGACCAGTCCTCCGTGACTGTATTGTATATCTTGTTTGCACCAAACAAAATGAAATTGGAAGAATTCTTGATTGCTCTCATGAAAAAAATGTCACTGTTGGAAACTTCTCACAAGTATTTCAAAATCAGAAATCAGGAAGTCCTTTCCAACTGTGTTCTACATCACATCTTGTCATCTTCAGAATCAAAAAGAACAATATTTTCATTATAAAGTAAATCATGATTCTTGAAAATGTTTATTTGTGAATACATTCTTGTTATTTGTCTTGTTGGCATCCTCGTGGAAACCCTGGGAAGTGGAAATGTAGGGAACATGTTAAATTCTTTTATGTTTTCGGCTCCAATATCAAATGTTACCGTCTGACGTGACAACACAAAATATTTGAAATGACCTCACCCGTTTCGTAATTGTTTCATCAGTAGAGTGACTAGCAAGCCGCTTCATTTTTCTGGCTTTTTCACACGTTTTGCAGACAGTGTTCCGAATGAAGTGTTGTTTAAATTACAAACAAATTTATGATTTGAAGGAATGAGTTTATCTGATATGTTGATTATTCATTCACTACTGTTGTGGGGTACAGGAGAGGTTTATTTACTAAACTTGTGATTGTTAAAAGTTGCCTTAAATAAGGCAACTTTTAACGATCACAAGTTCAGTAAATGAGCCTCTCATGCTTTACGATGTAGGTTTTGGGCTGGGGTAGGGTCATATTGGAACATATATGCTATCGTGATAAATTGACGGTAACATGGTCTGAGGTTTGCGGCTCAGAGCATATGTTCAACCTTGACGCTTTGCGTCTCGTTTGAACATGAGCCCCAAGCTGCAAACCTCAGACCATGTTACCATCAAATTCATCACAATAATTTATAATGTTACTGATGAAATAGGACACTGTCATAAAAGACTCTGGTGAAACCTTTTAACTATTAGTATTTGAGTGTTGGAAGCCCATATTTGGGCTTTATTCTGGAATACAGATATATCAAGTAATTAATCAGCCGCATCTACCCACATAATTTTCAACTGAGCAGTTGAAAAAACTATTCACAGAGCCATTGAACTATTTCCAATGAGGGCATCACATGAAATGGTTTTATTGAAATTTTGTGAGAAAAAAAAAAAAAAATTTGAATTACAAATTTTTTTTTGTGTGTGTTAGGTAAAGAGTACATGTAAATTATAAATTCAAAGTAATTTACATATTTTCCATACTTACCTATGGCCCAGACAGAGCTTGTGCTAACTCCAAAATACCGAGGACCAAACACAAATTTTGCCCCCCCAATACCCAAAATTTGCATGCAAAACCAAAAATTAGAAGTCCTATCTGGCTCTGCATACATTTACTCTCCATGCATTCGCAGACACCAGGAAATAACCGGAATTGGCGCCAACCTCATTCTTTGTAAAAGAAAGTATTACATAGCAGGGTAGCATCACTAAATATACCCTCTGTGAACCTCAATCTGAATCAGGATCTCAAAATTAAGCAGAAATAGTTACCCAGAGGATAAATTGGCCCACAGTATGGGATAGCATCATCAAATTCACACTCTAGGGACCTCATTCTGCAAATGTCAGACTGTTTATTTTCAGGCCTGGAGTCTCCACTCATGGGAGGGCCATCCCCGCCTGGGCCATAGGTAAGTATGGAAAATATGTAAATTACTATGAATTTATAATATTTTTCCAACTACACCCTATGGCCCAGACATAGCTGAATCGTAAAAAGGTGGAGGGCCAAGGACTTCAAAAATAATTCCAATCCTGCAGTCCATGATGAAAGGAACTTAAAATAATTAGGAATTACATGTATGTCTCTCTATACAGTAATAGAGGAGACATATTCTAAATAAGGAGCCCAGTTTAAGTAATTCCTTATTGTAAGCATGAAGACAATGCTACATAGGATGTGACAAGTTCCTAATTTTTAAGGCTAGTCCGGACTAAGCCCCAAAAATTAGGATGGCTTATCTGAGAATGAGAGAAAATCTCCCACAAACATACGTCTTACAATAACACTTCAGCTGTATGCAGGATATAAATACATAAAAAAACAGCTTCCTTCAAAGGTACATACTTTTTAAGCCAAAGAAGAGGTAAAAATCACCCCCCTCCCTCCCCTTTTTTAGCTCACCTGACTGAAAGTCAGGGTGAGCTTTTCTTATCACTCATCCTCCGTCCATCCGTCCGTCGTCCTGCATGAAGGTGGTGTTTGAGCCTCTTTCTCCTAAACCACTGGCCACATTTTAATTAAATTTCATGTAAGTAGTGGTTATATAGGGGCATTTGGGTTTTTCTTCAAATTGGATTTCTGCTCATTTTGTGGAGTGGGATGGGGCCAAAATGCACAAAATTTTAAAAAATCTTCTTCTCATGAACCAGCCATAGCAGAGACTTGATATTTGGTATGCAGCTTCCATTTGAGGTGTAGACTCAAGTTTGTTCAAGAGAAGTTTGATGGGCAATATTTACCTTTGTTCTGAGAGGGGCAAGAATTTTTGCCCCGCCCAAAATTTCTATTTTCTGAACCCAGAGGCCGATTTGAACAAAATTTAATATGAGGTATTATTGGGTTATAAGTACTTGATTTATGCCCCAAATTGTTTTTCTGCAGCCCCCGTGGGAACTGCAGGAGCTAAAAATAGAAAAAAATTAAAACGCCCATATCTCCAAAACTGCACAGCACCGATAATTTTTATTTGGTGTGAAGCTTCCTTAGAACCAACAGAAAGGATTGGTCAAAAACAATTGCCTTCGGGTTTATCATAGGGTACAGTTTCGGGGCTTTGAAAAAGTGCTGAGTCAGCACTTTTTAACACTTTGTAGGCAATGGGAAAAACATTAAAAAATCTTCTTCTCCAGATCCAGCAGGCAGAATCTTTTGATATTTGGTATACAACATTGTAGGGTGGATCTCATTCAAGTTTGTTCAAATTGGCCCCCTGGGTTCATATTTGGGCTCAGTATAGGAGCCCGATTTCGAACTTAGTGCATTTCAGGCAAATTACTTTAAAAATCTTCTTCTCAAGATCCAGCAGGCAGAATATTTTGATATTGGGTATGCTCCATGCTTAGGGGGGGTGAGATTCAATTTTGTTCAAGCCAAGTCCCTGGGTTCATATTTGGGCTCACTGTGGGAGCCCGAATTATAACTTAGTTCAAAATGAGAAATTTTCTTTAAAAATCTTCTTCAGATCCAGCAGGCAGAATCTTTTGATATTTGGTATGCAACATTGTGGGGGTGGATCTGATTCAAGTTTGTTCAAATTGGCTTACTGGATTCATATTTGGGCTCACTATAGAAGCCAAATTCGAACTTAGTGCATTTCAGGCAAATTTCTTAAAAAATCTTCTTCTCCAGATCCAGCAGGCAGAATCTTTTGATATTTGGTATGCAACATTGTGGGGTGGATCTGATTCAAGTTTGTTTAAATCGGCCCCCTGGGTTTATATTTGGGCTCAGTATAGGAGCCCAAATTTGAACTTAGTGCATTTTAGGCAAATTTCTTTGAAAATCTTCTCAAGATCCAGCAGGCAGAATCTTTTGATATTGGGTATGCTCCATGCTTAGGGGGGTGAGATTCAAGTTTGTTCAAGCCAAGTCCCTGGGTTCATATTTGGGCTCACTGTGGTAGCCCGAATTATAACTTAGTTCAAAATGAGGAATTTTCTTTAAAAATCTTCTTCACATCCGGCAGGCAGAATTTTTTGATATTGGGTATGCTCCATGCTTAGGGGGGTGAGATTCAAGTGTGTTCAAGCCATGTCCCTAGGTCCATATTTGGGCTCACAGTGGGAGCTTGAATTGTAACTTAGTTTGAAATGAGGAATTTTCTTAAAAAATCTTCTTCAGATCCAGGAGTCGGAATGTTTTGATATGTGGTGTGTAGCATCCTTGGGGGGGGGGGGGGGGGGGGGGGGGGATATTCAAGTTTGTTAAAGCCAAGTCCCTGGGTCCATATTTGGGCTCCCTGTGGGAGCCCAAATGATAACTTAGTCAATATGAGGAATTTTTCTTTAAAAATCTTCTTCTTCAGATTCAGCAGTCGGAATGTTTTGATATTTGGCATGCAGCAACCTTAGGGGGCTGAGATTCAAGTTTGTTCAAGCCAAGTCCCTTGGTTCATATTTGGGCTCACTATGGGAGCCCGAATGACAACTTAGTTCAAAATGAGGAATTTTCTTTAAAAATCTTCTTCATATCCAGTTGATGAATGCTTTTGATATTTTTTATGCAGCATCCTTAGGGGGGGGGGGGGGGTGGGGGGGGGGGGGTAAGATTCAAGTTTGTTCAAGCCATGTCCCTAGGTCGATATTTGGGCTCATTGTGGGAGCTCGAATTGAGGAATTTTCTTTAAAAATCTTCTTCTTCAGATCCAGCAGTCGGAATGTTTTGATATTTGGTGCATCCTTGGAGGGGGGGGGGGGGGGGTGGGGGGGGAGATTCAAGTTTGTTAAAGCCAAGTCCCTGGGTTCGTATATGGGCTCTCTGTGGGAGCCTGATTTATAACTTAGTTCAATATGAGGAATATTCTTTGAAAATCTTCTTTTTTTTTAGATCCACTGGTCAGAATCTCTGGATATTTGTTATAAGCATTTCTTAGGAGGAGCAGATGCAACTTGTTGAAATCAATTCTCTGGCTTGATATTTAGGCTACCATGTCAGGTGAGCGCCCTCAGGCCCCCTGGGGCCTCTTGTTTGAAGAAGTCTTCAAAAGAAAGAGGGGAGAGCTCTGGAATCAATAAGAGCTGTACCAAAAAACAATATAAATAATCGTCGAACAGGCACTCAGGTATTAATTCCTGATTAATAAATGGTGCTTAATGCTACTTCAGAAGTTTCGGCTATAGCGATGATCCTGGTAATTAATATTGCCCGCTATATTACATACACCGCAGATGACATACACAGATACGTCGAAAACCGGTGATATATAAAAAAATATAACATACACATATCCAATCGGCCCACGCTGAACGATCCCTGAAGAGAAAACACACTTCCTAGGTAATCCACAGACGGCCTCTGTACAATAAATTCCAGTAACAACACTCTCCAACATGTACTATCTGATATCTATGATCGAAAAAACATGTGCTAATTGAGTACAGAACATAATAGAAACTTGGATCTAGAAATGTAAGTAGGTATGATTAACAGGCTCCTACACAGACCATCACCGAAATAGATTATGATTTCAAGGTCCACAAAATACAATAAAGCATTAGCCTAATAATATAATGCGCGGGAGCATTTATATATAGCATGTAATCATCTGAATACTAGTTAACTGGTTATGCAGTCTGCGAGGTACTCAAGAGTAGCAATTTAATTGTGATGATTTATAAATAAGCGCTCGTATATAACAAATCAACAAAAATAACAGGATACTAATCGAACTAAAAAGCGGATGTGCCCATGAGGTCACCATCGAACACGACCCAAATGCATAGTATGTATGTATTAAATTATATGAGGCTTGCAGGAAGAAAACTATGTCTGGCCCGGTAATTGCCGGGGGTGGGGGGGGGAATTCAAATTCATATCGAAATCTCCTCACCCACATTATTTAATCATTCTTGTGTCAGTTAACAAAAAATATAGGAACCGCGATGGTTCCCTCACGTCTAACCGACTCCATTATGCCACTATGGGCAGAGAAGGGCATGAAGAATAAAACTTCCCCTGAAAGAAGACCCTCTCGAAGCTTCTGGGGAGCGTCCCATTACAGACACTTGAGAATACTGATTCAAGGTTTCTGTGACAACAGAGGTGCTACTAGTTGGATTCACAACGAGACTGTTTAATCTTAAACGTAATCTATTGAATCAAATGAATTGGAGATACGCGTATCCTATTATTCATCCCCATGAGTTCTGCAGCGAGTCTACTGCATGTGCTCAATGATCTGGGCATGGCGACACAAATGACGGTGACTAATTGTTCCAGTGCGTCGCAAACTGGACTATCATGGGGTGATCCCACTGGTTGCAAAACTGTCCAAATAATCGCATGTTGAGTGTTCAATACAAATGAAACAGACGACCTTTCCAAGGAGCGAGTCTGCTAGTATGTTCAGACGACCTGGTATATGACGGATAGAGAGATAAACATGAAAATTCTCCGTTAGTTATCATCACGAAAATGAATGGGTGCCACCCTGGTTCCTGACGTACGCTACCACTGTCGTGTTGTCCAACAATATCTGAACAGGCGTGTCCATATTGATGTAGCGCTAACAATATTGACATCATTCTTTGATGTTTATGTGTTTCTCCAGGAACCGAGGGTCCCAAGACCCCTGCATTTTGAGTCTGTCGGATTCAGGATCGTGCCCCAAACTATTGACTCATATCCGTCATAATCGTGAAAGCTGGATCTGGCAGTTGCAGTGGAACTCTTTGAGTTAACCACTGAATATCTGCCCCAATATAGACCTTTTGTTTACTAGATCCGTTAAAACAATACTGGTCCTGAGCAAATGTGTATTCACACTCCAGTTCTGGGTAAAGAATAACTGGAGGGGATGTGTGCATAAACGACCCATCTAAACAAGATGCATAGCCGCTCAGCACAACCCCATCAGTCACATAAAATTTCTTGCTGTTAATGCGTCTGATAGTAGATAAAAGCGAGCATAACAACTGACTAATTTCAATCTAGATAATGGCAGACGAACCAGATTGTTGTGAGACATTACCGAGTTCATTATTCGAGTGACAGCCCAGGGCGCTATCTTCAGACCGAAGCATATCACTCGCAACCGAAATACTATCCCTTGGATGACGAACCGTAGGTACTTTCTGAATGACGGATATACCAGGACATGAAACAACGGATCCTTAGATCTATGCTTGTAGCATAGTCGATCACTCGAACGCTCGGTTATACCGACTAAATGATAACCATAAATAAACTTTTAGAGCTTTGATAAACTTGTTATCCAACTCCAGTCTATTATCGGTCGTAACGAGCACTATGGCTTCAGTACGAGTAACAGGTGACTATAGAATTCTAGAGAATCTTGATTCACGACGACCTCTTATTACTTTCATTGTCAAGAGAACCTTTACCTCCGATTGGAGAGACTCTTATGCAAGGATTTGACAGAAGCATTGTCCATCAGACATTAAGTTAGTTGTGGTTCTTTTGGAAAGATAGCCGCCGAAGGCCGTCCGAGACCACACTTCTCGCCTACTGGTCTTCCGTAATAGTTATCCAGTTTGATGCAAATCTTGATAACCATCCGTCAACTGCTAAGCAATAGAGGTCTTAACCCTCACCTGTAGTACCTGCGAGGCCTACGGAAGGAGAAACTACGTCTCCTTTGCGAAGAGCCTCGAGCCAACAGCTTAGGGGTGTCTGACCGGTAGTCTCGATCAGACCTAAGCCCCCTATCCGAGTCGCTGTATGACGATCCCTAGAGTAATTATAGGAGGGTTAGATGATGACAAGAAACCACCTTACTTCTTTCCACTGGAAAGTTGAATATGGCATCGTCTAAAAGGCCAAAGGCCTGCGACACCTGTCTATACTTAACCGGAAAAGACATTTCCTCCTCTTTTTCCGGATGAAGTCAGCGTCCAACAACGCTAGCGGTTTCTTGCAAGTAGTCGCAGCATTCTGATTCGCTGGAACAAATTCAGGGTAGTGTTGATGGATTAAATCCATCGCAACCATGTTGTTCCGAAAGGGAAGGGTAATCCTCCTCCATATCCCTTTCATCATTTGTCTTAATCAGTTGAAAATCATGGTCAGCGGCATCTGACTGGACCGATCCAGCACCATCCGTCAGCTCAGGTTCTGAGGCTGACTGCCGTCGGCTGCTTCTGCACTTGCTGGGATGTTGCAATGAGCTGTGCAATCTGTGACAGCAAATCTGTAACGGAGGCCTGAAGAGCAGCGGTCTTCTATTCTGGCCGCCGGCTGCTCCTCAGACAGTGTGACCGAAACGGCTCTTTTCTCCGGACATCCCGATATATGAGGCCTCGTCTTTTAGCTACTGAATATTGCTACTTTCGAGCGGTTCTAGCATTCTGATTCTCAGGAACGAACTCAGGGAAGTATCGATGCATTAGATCCATCACCACCCTGTGTTGTTCCGAAAGGGAAGGGTAATTCTCCTCCAAATCCCTTTCACCATCCGACTGAATCAGATTATACTCACGGTCATCGGCATCTGAATGCGTAGATGACTGGACCAACCTTGCACCATCCGACAGCTCAAGTTCTGAGACTGCCGTCGGCTGCTTCTGCACTTGCTGGAATGCTGCGATGAGCAGTACAATCTGCGACAGCAAGTCTGTTATGGAGGTCTAAGGAGCAGCAGTCTTCTGTTGCTTGGCCACCGGCTGCTCCTGGGACAGTGTGTCCAAGATGGCTCTTTTCTGCAGATGTCCCAATGAATGAGGCCTCGTCTCCTTGGCTACTGTATGGTGTGACTTCTCTGACAAAGAGTGGATGTTCTCGGCGATGCAGGCTGGATATTAGAAGTCACGTAGCCAAGGTGCGATCATGTGTGCTTGGTAGACGCTGAAGAAGAAGCCGTAACTATAGCCAACCACGGCTGTGAACTGAACGGATCGTCCTGGACGGGAGACGTGGACGTATCCTCCAACTGACGCAAGTTCCGAACCACAACATCTGGCTCCAGATGTTGTTATGAAAGAGAGAGGGGGCTCTCTCGCTCGCGGTCCTTCAGACCTTGCCGAGCTTCCTGCTGAACTTGCTGGCTTCTTCCTCTATGTCGCCGCAGGGTGAGCCTGTTATTAGCTCACCTGAGCAAAGCTCAGTGGGAGCCTTACTGATCGCATTCTGTCCATCGTCCATCATCCGTCGTCGTCCGGCGTTAACTTTACATTATCGACTTCTCCTTCAAAACCATCAGCCCAATTTTATTCAAATGTTGGGTAAATGTTTATTACCTAATACCAATTCAGATTTGTTCAAATGAAGTTGCCCCTCCTCCTGGGTGGTGCCATGCCCCCAAGGGGCACCAAAATCTTTGAAAATCTTCTTCTCATGAACCAGTAGTAGCAGAGACTTGATATATGGTCTGCAGCTTCCTTTTAAGGTGTAGACTCAGATTTGTTCAAGAGAAGTTTGATGGGCTATATTTGGCGTCGTTATGGGAGGGGCAAAATTTTTGGCCCTGCCCAAAATTGATATTTTCCGAACCGAGATGCTGTTTGAACCAAATTTTATGTGAGGGCTTATTGGGTCATAAGTACTTAATTTATACCGATTTTTTTTTCCCATAGCCCCGTGGGAACCGCAGAAGCTAAAAATAGAAAAAAATTAAAACGCCCATATGTCCAAAACGCACGGCACTGAGAATTTTTATTTGGTGTGAAGCTTCCTTAGGTCCAAAAGAAAGGATTGGTAAAAAAAAATTGCCATTGGTTTTATCATAGGGTACAAGTTCGGGACTTTGAAAAAGTGCTGACTCAGCACTTTTTAACACTGTAGGCAATGGGAAAAACATTAAAAAATCAGATCTAGCAGGCAGAATCTTTTGATATTTGGTATGCAACATTGTAGGGTGGATCTGATTCAAGTTTGTTCAAATCGGCCCCCTGGGTTTATATTTGGGCTCAGTATAGGAGCCCGAATTCGAACTTAGTGCATTTCCAGCAAATTTCTTAAAAAATCTCCTTCTCCAGATCGAGCAGGCAGAATCTTTTGATATTTGGTATGCAACATTGTGGGGTGGATCTGATTCACATTTGTTCAAATCGGCCCCTGGATTCATATTTGGGCTCACTATAGAAGCTCGAATTCGAACTTAGTGCATAGAATCTTGTGATATTGGGTATGCAGCATGCTTAGGGGGGGGGGGGGGGGGAGATTCAAGTTTGTTCAAGCCAAGTCCCTTGGTTCATATTTGGGCTCACTGTGGTAGCCCGAATTATAACTTAGTTCAAAATGAGGAATTTTCTTTAAAAATATTCTTCTTCAGATCCAGCAGGCGGAATGTTTTGATATTTGGTATGCAGCATCCTTAGGGGGGTGAGATTCAAGTTTGTTTAAGCCATGTTCCTAGGTCCATATTTGGGCTCACTGTGGTGGCTCGAATTGTAACTTAGTTTGAAATGAGGAATTTTCTTAAAAAATCTTCTTCTTCAGATCCAGCAGTCGGAATGTTTTGATATGTGTTGTGTAGCATCCTTAGGGGGGTGAGATTCAAGTTTGTTAAAGCCAAGTCCCTGGGTCCATATTTGGGCTCCCTGTGGGAGCCTGAAATATAAGTTAGTGAATATGAGGAATTTTTCTTAAAAAATCTTCTTCTTCAGATTCAGCAGCCGGAATGTTTTGATATTAGGCATGCAGCAACCTTAGGGAGGTGAAATTCAAATTTGTTGAAGCCAAGTCCCTTGGTTCATATTTGGGCTCACTATCGGAACCCGAATGACAACTTAGTTCAAAATGAGGAATTTTCTTTAAAAATCTTCTTCAGATCCAGCAGATGAATGCTTTTGATATTTTTTATGCAACATCCTTAGGGAGGTAAGATTCAAGTTTATTCAAGCCACGTCCCTAGGTCCATATTTGGGCTTTCTGTGGGAGCTCAAATTGTAACTTAGTTCAAAATGAGGAATTCAAGTTTATTCAAGCCATGTCCCTAGGTCCATATTTGGGCTTTCTGTTGGAGCTCGAATTGTAACTTAGTTCAAAATGAGGAATTTTCTTTAAAAATCTTCTTCTTCAGATCCAGCAGTCGGAATGTTTTGATATTTGGTGTGCAGCATCCTTAGGGAGGGGGTGAGATTCAAGTTTGTTAAAGCCAAGTCCCTGGGTTCATATATGGGCTCCCTATGGGAGCCCGAATTATAACTTAGTTCAATATGAGGAATATTCTTTAAAAATATTTTTTTTTTAGATCCACTGCCCAGAATCTTTGGATATTTGGTATAAGCTTTTCTTAGGAGGAGCAGATGCAACTTGTTGAAATCAATTCTCTGGTTTTATATTTAGTCTACCATGTCAGGTGAGCACCTCAGGCCCCCAGGGGCCTCTTGTTAACCCCCCCCCCCCCCCTCCACAGCTTGTTGCGGAGGCGTGGAGGGGGGTTGGGGACAGTATACTGGAATCACCTTGTCTGTCTGTCCATCTGTCCATAGACATAATTTCGATTGAATTATTTTTGCCAGAATTATGCCCCTTTTCGACTTGAAAAAGCAGGCCTAGAATTTTGTCCTGTGATTTTCTCAGATGTTTATGGGTCAGTTCCTTTGAAACTTGGTATGGATGTTCACTACCATGGAACAAAATACACCACCACCCATGCTATTCTGTAGATTATGAGGCCTAAAACAAACCAAGTACATAACATTTTGATGGCAAAGAAATATTTAAAAAATAAAATAAAAAACTGCCCGCCTGCATGCAATTTTGCAAAAAATAGCCTGAGAAACAGAAAATCTACTTTGTGGGACCTAATAAAATTTTTTTGTTATCCAGAAAGTGTGAATATCCCTGTGCAATTTACAGGGTTAGTCACACTTTTTGGTTATAAAAATTGGTAAGGGCCATGTAACACACTACATAAAAAATGTACACTCACTGTAGGCTGTGCAATGCACAGGGTAAGTTGCATAATAGAGATGATCTTACTTACAGTACGTGGGGAGTGTATTATCAATAAATCACCCGCAGAGTGGAGATTCCACCCGAGCAATAAAATACAAATTTGTTGCAAAGAATAACCAGCACCAGCAAAGTTTCAGCCAATGGGCCTCCGGGTTGAACCCGGAGGTCCATTGGCTGAAACATTGCTTGTGTTTTTTGTCGATATGTACAAAATTTGAAAGTTATATTGGGTGATAACTCCACTAGTGATTTAGTTACAATCCACTCTCCACGTACTGTACAACCATAAAGAAAAGCATGACTTTTCTCACCAAGCCTCCAAATAAGCCACGAATGATCGTTCAGGTTATGCTGAGGTTACCACAGTGGTGAAATCTGCGAACGAATTTAGGTTACCACAAAATAAATAAATATTATACGGCCGATACATTATTTCCTGCATTGGCAAGTTCCCCCATCAAAGTTGGCAATCTTTCTTGACACAGTCAGCGCAGTTTGTTTAATTGCTTTTTATCAGAACTTCAACAAATATAAATAGAAATAACTCACATGTGATCTCGCACTAGCGAGATTGCACGTGAGTTGTTGCTATTTACTTTCAAGATAAAGTTGCACAACATGATTCGCTTGTAAAAACTGAGAAGGTGACAGGTCGACAGAAATGAATATTCTCACAAATGGTTATGATCTAGGGCCTTTATTTCGAGGCCTGTCTCACCTGCCTAATAATAGTGTCAATTCCATTATTAATTTGGGAGAAAAAATCCCAACAATCAATATTAGTTGGAAAATAAGAATAGAGGGGAAATGCCATCACTATTATTATACGGCCGCTCATATGGCAATGTCCGTCCATCCATCCATCCATCTGTTCATCCGTTAACTTTTGTTTGTCCACGCGATAACTTGAAAACAATACATCCAACAGATACTGTTTCTTTATGGTTGATTAGTCATGATTAGAGGGTGGTTCCTTCGATAACCAACATTCTGTCATATCCAATATGGCCACCATGGCAGCCATCTTGGATTTTCAGGGACTTTTGTTTGTCCATGCAATAGCTTAAAAACTGTATATCCAACAGATACTGCTTTTTTATTGTTGATTAAGCATGACTAGAGGATGGTTCCTTTTGATAACCAGCATTCTAGAATATCCAATATGGTCACCATGGCAGCCATATTGGATTTTCAGGGACTTTTGATTGTCCATGTGATAATCCAACAGATACTTTTTTTTCTGGTTGATTAGTCACGACTAGCACAGTTTCTTCATCGGCACTCGGCAGCCATATATTGATCCATCACCTGGTGGTGCACTTGTTTCCAATCAAATATCCTGACCATCACAATTATTCAGCCATCACTATTATTAGGCAGGTAAGAGTAACCCTGCACATTGCACAGAGCTAGTTGGTAAGCTAACATACACTGACTAACCATAGGCATTGCACAGGATTAGTCAATAGGTTGCCATATCACACACTACATAAAAATATACACTGACTAAGGCTGTAAAAATACACAGGGTCAGTTAGTTACACGTTACATAGGGTGCAAGATTCAAGGAACCAATGGAAATACTTATACTGAATTGTTGCAATTTTTGTCACTGGGTGAGTGCTGGAAACCAAAGGTCCCCAGAGGGTGAATTTGATGATGCTATCCCATGCAGTGGGTCAATCTATCCTCTGGGCACCTCTTTCTGTTTAGTTTTGAGACCCTGATTCAGATTGAGGTTCACAGAGGGTAAATTTAGTGATGCTACCCTGCTATGCAGGGTAGCATCACTAAATTCACCCTCTGAAGACCTCATTTTGTAGATGACCGTCTGCTTATTTTCTGGCTTGCTGAAAGCCACTAGAGTGGGTTTACACTATGTGTTAGCTTGTTTGTTCAGCAGTGGAAGAAAAAATGTATAAAAATGTATAAAATTGCTTTTTGGTCGTTTATTGGAGAGTGCCATCAAGCACTCCCCAATAAATGGTAATAAAACAATTTTGTCATGAAGAACATTTTGCTAACTAAGGCTAAGAATGTTTTTAGCTGCGTCGAGCAGCTCTATATGTGGCAATGTCGGTCGGTCGGTCTGCCGGTCTGTCAGTCGGTCTGTCTGTCACCAACGAGTTTCAAAAACACCATAACTCCTAAAATACTTAATGGAATGACACCATACTTGGTATGCAAGTGTATCTTCATGATGTCTACACTCTCTCAATAGTGCATGTCATTCGGATAATTTCTGTCACATTTATGGACTTGTCACCAACAAGTTTTTTTTTTCCCCAACGAGTTTTAAAACATCATTGGCGTTGCACGAATCGTCGCAGCTTCGGCAATGTGACAGTGCGCTCTAGTTTTTTTTAAAAAGTACTAATGTTACAAATCACCTTTGAAAAATAATACAGAACTCTACCAGTTAAGTGAATTCCAAAAATGAAAACATTTTTTGTTTTCAATTGATAGCTTGTTACCAATAAAATGTTGAGGAATCAAGACTTCATCATGAAAAAATAAATAAAAATACCATCTTGGGTTCAATCATTTGCATTTCATCTTTAACTTTTTAGATTCTACAGTGTTGTGGTGAGGAAAGAGGACAGAGAATTTCCACCCAACCGTGTCACAGTCGTGATCTAGTCGACATTCTCTGTCTGCCTTTGTGATCACAGCACTGTACATGTGCATGTTGTGATCAAAGACTTTATGTGACATGGAGTCATGTACTGTATATAAATATGGCCTTGGAATATTCCATAGTATGTTTTGTAAATGACTTCTAGACACCAAACCGTTTACCATACCTTCAATACAAATTTCTTCTTTCCATTGCCTGAACGTTATAACGTAGACTCCTTGTTATTTGATTAAAAAATCTTGTGATGAATCGAAGAGTTACTTGGATAACCATAATAATAATAATAATAATAATAATAATAATAATAATAATAACAATAATAATAATACAGTTTAGAGCCATGAATCATCATGGTGCACTCAGGTTTTTATTGTGAAGGCTGAGAGCACCATGTGGATACATGGCTCTAAACTGTATTATTATTATTATTTTATTGTTATTATTTTTATTATTATTATAGACTAAAAAGTGTACAAAACTATTGATTGTGTTGAGAAAACCTATAGTGGAAATATTTTCTTTTTTTCAGATGTAATGCTAAATATTTATGGAAAAGGATACCAGATACTCTTAAAAAGGTATTTTTGAAATGTGTTACATAATATTCATCCATCATTTCATATATTGGATATTTTTCTTTTACAGTTATTTGATTGTTGCTATTTATATTCCCACTCTCCTGTAAAATGGGCACCATAAGAACAAATGATTAGCTAAACTTAATTCCATACCTGTTTGTTTTACTGTCACGGAATAACCAAAGATGCTGGAAGTGACCTTAACTTTTAGAAGCCGGGAGTCGAGTTTTCTTGCCTGTGATGTAATACGGCAGGTAATCTGGCTGTGACGGTTCAGCTATCTTTGGGCTGGGGGAGAATTAAACACTGAGCAGGTGCTTCTAGTCAAGTGTCGTCTGCCTGAATAGGCAGACAACACTTGACTAGAAGCACCTGCTTTACTGTAATTTTTGGGGGCACGGTGGCTCAGTTGGTAGAGGTGCAGGCTGCAAGCCGAGAGGTCCTCGGTTCGAATCCCACCTGCGGCAACCACGTTGTGTCCTTGTGCAAGACACTTCACCCCCATTGCCCACGTGGGGGCATGGTGGCGCTGTGTACTAAGGCGTACTGCACGTCAATGGTGCACCTGTCTTCAACCAATGCTAACCCTGCTTGTGTGGAGTTGGTATGTTGGGGAGCTGACAGTTGCTCGCTGTTGCTCAGTGGTATCACTCCGGGTACTCCGGCTTCCTCCACCCGTAAAACTGTCACGGCCATGGTTAGCCATTGTGCAGAAATATGTGACCTTAAACACCAATAAATAAATAAATAAATAAATAATACTGTAATTTTTTCGTAGTATGTCATGTTCTATAAATTCACTCTGATTCCCCGGCTTCTGAAAGTTAAATATATGGCTGAGTGATTTTTAGCTGTGACTAGCAGCTCTATAAGTGGCAATGTCGGTCTGTCTGCTGCTCTGTCTGTTGGTCTCTCTGTGACCAACGAGTTTCATGTCAGTCTGTCTGTGACCAACAAGTTTCAAAACTCAATAACTTTTGAAATACTTGATGAAATGACTTTATATTTGGCATGTAAGTGTATCTTATTGATGTCTAGCCACTGTTCAATGCATCTGTTGTTCCAAATATTTTTCTTGGAGTTATGGCCCTTGATGAGCTTAGAATTTTGTGAGATTGCACCACCCGACGCAGCTACGGCGTCGATGTCACGATTTTTCAGTTTTCCAGTTTGGTTCTGATTTTTTTGTGGCAAAACTGGATCACAAGAACCAAGAAAAACCAGCCAAACGGTTTTACTGTTTTTGTACATGTACATAAACTGATAAAACTATCTTACTGAGAGGGAATTGAAAAAGTGCCATTATGGACACTCGTCACTTAGTCTATCTGACAAAGGGGCAAAATATGTCGTGTTCTGATTGTTATGTTTTCTCCCTTATTGATTGAACGAGTCAATAAGGGAGAAAAATGTGACCAACGAGAACTCAACATAGATTAGATGAACTTTATTTATTTGTTACTCTGATTAATGTTTTTTTTCTGGTTTAATAGGCTTAGAAACTGATCCCCTAGAACCCTTAACTGGTAGAGTGCTAAATTATTTTTGGTCATCAAAATTTGTTCACATTTTTTTGTCTTGTTACATTTTATGGGAGAGTGCCTGAGGGCACTCTCCCATAAATTGTAACAAGGCAAATCCAGAACGACAAAATAATTCCATTTCACAAATAATATGAAGCACATCCACAGAGTATGAAGCCTTTAAGTTGCGGCATCTGCACTTCCGAATAAAGCCCAAATGTGGGCTTCCAGCACTCTATCAGTTAAGAATGATCACAGGGAAGTTAGGATGAACCCAATACAGATAGGGCTTCTGTGGCGAGTTGTGTTGTACAAACTTTTGCTGATTTTTTCCATGTTAAGGAGTCTGAAGTGTTATTTATTCTCTGTTCTTAATCCTTTACCCAATGTAATTGCCAAAACAGGCCAGTGCTATTAACAAAAATGAGCATTCAGTTTTTATTATTTTTTTTCATTTTTTGTCTCAAAAACATAGGTTATGACGCCTCTTTGGAACGATCTCGTCTGAAGCTGAAAGGCTGTCTTAGACATCAGGGATTCTTCTTCCCTCTTTGGAAAAGGGTCTGGGGCCCACCCAGTTGGGAAATTTTGCATCATGAAAGCTACAATTGGGAATTTGTTTGGAAAAAGAAGCATGCAGAGAATAAGAAATATTACCTTCACATTGAACTGAGAATATTAATACAGAACATGCTACATGTATAAATTGTTCTTATACTATTAACCCTTTACCTAACATGAAAAGCAGACGACACTTGCAAAAAAAATTCTTGAATAACTAATTTTTTTCATTTTTTGTCTCAAAAAACATAGGTTATGACCCCTCGTTGGAACGAGCTCGACGAGCTCGTTCCAACGAGGGGTCATAACCTATGTTTTTGAGACAAAAAATGAAAAAATAATAAAAATTCATTGGCGATTTTTGAGAATCGCGCTGGTCGGTTTTGGCCGTTACGTTGGGTAAAGGGTTACAAGATGAAGATATTTATGCATTTTGCTACTCTTCAGCAGCCTACATGCTATGACTTAGCAATTGTGTCTGGGCAAGTCTTCTCTGCCTCTATAGGCAGCCAAGACTTGCCTAGAAACAACTGACAAGGTTCTTGGAATGTAACTTGCAAATGTATCTAAAAATTGCCTGTTCAGGCGTCAGTTTTGTTGCAGCAAAAAGGTGATTGTAGTCAAAATTATGCCTTCAAGAGTTAAAGAAGAATTATATTTTTATTTGAATGGGGACTGAGATTGGGAAATTTTTGGTTTGAATTGGGAAATATTATGCCAAAATGCCATTGGGAAAGGGGCCCCATATTCAGCCCCTGGAGACACCAAAAGAATCCCTGGACATAGGGTTTCATCTCTTAGAGTTAAAAGTGTCTATTCAGTTAACAGGGTTCATTCTGATTCAGATACTACAAGTGATCATAAAATATATTTATAATGATTTATTTCTATTGGTTCAGTCAACTCCAGAACTAGGTTTGATATGGGGTGTAGGTCAGAAGATGTGGCAGAGAGACTTTCCAGGAATTTATGAAACAATTAAAAAAGATTGGTCTGATACTTGTAAACCTGTGATGAATGCAGTATTGGGTAAGTTTTTTTTATGCCCCAGCCATGAAATGGCTGTGGGCATATAGTGTTATCATTGTCCATCCGTCATTCCATCATTCCAAAACAAGGGGCCCCAAGAGGCCTTAATTGCTCACCTGACAAAGTGGGTCAAAGAAGTATTTTGGGTCACATTCAGTTAGTCATGGTTCATGAAGACTACGGAGGAATGACGTCATGAAATTATTCATAACTCTAGTGTCCATGTCAGATGATTATTATCACAGGTCTTTCTGACTACTTCCAATTCTATCAGCTGTAGACAAGCACTGCCAAACTTCTAAGGGTTGTTATGTCACTGCAGTTTGAAAGGCGAGATTTTATGGAAAAACACTAAGGAATAGATTTGAACAACTTTCAACCTAACCTGCCCCCCTCCCCCCCCCCCCCCCCCCCCAAGGGAGAGCCCAAATATTAAGCTGAGGACTCAAATTGAATCTGATCCCTGGAGATGTTATATATATCAAATCTAAAAAGATTCTGACTGGTGGATCTGAAGAAGATTTTTAAAGTAATCTCCTCATATTGCACTTCGTTAAATTTTGGGTTCCAATAGAGAGCCCAAATATTAACCCAGGGACCCAATTTGAACAAACTTGAATCTGTCCCCATCCCCCCCCCCCCCCCCCCCCCCCCCCATACAATATTTTTATTTCTTTAAATTTATATTAAAATGGTCTTTCAGACCATTTTTATGTTAATTCACAGAACTAAAATGCCATTTACAATGGCATGACAGGGGTTCGAACCCACCGCCAAGAGACTTTCCTTCAGCACAATTTAAAATGTCATGCCATGGTTTATTTTGAAGACCCAAGTTATGCACCTGACTGGTTATATGTTTGGTCAATGAAGATTGAAGGGGTACGCGGTTGAGACATCACAAGGTGCTCGATGAAGAATGCTCAACTAAACAGTGCTAAAGAGAGATATATTTTTGTGATCATTAACTGGTAGAGAGCTCGCAGCCCATATTTATCTTTTGCCAAATGAAGTTTGCGGGGGATATAGTGATAGGCTCCATCTTCTGTCCGTCTGCCTATCATCTGTCCATCCATCCATCTGGCCTCATATCTTCACAATCAATGGCTGGATTTCCATGACATCACATGCATACATCCTTTGATAGTCATTCAGTGAAAATTTATATTTTTATACTATAACCAATGGCCCAGACTAGCTGGTGCAATCTCAAAGTTATCAAGGGCCAAACACAAATTTTGACACCCCCCCCCCCCCCCACTCCCTCCCCACCCCCACCCCCCCCACCCCCCCACCCCTAAAATTTGCTTGCAAAACCAAAAATTAAAAGTCCTATCTGGTCCGCCATACATTTACTCTCTGCGCATGTGCAGCCGTCAGGAAGTGACCGGAATTGGCGCCAACAACATTCTTTGTTTGGGTCTAAAGTCAGCAACAATGAACTGATATCTGTGCTTTAAAATCTCCTTTTTAGCTACCTGACTGCAAGTCAGTGTGAGCTCTTGCCATCACTTGTCCGTCGTCCGTTAACTTTTGCAAACCTGGCTTCTTCTCCACAGCCATTCAGCCAAATTCAAACATATATTGCACAAACCATCCCTGGGGTATACCCCTTTCTATTTTGTTCAAATGGAGCGGCTGCCTTCTGGCTCTGGGCACTGATGCCAAAGTCTAAAAATCTTTAAAATCTTCTCATGAACCACCAGAGAGATTGCCTTGATATATGGTATGTAACACTCTTTGGTGTTGAAGATTAAAGTTTGTTCAAGAGAAGTTGGTATATCAATATTTGGGCTCTCTGTGGGCAACATATCCATATTGGGCTCCACCCAAAATCTCTATTTCAAGAACCGATGGGCCGATTTGAACCAAATTTGGCATGTAGCATAAGTGGGTCCAAAGTACTTGACTGATGCCGGAAATTTTTTTTTCGTTGCCCCGTGGGTATCCCAGGGGCTAAAAATAGAAAAAATTCAAATGCCTGTATTTTCTAAACTACACGGAACAGAAAACTGTTATTTGGTATGAAGCATCCTTTGGACCGGTAGAATGGATTAAAAAAAAAAAAGGGCCATCGGTTGTGTTAGGGTGTTCTGTAGGGGCGTTTGAAAAAATGCTGAGTCGGCATATTTGCAAAAATTGAAAAAAAAATTTTCTTCCGAACCGCTGATCAGAATCTTTTGATATTTGGTATACAGCATCCATAGGATGGTCAGATACAAGTGTGTTCAAATCGACCCCCTCAGTTCATATTTGGGCTCAACAGAGGAGCCCAAATAATTAACTTAGGGAGCTACGGGGAATAAGCTTTAAAAACCTTCTTCAGATCATACAGTCAGATTCTTTTGATACTTGGTATACAGCATCTATACAGGGGTCACATTGAAGTTTTTCAAATTGAGTCCCTGGGTTAATATTTGGGCTTCCTGTGGAAGCCCGAATATTAACTTGGTGCAATATGGGGAATAATCTTTAAAAATCTTCTTCTTCAGATCCACCAGTCAGATTCTTTTGATATTTGGTATGCAGCATCTCTAGGGAGGGGGTGGGGGTGGGGGTGGGTTAGATTCAAGTTTGTTCAAATGGGATCCCTGGATGAATATTTGGGCTCTTTATTGGAGCTCAAATTTTAACTTGATGCAATATGAGAAAATTGGGGCACGGTGGCGTTGCGGTAAGCGGTTCTCGTCAGATCACCGAAGTTAAGCAATGTCGAGACCGGTTAGTCCTCGGATGGGTGACCGTCTGATCAATCGATTTGGACTCCCGCGTTGTGTCCTTGGGCAAGGCACTTAACCCCAATTGTCCACATGGGGGCACGATGATGCGTACTGCACGTCGATGGTACGCATGTCTTCAACCAATCTAACCCTGTCTGTGCTGCAGTGCAGAGTTACGATGTTGGGCAGCTGGCAGCTGCTCGTCGTTGCTCGGTGGTTCTCTCCAGGTACTCCGGCTTCCTCCACTCATAAAACTGTCACGGTCAGGATTAGCCATTGTGCATAAGTATATGACCTTAAACACCAATAAATATTTATTATTATTATTATTTATTGGTGTTTAAGGTCACATACTTATGCACAATGGCTAATCGTGACCGTGACAGTTTTACGGGTGGAGGAAGCCGGAGTACCCGGAGAGAACCACCGAGCAACGACGCGCAGCTGTCAGCTCCCCAACATCATAACTCTGGAACTCTGCACCGCAGCACAGGCAGGGTTAGATTGGTTGAAGACATGCGCACCATCGACGTGCAGTACGCCTCAGTACATAGCGTCATCATGCCCCCATGTAGGCAATCGGGGTGAAGTGTCTTGCCCAAGGACACAACGCGGTTGCCACAGGTGGGATCCGAACCGAGGACCTCTCGGCTTGCAGCCTGCACCTCTACCAACTGAGCCACCCGCGCCCCCACCCCCCACCAATAAATAAATATAAATAATATGAGAAAATTTCTTAAAAAATCTTCTTTTTCAGACCCATTAGTGAGAATCCTTTCATATTTGGTATATGGCATCTCTAGAGGTGTAAGATTTGAATTTGTTCAAATCGTCTCCCTGAGTTAATATTTGGGCTTCCTATGAGAGCCTGATTATTAACTTGGTGGAATAGAGGGGGGGAGGGGGGGGGGGATATTCTGTAAAAATCTTCTTCTTCAGATCCACCAGTCAGATTCTTTTGATATTTGGTATACAGCATCTTTAGGGGGGTTAGATTCAAGTTTGTTCAAATGGGATCCCTGGATGAATATTTGGCCTCTTTATTGGAGCCCAAATTTTCACATAGTGCAATATGAGAAAATTTCTTAAAAAATCTTCTTTTTCAGACCTGCTATTGAGAATCCTTTCATATTTGGTAAGTGCCATCTCTAGAGGTGTAAGATTCGAATTTGTTCAAATCGAGTCTCTGGGTTAACATTTGGACTTCCGGTGGGAGCCTGAATATTAACTTTCTGTAACATGGGTAATAATCTTTAAAAATCTTCTTCTTCAGATCCACGAGTCAGATTCTTTTGATATTTGGTATGCAGCATCTCAAGGGGGATTAGATTCAAGTTTGTTCAAATGGGATCCCTGGATGAATATTTGGGCTCTTTATTGGAGCCCAAATTTTAACTTAGTGCAGTATGAGAAAATTTCTTAAAAAAATCTTCTTTTTCAGACCCACTAGTGAGAATCCTTTCATATTTAATATGTGACATCTCTAGAGGTGTAAGGTTCAAATTTGTTCAAATCAAGTTCCTGGGTTAATATTTGGGTTCCCCAAGGGAGCCCAAATATTTACTTAGTGCAATATGAGGAATTATCATTAAAAATCATCTCCGTCAGATCCAGCAGTCAGATTCTTTTGATATTTGGTGTACAACACTTCTGGGAGGGTTAGATTGAAGGTTGTTCAAATCAGGTCCCTGGCTTAATATTTGGGCTTTTTATTGAAGCCCAAAGTTTAACTTGGAGCAATATGAGAAAATTTCGTGAAAATTCTTCTTCTTCAGATCTACCAGTGAGAATCCTTTCATATTTGGTATGTAACATCTCTAGGGGTGTCAAATTCAAGTTTTGTTCAAATCGATTCACTTGTTTTTTTTAAAAAAAACATTTTTTTTTGGGGGGGGGGGGGGGGGGGGGGGTGGGGGACGCTAGAGAGAACACAGTAGTTTAAAACAAAACAAAAATTTCTTTCGGATGTTGTTTTTTAATACTTCACAGAACAGAGTTTGCTAGGAACCTTTCCTAGGACCAGCAGAAATGATTGGCCAAAAAAGTTGCCTTTGGTTGTGTCATAGCAAATAAAAAAAATTGCTCTTGCTGCTGATCACATGCTGATACACTCGTCTGTTTTGACAATTTGAGCCAGGTGAGCAGTTTAGGCTCACTTGAGCCTCTGGTTTGAGGATGCCAGACACAAATCAATGCAAGAATAGGAGAATCCAAGGATGTTATTGGATGATGGAAGTGTTTTAGACTTTCAGGGCTGTAACTTTATAATAATTATAAAATTATTTCATGTTTTCCAATTTCGGGACATATGCCTGATGTCATCATTTTTGATAATGATTATTCAACTGTCTGTTAAGAATTTCTTCCCTATCCTTCCATGAACCCTTCCTGTTAAACTCTTGAGGTTTTTTGGCTATTTTTTATTGAAATTTTTTATTAAATTTCTTGGGAGTTTAACATGTATTACAGAATATTTATTCTGTTTTTCCCCATGGTTACATCTTCACCCTAGGGGTGTTAGGTCATTTAGTCTTGCATCTTCTATCCAATGTATCATTTTTAGCTTAACTTGACAAAGTCAAGATAAGCTATTGCCATCACATGTGCGGAAGTCTGCTAGTCTTTGAGTCTGTGAATCTGTGAGTCTGTTCACATTTTCCTTTAGCACAGGCTACACCCCATAGTTCTTGTCTGATCATCACAAAATTTCATATGCAGGTTTGGGGTCATGTCTAGATGAGAACGTCCCCTTTAATTAGTCAAGATTGGTCAACCGATATGGCTGCCCGAGCCCAAAACCGGAAAACCATTAGCACAGTTTACAGGTCGTAGTTGTGAAGGGATTTCATTGTAACTTGGTAAGATGCCTCTGTATAATGCCTAAATGAGAATGTCCTCTTTTGGTCATGATCTGTCAACCGTGATGGCTGCCAAAGCCCAAAACCCAAAAATTTTAGCACAGTCTGCAGGTCATATTTTATATGGAGGGATTTCATTGTAACTTGGTAGGATGACACTGTATGATGTCTAGATGCGAACTTCCCCATTTGGTCGCGATCTATCAACTGTGAGGACTACCCAAGCCCAAAACCCCAAAACCTTTAGCACAGTCTACAGGTCATATTTATGGAGGGATTTCATTGTAACTTGGTAGGATGATTTCATATAATGTCTAGATGAGAACATCCCCATTTGGATGTGATTGGGCAACTGTGATGTCAACAGGGGACCGAAACCTGAAAACCTTTAGCACAGTCTACAGGTGATATTTATGAAGGGATTTCATTGTAACTTGGTAGGATGACTCCAAATAATGTCTAGATGAGAACGTCCCCTTTTGATCACGATCATTCAGCCTTGATGGCTGCCCGAGCCCAAAAGCCTTTAGCATAGTCTATAGGTCGTATTTATGGAAGGATTTCATTGTAACTTGTTAGGTTGACTCCATATAATGCCTAGATGATGACATCCCCTTTTGGTCATGATTGGTCAACTGTGACGGCTACAGGTGCCCGAAGCCCGAAAACCTTGAGCACAGTCTGCAGGTCATTTTTATGAAGGGATTTCATTGTAACTTTGTAGGATCACTCCAGATGATGCCCAGATGAGAATGGTCCCTTTTGGTTGTGATCATTCAACCATGATGGCTGCCTGAGCCCGAGGCCCGAAAACCTTTAGAACAGTCTACAGGTCATATATATGAAGGGATTTCATTGTAACTTGGTAGGTTGACTTCATATAATGTTTAGATGAGAACGTCCCCTTTTGGACTCGATTGGGCAACTGTGACGGCTACAGGGGCCCAGAGCCCGAAAACCTTTAGCACAGTCTACAGGTCATATTTATGAAGCGATTTCATTGTAGCTTGGTAGGGTGACTCCAAATAATGTCTAAATGAGAACGTCCCCTTTTGGTCGTGATCATTCGGCCTTGATGGCTGCCCGAGCCCAAAAACCTTTAGTATAGTCTGTAGGTCATATTTATGGAAGAATTTCATTGTAACTTGTTAGGTTGACTATATATAATGCTTAGATGATGACATCCCCTTTTGGTCATGATTGGTTAACTGTGATGGCTACAGGGGCCTGAAAACCTTGAGCACAGTCTACAGGTCATATTTATGAAGGGATTTCATTGTAACTTCGTAGGATCACTCCAGATGATGCCCAGATGAGAATGCCCTCTTTTGTTGGTTGCGATTATTCATCCATGATGGCTGCCCAAGCCTGAATCCTGAAAGACTTAAGCACATTCTTCAGGTCATATTTATGAAGGGATTTCATTGTAACTTGGTAGGTTGACTTCATATAATGTCTAGATGAGAACATCCCCTTTTGGACACGATTGGGCAACTATGATGGCTACAGGGGCCCGAAGCCCGAAAACCTTTAGCACAGTCTACAGGTCATATTTATGGAGGGATTTCATTGTACCTTGGTAGGATGACTCCAAATAATGTCTAGATGAGAATGTCCCCTTTTGGTCAGTATCATTCAGCCTTGATGGCTGCCCGAGCCCAAAAACCTTTAGCATAGTCTATATGTCGTATTTGTGGAAGGGTTTCATTGTAACTTGTTAGGTTGACTCCATATAATGTCTAGATGATGACATCCCCTTTTGGTCATGATTGGTCAACTGTGACAGCTACAGGGGCTCGAAGCCCGAAAACCTTGAGCACAGTCTACAGGTCATATTTATGAAGGGATTTCATTGTAACTTCGTAGGATCACTCCAGATGATGCCCAGATGAGAATGTCCCCTTTTGGTTGCGTTCATTCAACCATGATGGCTGCCCGAGCCCGAATCCCGAAAATCTTTAGTACATTCTTCAGGTCATATTTATGAAGGGATTTCATTGTAACTTGGTAGGTTGACTTCATATAATGTCTAGATGAGAACGTCCCCTTTTGGACGCGATCATTCAGCCTTGATGGCTGCCCAAGCCCAAAACCCCAAAACCTTTAGCATAGTCTTTTGGTTGTATTTATGGAAGGATTTCATTGTAACTTGTTAGGTTGACTCCGTATAATGCCTAGATGATGACATCCCCTTTTGGTCGTGATTGGTCAACTGTGACGGCTACAGGGCCCTGAAGCCCCAAAACCTTTAGCACGGTCTACAGGTCATATTTATGAAGGGATTTCATTGTAACTTGGCAGGATGACTCCAAATAATGTCTAGATGAGAATGTCCCCTTTTGGTCTCGATCATTCAGCCTTGATAGCTGCCCAAGCCCAAAACCCCCAAACCTTTAGCATAGTCTTTTGGTTGTATTTATGGAAGGGTTTCATTGTAACTTGTTAGGTTGACTCCATATAATGTCTAGATGATGACATCCCCTTTTGGTCATGATTGGTCAACTGTGACAGCTACAGGGGCTCGAAGCCCGAAAACCTTGAGCACAGTCTACAGGTCATATTTATGAAGGGCTTTCATTGTAACTTTGTAGGATCACTCCAGATGATGCCCAGATGAGAATGTCCCATTTTTGTTGCGATCATTCAACTATGATGGCTGCCAGAGCCTGAATCCCGAAAACCTTTAGCACATTCTTCAGGTCATATTTATGAAGGGATTTCATTGTAACTTGGTAGGTTGACTTCATATAATGTCTAGATGAGAACGTCCCCTTTTGGGTGCAACTTGGCAACTGTGACGGCTACAGGGCCCTGAAGCCCAAAAACCTTTAGCACGGTCTACAGGACATATTTATGAAGGGATTTCATTGTAACTTGGTAGGATGACTCCAAATAATGTCTAGATGAGAACGTTCCCTTTTGGTCGCATTCATTCAGCCTTGATGGCTGCCCAAGCCCAAAACCCCAAAACCTTTAGCATAGTCTTTTGGTTGTATTTATGGAAGGATTTCATTGTAACTTGTTAGGTTGACTCCGTATAATGCCTAGATGATGACATCCCCTTTTGGTCGTGATTGGTCAACTGTGACGGCTTCAGGGGCCCAAAGCCCAAAAACCTTGAGCACAGTCTACAGGTCATATATATGAAGGGATTTCATTGTAACTTCGTAGGATCACTCCAGATTATGCCCAGATGACAAGCCCCCTTTTGGTCACGATCATTCAACCATGATGGCTTCCCGAGCCCAAAACCCAAAAAACTTTAGTACAGACTACAGGTCGTATTTGTGAAGGGATTTCATTGTAACTTAGTAGAATGACTCAGTATAATGTTGAGATGATCCGCTTTTAGTTGCAATCGGTCTACAGTCACAGCTACACAGGCCTGAAGCCCGAAAACCTTTAGCACAGTTTACAGGCCATATTTATGAAGGAATTTCAATGTAACTTGATAGGATGACTTGTTTTGGAATAATTTCACTGTAACTTGGTAACTTTCATTGACATACGTTAACTGTGAGGGCCACATACATTAACTGTGAGGTCATATTAACCCACCCCTTAGCTCTTTATTACAGTGTACATATCATATTATTTTTATTAAAAACATAGCATACAGGGAACAGAAATTAACATATTCCCAATTATCACAATTCTTGTCTTATTTCATAATCCTTTCATAAACATTGAACATTATCCTTTTCATCAAACACAACACATAGACAAGTTAAGATACAGTGTCATTGACACTTTCATTTCTTCATATGAAGATCTAGCTTTGCATCTGGTAGCATTTAAATTGGTTCCTGACTTTGGCCCTTTTTGTAGCCTGATGTCTTGTTTCCGTTTTTTTCATTGACGTTGTTCACATTGACAACGTACGTCCTCATATAAAGGTAGTATTTAATATACTATTACTGTAGAATTACTGTAGGATACATGGATTATTATTCCGGTAGTGTAGCTCAATAAATTTGGATTTTGTCCACACTTAGGCTCTATCGGGATGCCTTTGGGCTCTTAATGTTCCCTTTGGGAACTTAGGCATTTCTTATCAACCTACTCACAATTGTTTACTACAGGCTTGCACTACAGTGGAAGTCCCTAACTCGGATAAAATACTCTCTATTTTTGTCTTTCCCAAGCAAGTTGGGAAAGAAAAGTGGTGCAAAAGCACCAATAAAAATAAGCCAAAACTGGGTCGAGTGCAACCGGCGCAGACCCAGTACGGGACGCTCTCTCCCAAGTACAACTCCACGACTTCCGTTGCCAGTGCGCATATACCGTCTCTAAAGACTCATTCTTTTTGAAATCCGCTTCGTGTCGAGATGTTTTTGCACGCTTATCAGTGTTCCACCAGCTCGATGTTTGATGATTCCTGATTCATTATACCACAGTGTATCCTTTGTATTCTCAGGAACAGTGTTTTATATTCTCTTTTTTCTATTATATGTCCATAATGTATATTTATTTGCTCTCTCTCGGGTCGCGCGCGATTTTCGCGGGCCACGCGGTTCGGACTTAGATTTTCACAATTATTGTTCATGCTTTTTTTGCAAATTTTTCTAATTGTGTTAGAGTTAGGTGTCAGCGGGGTACCACTCCTGCAGTGTTTCTTCTTTCTGTTGAGAGTAGTCTTCCTGTTGGGTGGTTCCCGGTCGACCGTCTGGGGTCTTTGTTTCTGTCACCTTTCTCTCTTTGGGGGTGTTCTGTTTTCTGATCTCACCTTCTCTGCTCCTCTCACCTCTCTCATGCCTAGGACAATTCCTTGTGGGCAGTGTCTGCTGCCTAAGCATGTGGACGATGTACATTCGTCGTGTTCCTCCTGTAATGGGTGTTCGGCCGAGCGGCCGTGTGGTGTCTGTGGAACATGGTCTTCCACCTTTTGGGCGTCTGTAAATCGTGTCGTTCGTTCTCGTGGCCGTGCCTCCCGCTCCCGCGGGAAAGGAGAACGTGGTCGTTCGGGGCCTCCCGAGCCGACTTTGTCTGGTGAGAGTTATTCCTCCTCCGTGGGGGATGTGCAGTCTTTTCCTGTGGTAGATACTGCGGGAGCCGTTGAGTGTTCTGGTGTAGAGATGCCTGGTTCCGGGACTACGGTCCCCCTCCAGTCGACATCTGAGGCTGTCACTAGGGTTGTGACTCCTCCTTCGGAGCCAAGCCGGTGTGCTCTCTCCATTATTTCACCAGCCTCAACGACTCTCGACGTATCTACTACTGCTGCTGGTCCGTCTGCTTCGTTGTCTGTTTCAGCCGGCCTCGGCTTTTCACTGCAGGGGACTGCAGAACTGTCCGATACTGTAGACGTGGGATATCGGCCCCAGCCTTCCCTGACTTCAACTCGGCGAAGTCGGAAGGGGCTGCCGGCCGAGCCCATCGCTGTGGTCTCGTCGCCGTCGAGTACCACAGTTGTGTCTTTGGATTCAGATGTTCGTAGTGGAAACACTATGCACTCCGTGGCGTTTCCGTACACTCACTCTGGTCACACGACCAGTTTTGGGGGACCAACGCCTTTTGTGCAGCCTGGACCTTCTGCCCCGCAGAGGTCCGCGGTGACTCTCATGAGTTCTCGCAATATTGATCCTCAGGGTGCATCGTACCCCTATACACGTCTGCCTTCAGATGTTTCGGCTGCCGCCCGTCGTCCCGCGTCGGGTGTTTTGGAGGATCGTGACCCTTCGCTGGTTAAGAGGGTCAGAGGTGAAGCCACTTTGCCGGTTCGCTCCCCTGTCGAACCGGTCGGTACAGGCAGTGAGCTTAGGGAGGCCCTCTCCTTACTCACTCAGGTTCTCTCAAAGAGCCTTCCTGTTGCTTCCAGCGAGGCTATGGGTGGTTTCCAGGCGCCTCCTATGGCGCCGCCTCCCGGAATTGGAAACAGGCCGGTTTCCGATTCCTCTGGTGTCCCGACACCATGGGAGGCGTCGGCTGGTTTGCCCACGATGGGCTATGTGTCTTCCGACTCTGGGGAGGAGTCCGACATGCTTGAGGTCGAGGGCCAGCAGTCTTCGGACTTGGGGGCGGCTCTTGACTTTGTGTTTGGGTTTCTGCCTGAGCTCAAACCTGCTAACCAGCCGACAGTGTCAGCCTGGCCGCGATCATCGGTCGCGCGCCAACAGCCTATGGAGCAACCTGCTTCTGGGCGCCTTCGACCGTGCCAGTCGGTACAGGTGGTTGAAGCTTTTTCAGCATTGGATGCCAAGCTGAATTCCAAGGCTTTGAAGACTTCGTTCTTCACCAGGGTTGACACCTTTTTGCCTCCTGTGCGTTATCGTTCCTACGATTCCGCCAATCCGTCAGTCTGCCAGACTTTGACGGTTCTGGATCAGGACTCCACTTCCCTCGGGCTTTCCAAGCCCAAGTCTGCCGTCATTCCAATGACGACTCTGGAGTCCACGTTGGGCTTATCTAGAGAGATGCTTGGCATGCTTTCTCTCTCAGATCACGTCGTCTCAGCTTTGGCTGCTTATCTGCCTCCAGATAAGTTTGACGAGGTACAGGCTCCTTTGCGTGTGCTGTCCAAGGCGCTTATGCACCTTACTCACACGCATGCCTGTAACACGGCCAATTTGGAATTAGTTCGAAGGGACGCTGTGCTGGACACAGGACGATCCCTTCCCGAGGAGCAGCGTGCTACTCTTCGATCTGCTTCTTTGGCAGGTCCGCAACTTTTCCATGGTTCCGTGTCGACGGTCCGGGATGACGTCCTACGTCATTCCAAAGATCAGCTGCTGTTTCGTCAGCTTGATCAGCCTTCTCGGGGAGGCAAGGGCCGTTCCAAGCCTAACAAGTACCCTTCTGCTTCCTCTGTGAAGCAAAAGGCTGGTCCTTCTGCCGCCGCCTCTGCTTCTTACTCACGGGGTAAAGGTAGGGGTCGGCAGAATCGAGGGAAGTCTCAGGATTCTTCATTTAGCAGAGGAGGTAGTTTCTCCTCTCGCGGGCCTCGTCGGGGCTCGAAATGAAGGTCCTCACCTCGACTCGTCCCAGGTTGGAGGAAGGATAGCAGTTTGCAGACCATTGGACCACCATCACATCCGATCCATGGGTGTTAGATGTTGTTCGGTCCGGGCTGCGCATATCCTTCCGACGGCACCCCACTCTGTCAAGGGTGCCTCTTCCAACCACAGTTCCTTCAGACGTTTTACGTCGGGAACTTTTGTCCACGGAGATTGCCCATCTCCTGGCAAAGGGGGCGATCGAGGTCGTCAAGAACGTTCAGTCAGTGGGTTTCTATTCCCGCCTGTTCTTGGTGCCGAAGAAGGACGGCCGACTCCGACCGGTTATCGATCTGAGCATCCTGAACCAGTCTATCATTGCTCCCAAGTTCAGCATGGAGACTTTCAGGTCGGTCTGCCAATCTATTCACCAGGGAGATTTCGCAGCCAGCATCGACCTGCGAGACGCTTACTTCCACGTTCCGATGCATCGGGCGTCACGGAAGTATCTCAGGTTCGTTTTCTGGGGCGAGTTTACCAGTTCAAGGCCATGCCTTTCGGCCTCAACCTGGCTCCTTGGGCGTTCACCAGACTGATGTCGCATGTGACAGCGTTCCATCGCACACAGTCCAGGGTGACTACTTCGGCATATCTGGACGATATCCTCCAGAGGCATTCCAATGCTGCCTTACTGGAATCGGATGTCGCCACTCTGTTGAGCTTGCTCACGTCGCTAGGATTCAGAGTCAACGAGGAGAAGTCGGACCTGGTCCCTTCTCAGTCGTTTTGTCTTCTGGGGATGTCTTTCCAAACCAAATTCAATTTGGTGGCTGTTCCCCAGGCCAAGGCTGTGATTCTCTCAGCTTTTGCTCTGACTCTGTCCCAGTCCAGGTCCGCGACCGCTCGGAGTTTTCTCTGGCTGATCGGTCTCTGCGGTTCGGTGACGGATCTCATTCCTCTAGGTCGGCTGCGTGTCAGACCTCTCCAACACTTTCTGCTCAGTCGTTGGAGACCGAATGTAGATTCTCTGGATCAGGTGCTTCCGTTTCCGGACTCTCTGTATCCTCACCTTCTTCCCTGGACAGATGTTCAGTGGATTACGCAGGGTGTTCCGCTGGACTTACCCACGTCCGATCGCGTTCTGACGGCAGATGCCAGCGATCTCGGATGGGGTGCGACGTTGGATCCTCTCGGTCTTTCCCTACACGGGATGTGGGACCAGGATCAAGCAGCTCTACACATCAACCAGAAGGAGCTTCTTGCTCTTCTTCTGAGTTTCAGGCAGTGGATCCCTCACTTGTCGAATCGCCAGGTCCTTCTACTATCCGACAATTCGACAGTGGTTGCTTACATTCGGAACCAGGGCGGCACGCACTCGCTTCCGATGTACGAGTTAGCTCGGGATCTTTTACTGCTCGCTCAGGAGGTTCATGCCGGGGTGGTTGTTCGTCACATTCCTGGTCGTCTGAACGTCCTAGCCGACTCCCTGTCCCGACAGGGCAGGGTTATTTCCACCGAGTGGATGCTTCACAGGGCAGTGTTCCAGTCGCTTTGCGATCTCTGGGGACGTTCCCACATCGATCTCTTTGCGACTCGTTGGAACCATCAGGTGGACACTTTCGTGTCCCCGTGTCCAGATCCTCTGGCTTTTGCCGTGGACGCTCTGTCACTCGATTGGAACGGTCTAGTCGGCTACGCCTTCCCGCCGGTTCCGATTCTTCCTCAGGTTCTCGCCAAAATTCAAACCTGCAGTTGTCGAATCATTCTGATCGCTCCCCTGTCGCCTCAGCGGGTGTGGATCAATCAGCTCTGCTCGCTGATGGCGGCGGTTCCGGCACGTCTCCCGCTGCATCGCGACCTTCTTTGTCAAGGTCGCCCGAGGAGGTTTCACGTCGACCCGACTTCATTGTGCCTTCACGCATATCTTTTGTCAGGTCCTGTCTCCTCCGTAGAGGTTTTTCGAGACGAGCAGTGGAGTGCATTTCTTCTTCAAGGAGGCACTCCACTGGTTTAGCTTATGCAGCTAAATGGAAGGTCTTCTGTCGATGGTGTGCTGATCACTCTGTTGATTATGCCAATCCTTCGATTTCACAGATTGCGGAGTTTCTGGTATATCTGTTTGATTCTCGGGGTCTCCAGCCTGTTACCATCAAGGGTTACAGGTCTATGCTTTCAGAGACTTTTTCTTATGTGGGGAAGCGTCGTATCGGCACTAATCCTTACCTCTCCAAGCTTGTTCGGCACTTTTCTTTGAAAAGGCCTCGGACTTTGCAGCTTACTCCACGATGGAATCTTTCGTGGGTGCTGCTTTGCTTGGGGGGGGGGGGGGGGGGGGGGGGGGCGCCGTTCGAACCTTTATCCCAGGTGGATATGCAATTTCTCACATACAAGACGGCTTTTCTGATGGCATTTACTTCGGCCAGACGGGTTAGTGAGCTTCACGCCCTCTCGGTTGACCCGGCCTTTTTTAGGAGTTCTCCCAACAGTGTTACTTTTACCACTGATTGCTCCTTTTTGGCTAAGAATCAGTTACCAGATACTACTCCTCCTCCTATCTGTATCAGGGCTCTTCCCTCTGTTGAGGGTACTCGCCCTTTGCTCTGTCCGGTCCGTGCTATTCGCATTTATCTTGATCGGACACGCTTCATACGGAAGCGCAGAAAACGGTTTTTTCTGTCTCTCATTCCGGGTCGACAGAAGATCTCTCCTCAATCCATTTCTCGATGGATTTGTCTTGCTATTCGTATGGCTTATAGTCGTTTAGCAGCTGGCGATTGTATTACCAATCGTATTTCTGCCCACGAGGTGCGGGCACTGTCTACCTCTTGGGCTTATTCTATCTCCGTCAAGTTGTCGGATGTTATGCAGGCAGCCTACTGGAGAAATGCTTCTACTTTCTCCACCTTTTATTTACGCCAGTTGCAGGAGCAGTCGGAGGACCTTTTTGCCTTGGGTCCTCTTTCTTCTGCTCAGGCTGTTGTCTGCCATAGCCATTAGGCTTCTTGAAGGTCAGTTTCAGCCTTGTGCTGTTACTGCCCTTTTTTCTGTCTGTGTGTCACACAGGCTCATATGTCTCTTTTCATTGTCCTTTACCAATGATTGCGACATTATGGTTGATAAGCCTCGGGACCTCTTCCTTCTGCTTCACGGTTCCAGTGCACTAGGGTTATGTGGGGGTTGGTTATGCGATTCCCTCCAGCCTTTTGTCTATTCAGCCTGTAGTAAACAATTGTGAGTAGGTTGATAAGAAATCTAAATTTTATAGTAAATTTCCTTTCTTACTATACCTACCACAATTGTTTACATGGAGGCCCTCCCGTCTTCTTTACGGGTAAAGAATCTTTCCTCCCCGCTGATCACATAACTCTAACGTTTACGGATTCAAAAAAGAATGAGTCTTTAGAGACGGTATATGCGCACTGGCAACGGAAGTCGTGGAGTTGTACTTGGGAGAGAGCGTCCCGTACTGGGTCTGCGCCGGTTGCACTCGACCCAGTTTTGGCTTATTTTTATTGGTGCTTTTGCACCACTTTTCTTTCCCAACTTGCTTGGGAAAGACAAAATAGAGAGTATTTTATCCGAGTTAGGGACTTCCACTGTAGTGCAAGCCTGTAGTAAACAATTATGGTAGGTATAATAAGAAAGGAAATTTACTATAAAATTTAGATTTTTTCCCAAAAAAATTTTCCCAAAATATTTTGAATTAAATTTTGATTGCTATTATTCATGTATCTTAATTATATATTTTGTTGTGGAATTTGGAGGACTGATATCGACTTTAGCCGATGCTCTCCTGCAGACTCTTGTCATTCTTGTGTTCACTGGGATGACTAATGTTGGAGATGGGTGTCACGGTATGTTGTTGGTGGTGAGGTTCTGAGGCCAGGTCTCTCACCGCGTTATAATTCATTTTGTCAGTTTCTATTTCAGAGGAACATGAACATGGTGATGATATTCTGACACCCATCTGAGTGTGCTACCATCGTCGCGCTCCGTTGAGCATATAGAACTAGCTGCAGTGCTCATGATTGCAAGAGTTAGGACCTTTTGTTAAGGGTTTTAATATCTTGCAAGCAGCTAGCTCGACCGGTGAAGCGGTTACGCGGTTACTCCGTTTGTGGGAGCTGTGACACCGGGTAAGTCCATTGTGGTCATAGGAAGTGTAGATATGGGTAGAGCGAGCACTTAAATATAAATAAGCTCACCCAGCGACGATGGAAATAGGGAGGAAATAGGGAGGAAGTCAGCAAGTGTCTTGTACTCGGTGAGGTCTAATAGACCGCGAGCAGGAGAGGCCCCTCTATAACCTAACTACATTTGGGGCCAAATGTTGTTATGAGGAACTTTCACAAGCCAGAGCATACGTTCGCCCACCGCTCGGGACGCTCTGTCTAGTCTGTAGCTGGGGTCGGCTTCAGTCACAGCTTCCTCCGCTACGTTTCACAAGCTGAAATGAAGTTTTCTGGTTGGAAACTTGCATGAGACAGAGCATACGTCTGCCCACTGCTCGGGATGCTCCGTCTAGTCTGCAGCCAGGGTTGGCTTTAGTCACAGTTCCCTCCGATACATTATTAAAGAACACACGACCGCATCATAGCTACTCGACTTCGGATATCCAGCCTGCTGCGCGAAGAAGGGACCACTCTTCGCCCGTGAACTGGGTCGTGTTCTATAGCAATCTCATGGGCACATCCACTTTTTAGTTGGTTGGTTTCCTGTGATTGTTCATCTGTATGTCATATACGAACGTATGATTCATCATCAATAAATTGCTAACCTTTGGGTACCTGGGAGGCTGTCTAGTCAGTTAACTGGTATTCAGATGATTACATGTGGGATTTCAATGCTCACGTGCATAATAAATGCATTATTAGGCAGACACATTATTGTATATGTTGGACCTTAGAAACAATGAATTATTTTGGGGGCGGTCTGTGACGAGTCTGTTAATCATAGCTGGTTCTATTTCGAGATCCAGGTTTCTATTAAATTTTGGTACCCAATCGAATACAACTTGGCTTTACACTCTCGTATTTTCGCATGTTTCTAGGAACATAGATACTGTATAGAACACGTCTGGGAGTGTTATTTACTAGAATTTATTGTACACCTGAATGGGATCGCCTGTGGGTTACCTCGGAAGTGTGTTTACTCTCCAGAGATCGTTCATTGTGGTTCGATTGGACATGTGTATGTTATATATTATATCACCGGTTTTCGACCTATCTACGTATGCCAACTCCAGTATACTAGAGCTGGTCGGTTTTGAAAATTTCCCTCGGGTTTCTGTTCGGTTTTGGACGAAAAAAATCGGTTTCGGTTTTGGTTTTTGAAACACAATACACATTTTCCATATCTTATGTATTAAACATGTTAAATAACAAACAAGTGAACTTAAAATGAAGTAAAACTGTATTGCGATTGTTTCCTGTAAATTTAATGAACAAAAAATTATATCTGCAATCTGCATATGCCTTCGTAAAATGTCATTTAAGCCCAAGAGCATTGATACGGGAGTTGGGAGTGTGTGTCGAGGGGGGGGGGGGGGGGCTCAAACGGTTAGTCACAAATATGCCGTTTGAGACGGAAACTTTATGATTCCACAGTCCTGTCAGATTCGTTTTTCATTTCCATTCACAGCATTGACGGGTTGCCTGGCATGAAAATAAGTGAAACAGGTCAGAATTTGCGAAAGCAACTGCCCAATTTCATGGAGAAGTTGCGAACTTTAGAATACGCCATTTACTTTCAGTAAAACAGATACCCATTTCAAAATCTAACTACATGTAACTTAACAAGTTGAGATGTGTACCCGAAAGGCGCAAACTCCAAATCCCAGAATCATTCATTTACAAAGCACTGCAGAGGTTATGAAAATTACCGACAAGATCGTCACCTGACCTGATTTCCATGTCCATTCTTCCTTTCACTCAGTTTGCATTGAATTATCATTGTCAGAGAGTCGCTGAATTCTGAGAATTCCCATTACTTTGAAAAACAACCCGGCCCTGTGCGTTTTGCACGTATAAGTGTATTTTGGATTTTTACTTTCATTCTATTCAAATTTCCGATTGACACTTTGTATGACAGGTATGTGCAGCTAACGTTTTATTAATATTAATTTAACCCCTTTCCTGCAAAAAGGGGTTCCCCAACATCAACTGAGCTTTGAGCGAACTGATACTTTGCAGGTGTCACAGTCCGTTCTTTTTCAATAACAGTGTTGTATTCTTCGGCATGATGATTCTGTGGTGACGTAGGTTGGAGGTATTTACGTACAGGGCGATGACTGACTTATTGCATAATTGGCATTTCTATCATTGTTTCTTATTGATATGCTACCATGCATTTTAGCTGACATTTTGTTGATTATACAAAATCTATGGCGTGCTAAATGTGAATATTCAAAAGTTAAGCAAAACCGAAACTGTGCGGTTTGTAATCTCTTTTTCGGTTCGGTTTCGGTTTCCACTGAAAAACGACCAGCTCTACGGTATACGTTACAAGTGGGCGATATTAATTACCGGACTGCTGCTGTAGCCTTAGCTTCTGAAGTGGTGTTAAGCACCAATTTATTAATAATAATTAATACCTGAGTCCTTGTTCGACGAATATTTATATTGTTATTTGGTACCGCTTTTACTGATTCCAGAGCACTCCCCTCTTTCTTTTTGAAGAAGATTCCTTCAAAAAAGGGTGGGGGGGATTTTTTTTACCTCTCCTCTGGCTTGTTTAGTGTGTAACTATGAGTGAAGCTGTTTTGTCTGTAGACCATATCCTAGATACAGCTTGTGTTTTATTGTATATGGCGTATGTTTGTGGGGGATATCCTCTCATTCTCATATACGCCATCCTAATTTTTGGGGATTAGTCAGGACTAGCCTTAAAAATTGGGAACTCATTACATCCAATTAGCATAGTCTTCATGCTAAGAATACAGAATTACTTGAATTTGGCTCCTTATTTATGATATGTCTTCTCTATTACTGTATAGTGAGACATACATGTAATTCCTTTTAAATTTTATTTCTTTTTGCCTTGGATTACAGGCTTGGAACTATGTTGGTCTACTAATTCTGAAGTCCTAGGCCCTCCGCCTTTTTACGATTCAGCTAGTCTGGGCCATTGGGTTATAGTATAAAAATATTATAAATTTAAAGTAATTTGTATATTTTTTATACTTACCAATGTCATAGAAGGAGATGGCCCTCCCATGAGTGGGCACTCATACCTCCCCGCTGAATTATTATGTAGTACTCTCTTCTACAAAGAATGATGTTGGCGTCAATTCCGGTTACTTCCTGATGGCTGTTCATGCACAGAGAGTAAACTTATGGAGAACCAGATAGGACTTTTAATTTTCGGTTTTGCAAGCAAATTTTGGGGATTGGGGGGGTTCAAAATTTGTGTTTGGCCCTTAATAACTTTGAGATTGCACCAGCTAGTCTGGGCCATTGGTAAGTATAAAAAATATACAAATTACTTTAAATTTATAATGTCTGCACATTCTTCCCAGAGTTATGCCCCTTTGACTTACAATTTTCCAAGTAAGTCGGCATATCACCAAAAGTTGCCCTGGGGTTAATTTCAATAATTGCCAACAGATTTAAAATATTTTAGTATGTGGGGCTCATGAGATGTTTATGTAAAACGAATTTGCACATCAGCTTCGCCCTCTGAGTTTTCTAGGAATTAGGCCCCTCTGACTTTTTTTCACATTAGTCAGCGTATAACCATTATTTGGTAGGGGTTAATTGCAACAATTACCAGTGGATTTCAAATATTTCTGGTATGTGGACCTACAAAATGTTCAAGTGGAACAAGTTCACGTATCAGCTTTGCTCATCCAGTTTTATGGGAGTTATGCCTTTCGACTTTGGTACATGACAATAAAATGAAATGAGTTTGCATACCAGCCTCACCTGTTTTGTCAAATTTAGCCCCAATTTACTTTAACTATTTTTTATTCTTTTTTTTCAGAAAATCGGCTCTCAACCAAAAGTTGTCCATCGTTTTTTTTTTTTTCGAGTATTTTCAAACTGATTACCAACTGATTCCAATTATTTTGGGTTACTGTTGTCATAGGACAATGAAGTGAAAAGTGTATGCATTCCATCATTGCGGGCTATTTTTGCTAAGTTACCCCAAATTGTTTGCTGATAAAAATCTAAAACTCTTGCTTCAATGGCCCCTCTTTTCAGAAAGCTATCTTGGGATTACCGGTACGGTGGACTTGTTGGTCTTTATTCTAAAGTGTAGATGCCACAGCCTAAATGCTTCATATTTTTATACTGTACCAATGACCCAGACATAGCTGGTGCTAACTCTTAAAATATAGGGCCAAACACAAATTTTGCCCCCCAATCCCCAAAATTTGCATCTAAAACTAAAGAAAACATGTCCTGAAAGGCCCTCCACACTTCGCCCCTACTGCGCATGCGCAGTGTCAAGGACGTTCCGAAATTGGCGCCATTAATCATTCTAAGTTTGGCCCTTCATCAGTTAACATCTGACTGATCTTTGTGCTTATAAATCTCAGTTTAAATGATGCCAGACACATAAATATTAGTGAAATGGTGATTCTAAGGAGGATAGAGAAGGAGGAGAGGAAAAAAATGTGTGACAGAATATTATCAGGGCTGTAACTTAAAATTTTTTAATGAAATTGTGTTAAGTTACCTATTTTCAAGGCAGCAGCCATTTTGTTGTCATTCTGATTATTTAGTTACACTGTTTTTTTTAAGTGTTTTCCTCTCTCCCTGTCCTTTAAGTCCCCCTTGCTATTCTCCCATGCTTGTGGCATAGTTTTTGTAATTATTATTACTAAATTTTCTTGGGAGTTTTAGCTGAATAACAGAATGAATTCTGTTCTTTTCCGCATGTTTACGTCTTCACCTACGGGTGGTTAGGCGTTGTGTTCTGCATCTACCATCTGATGTTCTGCAGTTTCTTCCCTGGAAGTCTCTGTTTTGCATCAGATAGTGTATTTTTGGTAACTGATTTCGGGCCTGGGTGCCTGGAGTCTTATTTTAGTGTTTTTACACTCATTGTTTAAATTTACAACAGCCCTCTGTGTGAGGGGGGGATTTCTAAAAAATAATATCTTGATGTTATTTTAATCATAACTAGATACATTATTATTGTTCGTAAGTGTTGAATAAATTGTTTAAAATATTTTTAAAATTTTTGTCCACACTTAGGCTTGGGATCCATTGGGGCTCAACGTTACTTTTCAGAAACTTGGGCTGTTCTGAAAAAATATTTTTTCAAAATATTTTGATTTCAATTATTTTTTCTATATTAATGGATCATATTATTATTATGTATTTTGATTGCCAGGGATTAGTGCGAGTACCAGGACTTGTTTTCTTTTCACATTGAAAGGATATTGATCAATTGTTTTAAGAGGAAGTCTTCCTCTGACTTTATTATCATTCTATATGTGGTCAGTGTACTCGCATTAACTCCTGTTCTGTATCGTATGATTTCGATGACAATATGGGAAGCGTATGTCACGGTATGTTATTGGGGATTTGGACTCTCCGGTCCTTTCCCTGCAGGGTCACTCTACTTTATCAATTTCTATTTCAGACGATCAAGATTAGGGTGATGTATCTGTGATGTCTTCCAACAGTGTGCCTCCGTCGTCACAATTAATGAAGGGCTAGCGGAAAAGTGCTCATGTAAATACGCCAATTGCCTAAGAGGACCCTAGTAGGTTCGACGGCCTTTGACGTCCGCTAGCTCGCCCGGTGTAGCGTCCATTCACCGAATGGTTCGGCAGCCGGGTTCGTCCGTTGCGGTCTAGAAGGAATTTTGGGGTGATGCGAGCACTATAAATTAACCTAATGCACACCCAGTGACGGCGGATCGGAGGGAGAACGGAGGAAGCCTTTTAGTCCGGTTCATAGCTCGTTCCGGTCCATCCGGACGGCAAGCGAGAGAGGCCCCTCTCTCGTTCAACAACATCTGGCCCCAGATGTTGTGGTACAAAATGTGTCGCAAGCGGAGCATACGTCCGTCGCTCGGGACGCTCCGTTGTATAGGCAGTCCGCGGAGACTGCTAAGGCTTCCTCTTCTCGTCAGCGCACACGACCGCACCTTGGCTGCGTGACCGCCGATATATTACCAGCTTCGCCGATCAAGGATTCTTCGGCGACCAGGTCACACCATCCGGTAGCCAGGGACACGAGGCCTGCAGACTCCGGACGTTCGCATAGGAAGTGTGCGGGAGTCAACGTACACGGAGCTTCCGGCGGCAATGCATCGTAAGACCGCTACTGCACAGGCCTCGGGAACGGACGTGCTTTCCTTAATAGCACAGTTTATCGCAGCATCCCAGCATCAACTGAATCTGTCGCATATATTTTATCCGACGATGCTGGGTCGGGACGCTCCGCGGAAGCGGGTACGGACGTCCGAAAGTTTCATCCGGTCCGACGGGATACCGAAAGGGATTCGGAGGATTTCGAGCTTTCCCTTTCGGAACAACATATGCTGTTGTGTATGTCATCTGACTTGGTCTTCTACAGCTTCTTTCGTCGGACGAGAATGCTGCGATGCCGGATAAGAAACTGATAGCGTCGGTGGACTTAGTAATTTTTGGTTCGGTTCAGGGACATCGTCCCTCAGTTCCGACATAGTCCAATAATGTCACACAAACTTTCGAATTATTGAACGACGCTATATATATATTATTATTTTATGCTTGCTAACCAAGCATTTCTGGTTTCTTGTTCGAAGAGTTATGGAGATGTCTTTCAAAGTCTGCCTCTGTCGTCATAGTTAATGAAGAGTTAGCGGCAATAAGTGCTCATGGAATATGTCTATCGCCTACGGAGTGACATTCGCTAGCTCACCCGGTGTAGCGTACATTCATCGAATGGTTCGGCTGCCGGGTTCGTCCGTTGCGGTCTAGGAAGGAGATTTGGGTGATGCGAGCACTTTAATTACTTTAGTACTCACCCAGTGACGGCAGATTGAGGACAGATCGGAGGAAGCCTGTTAGTCCGTTTCCTGGCTTGTCCAGGTCCGTCCGGGCTGTGAGCGAGAGAGGTCCCTCTCTCGTCCAGCAACATAGGAGACCGCATGTTGTGGTTCAGATATTTTACATTCGGAGCATATGTCCGTCGGTCGGGACGCTCCGTTATATTGACAGTCCGAGAGACTGTCCTTAATGCTTCCTCATCCTCACAGCAGGGCACACGACCGCACATTGGCTACGTGACCTCGAGTATCCGATCAGTTTCGGCATTCAGTGATTCCACGGCGAATAGGTCGCGCCATCCGGTAGCCAAGGGACACGAGGCCTATACACTCCGTTCGCTCGCATATTGGTAGTATGCACGGGGTAACGATTACGGAGCTTTCAGCGGCAATGCGTCGTAAGACTGGTTCTCCTCAGGCCTCAGTGACGGACGTGCTATCCGAGTTAGCACAGTTGTTTCGCAGCATCCCAGCAATTGACAGTTTCTCGGTCGAATCAGGAATTATCCGATGGCGCTGGGTCGGTGCGGTCCGCGGTTGCATCAGCTACGGACGACCGAACGCTTTATAGGGTCCGACAGGATGGCGAAAGGGATTCGAAAGATTTCGAGTTTTCCCTTTAGTAGTATCGGAAGATGCCTTTCATATCTTCTGGCATTATCTTCCAGTGATTGTTATTTCGGACTTCATTGCTGCGATCTTGGATAAGAGACTTATAGCGTCATTGGACTCGGATTTTTCGATCGGTTCAGGGACATTGTCCCTGACTTACCGACGCAGTCCAATATTGTCATTACAACATGTGTTTTATTTTTCGACGCTATATATATATATACAAGCCTGCTACTAAGCATGATAGTTTAGTTTCTTGTCCGCGTTGCTCATTTCTGCCATTTTATCATTTATACGAATAGTTTATTTTGGCAGAGCAGGGCATACCGAGAGTTCATATGCGTCTAGACGGTGTGATTAAAGACTGCATATATTCTTTTTCGCCGTTTATGTCTTTTCCAATTTCAATGTTGGGAACGACATTATGTATAGTAGACTTAACTTAGACGCTTTATCATACGTAATCCGCCTTACTGAGGCGTTATCATTACGTCTTTAAGAAAAGATTTACGGGATATTATTCTCAATGTAATTTCTTTTGAGGGCAGTAGTTTGTTCACGTATAACTCCGCCCTTCAGTGGCTGATTGGAGTTAGTTAGACGTGACGCAGCCCTAGCTACATCCACACGTGTGTATAGTAAGGTTAAGAACTCTCTCAGAGTCGCTTCGTTCTCGGAGGAGCTTCTCTTCGACGGCAACTTTTCGGCAATCCATTAATTGCTCGATTTACACGTTCTCTTGTCTATCTAGTGTTACAAGAGATTCAGACTGGGGCAAACATTCGGTGGTTGACTCAGAGAGTGCCACCGCAGTTGCCGGACCCGAGTGTGGCTGTTATGACGGTTGCCAGTCAAACAGATTGGGATATAATACTGATCCCTACGGATTCGAAGTGCCAGGGTCTTTGGGTTCCGCAGTCTCTTAGCAATCAGTTTTCTTCCGCGGAATAATGTTTTTTAGGCTTGCTTTATGTCATTGCATGAACATTATTCAGAAACGCATTCCCAAATTCCTGTCCTTTAATTCGACAGTAGTGGCGTATCTCCGGAACCAGGGAGGCACTCTTTCGTTTCCGTTATTCAATTTAATGGAAAGAATCCGTCTGTTGGTTATAGTACACCAAGTTCAGTTTTGGTCCGTCATATTCCGGGTCGTCTGATTGTTTTATTGGACTTCCGTTCTCTTACGGGTCGCTTGTTGCTGTCGGAATGGACTCTCAACAAACAAGTATTCAATCAGATTTGCTATCTATGGGAGCGCCCAATGATGATTTATTTATGACACAGCTTGCTAATCAATTGCAGACGTATGTGTTGGCTTGTCCAGATCTCTGAGCTAATGTTGTTAACGCTCTATTGATCTATAGGACGAAATGATAGGATACGCGTATCCTCCGGCGCTGTTGTTTCAGCACGTATTGCTAAGATAAACAACCACAATACATTTCTGTTGATAGCATCTCTATCTTCACAGAGATTATGAGTAATTTACTCTCTTGTCTACTGTGGGTCTTAACGTGAAATCTTCCTCCATGTGAGGATCTTTTTTCACTGGGTAAATCGTGTCATCTTTATCACAACCAGCAAGGTCGCAACCTTCATGTATTCCGTTGTGTGGTCCGTATTGCATTGTAAGCACTGTACTGGACGAGCTTTGGACGCGATTTCTTACTATAGGAGATCCTATTCTTCGCTATTCTATGCGGCTAAAGTGGAGGCTCTTTCGTCGTAGTGTAGGGATCCTTATGTTCATATTGTTGATCCCTCCATACTACTCATTGCTATTTTTTAGTATACTTGTTTCACAAGATCTACTGCAGCCTGTTATTATTTAGGTTATAGGTTTATGTTACCTCATACCTATGCTCTCTACGATAGTTTACAATTGAGTCTTTTGTCTCTTTATCTAAGTCAGTTAGTAACTTTTTGATAAATAGACTTAGAATCTTTAGATTAAATTCCTATACGGATTTTAACTTCGGTTCTTATTTAGCTAAGTAATCATTTGAGCCTCTGGAAACAGTAGTTTTCAAATTCTGACCTTTTAGACAGTAATTCTGTTGGTTTCTCTTTTACTGTAGAGTCAGTGAGTTTCATGCACTATCGATGGATGATTTTCACTTTCGTAGTTTCGGAATCACTATTTCCGTTACTATTTAGGTTGGATTGTTGCATAAGAGTTAGGCTCCTATTATCCGGAACCTATTATTTTAAGGTCCTTCCGTCTTCGTATGGGCATAGGCCTTTACTCTTTCCGGGTACAGTTTATGTATTTATAAACAGATATCTGTTTATTACTATGGGCGTAAGCTTCTTCTGTCTTTGATGTCTAGTAGAAGGATGTTACGCTCCATTTTATTGTTAATGGATTCTATTAACTATCGGTACTGCTTATGGTATATCATTGACTTAGCAGTTGTGCTTAAGATTTCGGCTCATGAAGTAAGAGTTCTTCTACTTCTTGGGCTTACATTAATAGTGTCGCTATTATAGATTTTTGAAGGCCGCTCATTGCGCTCAGCCATCCACATTCATGAATTTTATCTCAGAAATATCGAGTCCATTTCTGGAGGCCTCTATTGTTAGGTCTATTATCTACTGCTCAGAATGTCATTCACTTAACAGTTGCTACTATAGCTAGGTAGGCTGTCTGTTTTGGCAGTGTCTCCGTTCGGCTGCCCTCTTCGCTCTGGGCTATTTGACCCAGGGCAAGAAAAAGGGGGGGGAGGGTGTTCCCTTGGGTCACCTGTTTTACTATGAAAACAAGGGGATCCCTCCTCCGGAGTTAGTAATTCTGAGCTGTTATTGGGATGGTTGTTTAGTGAGAAGTTTAGGTTTTTAAAATTCATTCAAGTCTTAGTTTTTAAAGTATAGCTTTTGAATATTGCATATGTCAACGGACATGATTATGCAATCCTCAGACACTTTTAGGAGTATAAGAGTCTCTATTCTCTAGACTTACTTTATTTATTGGCTTACTTTAAAAATTATTAGTATAAGGATTATATTGGATATTAATAGAGTACATGGATGTATGAAGCTCAATTTTGGAAGGTGTTGTATCTTTCTAATTTATCATAAATAAGAAAGATACATGTAAGGCCTATTACTTCTTTTTCCCTACAGGGGATGACTCTATTTTATTTTATTGAGCGTATTCCATTTTGCTCTATGTCCTTGGCCCTCCAGCCTTTTTACTATTCAGCTATGTCTGGGTCATTGGTACAGTATAAAAATGTTAAAAAATTTATAGTAATTTATATATTTTTTATACTTACCAATGACCCAGACGTGGATGGTCCTCCCAGGAGTTGGGAACTCTTGCCTCCCCGCTGAGTACATAGCGCTTACCAGGCACTGGTTATTAGAATGATTAATGGAGCCAATTTCGGAACGTCCTTGACACTGCGCATGCGCAGTAGGGGCGAAGTGTGGAGGGCCTTTCAGGACATGTTTTCTTTAGTTTTAGATGCAAATTTTGGGGATTGGGGGGCAAAATTTGTGTTTGGCCCTATATTTTAAGAGTTAGCACCAGCTATGTCTGGGTCATTGGTAAGTATAAAAAATATATAAATTACTATAAATTTTTTAACATTCTGTGGATGTGCTTCATTATACCCCCACTTTCGAAGAAAATGGGGAGGTATACTGGATTACATGCATCCATCTGTCTGTGTGTCCATCCAGACGTGTGTGAGTCCGTCCGAGAATATTCATAACTTTCATAACTTAAGAAAATTATTATTATGGAACTTGGTATGCAATTAAATTGTAACATTTCACAAGACTAGAATGATTTTCGGTCTTGTCAGATTATTATTTTTTTTTTATTACTTGTGGAACTTGTTTTCTATAATATTTGGTTATAGGTATGCCCACACTAGGCGGTACACCATGTGGGGGTATGCACCGGATGACAGTCCAGCTCTTGTATTATCCTTGAATTGAAGGGAAATTATTAAGTCTGTGTGGATTTGCCTTGTCACAGTTTATGGGAGAGTGCCTTTAGATTGTAACAAGTCAAAGACAAGTTAGCAAATTTTGATGACGAATAATAACAAAACTCTACCTCGGCAATTCAGTGGCCTGCCAAAGTGTTATTACCAGTTAAAAAAAACTCTTAAGAAAAGTGAGCACATTGATCAATATTTGATATGTGAGACTTTCTTAATGTCTTGAATGAGTTTGAAAACTGGAATGGTTCACCCATACTGAGTAGAGTTATGGCCCTTAATTAGTTAATTTTTGCCTGTTTTCAGCTCATTAATGCGATAACTTGAACAAATATCAATGGATTCAGTCAATATTTGAAATGTGAGCCTTTCTTAATAATGTCTTAAATGAGTTTGAAAACCAATATGGTTTGGCTGCACTGAGTGGAGTTATGGCCCTTTTTCCTGTTTTCAACTCATCAGTGTGGTAACTTGATCAAATATCAGTGGATTTGATTTTATGACAAGCCTCACAGGTGCGATAAAACTCAACACCCACATCCTTTATTTTTATACTGTACCAATGACCCAGACTTAGCTGGTGCTAACTCTAACAAAACCAGGGCCAAACACAAATTTTGCCCCCCAATCCCCAAAATTTGCATCCAAAACAAAAAGAAATCATGTCCTAAAGGAACTCCATACTACGCCTCTACTGCGCATGCGCTGTGACGCAGACGTCCCGAAATTGGCGCCAATTATCATTCTCTGTTTGGCCCTTCATCAGTCAACATCTCACTGATCTTTGTGCTTGTAAATCTCAGTTTAAAGGATGCCAGACACGTAATTTTTGGAGAAAATGTGATTCTAAGGAGGATAGGAGGAGAGGAAAAAGAAGTGACAAAAAATAATCAGGGCTGTACTTGAAATTTTTTGATGAAATTATGTTAAGTTGCCTATTTTCGAGGCATGGGCCTCTTGTTGTCATTCTTGCTAAATGTTGCACTGCTTATTCAGTGTTTCCTCTCCCCTAGCCTTCTAAAGTCCCCCCTTGCAATTCTCCCATGCTTTTGGCATATTTTTGAGAAAGTTCATTTCTAAAATTTCCTGGGAGAGTTGCTTGGTTACAGAATGTTTTCTGTTATTTTCCCCATAGTTACGTTTTCACCCATGGGTGTATAACGTTGTGTTCTGCATCTTCCATCTGATGTTCTGCAGATTCTCCCCTGGGAGTCTCTGTTTTGCATCAGATAGAGTGTAATTTTGATGACTGATTCCGGGCCAGTTTTTTCAGTGCCTGGAGTCATGTTTTCTGGTGTTTTACACTGTTTGTTTACATTGGCAACAGCCTTTTTTGAGGGGGGCTGTTTGCCTTTGCTGTAGTTTATCTCACTATAAGATACATTTATATTATCCGTAAGTGTCTCATTAATTATTTAATATAAATTTAAAATTTTTGACCACACTTTGCCATCGGATCCGTCGGGGCTCAACGTTACTTTTCAGCAACTTGGGCTTCGCTGAAAAAATATTTTTTCAAAATTATTTTGATTTGCAATTGTTTTTTCATTTATTAATGGATCATGTTATTATGTATCTTTGTGTCAGGGGTTTTTGCGAATAACTAGGACTTGTTGTTGTCCTTTCACAATGAAGGGACATTGTTCAAATTGTAATAGGAAGAAATCTTCCTCTGACTTTCATGATCATTGTATTAATTGTAGTCAGTGTTCTCGCATTAATCCCTGTCCTATATGTGAATATTGGGATGAGAAACATTGGAAACGTGTGTCACGATATGTTGTTTCTGGAGAAAGGGCTATGCCGGCTCTTTCTCCGCAAGGTCACTCTACTCTCTCAGTTTCTATTTCAGAGGAACAAGAACAGGGTGATGTTTCCATGTTATCTTCTACAAGTGTGCGTCCGTCGTCACAAATGAATTCAGAGCTAGTGGCAAAAGTGCTCATGGAGATTAGACAAATGTCGTCCGCTAGCTCGCCCGGTGTAGCGTCCATTCACCGAATGGTTCGGCAGCCGGGTTCGTCCGATGCGGTCCAGGAGGAAATTTTGGGTGATGCGAGCACTATAAACATAATAGATGCACACCCAGTGACGGCGGATAGTAAGCGAGAACGGGGGAAGCCTTTGAGTCCGGTTCCTAGCTCGTCCAGGTCCAGCCGGGCCGGGAGCGAGAGAGGCCCCTCTCTCGTACAACAACATCTGGGACCAGATGTTGTGGTACAAAATGTGTCGCTAGCGGAGCATACGTCCGTCGCTCGGGACGCTCCGTTGTATAGGCAGTCCGCGGAGACTGCTAAGGCTTCCTCTTCTTGTCAGCGCACACGACCGCACCTTGGCTGCGTGACCGCCGATATATTACCAGCTTCGCCGATCAAGGATTCTTCGGCGACCAGGTCACACCATCCGGCAGCCAGGGATTCGAGACCGATGGACTCCGGACGTTCGCATAGGAAAAGTATGCGGGAGCCATCTGATGCGGAGCTGCCCTCGGCGAAGCAGCGAAAGACTGCGCCTCCGCAGGTCTCGACTCCGGACATTCTTGTGCAGATAGCACAGCTTATCGCAGCATCCCAGCAGCCGACAGAAACGGTGTCGGATCGAGAATTATCCGACGGCGCTGGGTCGGTACGCTCCGCCGAAGCATCGGGGGCGGACGACCGGGAACATCATGAGGTCCGACCGGATGGTGAAAGGGATACGGATGATTTGGAGCTATCCCTTTCGGAACAACATAAAGCTGCCGTGGACTTCATCCGGCACTTTCTCCCTCAAGTTGTTCCGTCGGGCCAGACTGCTGCGGTTCCGGACAAGAGGATTATAGCGTCATTGGACTCTGAATTTTTTGAGTGGTTCAGGGACATCGCTCCCGAGTTTCCGTCGCAGTCCAATAATGTTGCAAGAACATTTGAATTATTGAACGACGCTATATTTAAACTTGCTTCCAAGACGGGGAAAGCAGGTTTCTTGTCCGCTAATACTCTCAACCTGCCTTTCATTAATGCAAGGAATAAATTCGATACGGCAGGACAGGGTATCCCGAGAGTTCCTCTGCGTATGGACGACGAGGCGGAAGACTTAGAGCTATCATTACCGTCGCCGGCTTCTATTCCAACCGCGGTGTTGGAAACAGCTATTGCGTCTAACAGAGCCAATTTAGATGCCTTATCTTACGCAGATCACCTTACTAAGGCGTTATCACTGCGCCTTCAAGGGAAAGAGTTTCAGGATATACAATCCTCTTTAAGACTTCTTTCAAGGGCAGTAGCTTATTCCACGTGTAACTCCGCCCTTTCAGTGGCAAATCTGGAGTTGGTTAGACGTGACGCAGCCCTAGCTACATCCACACTAGTGGATACTAAGGTGAAGAACTCTCTTAGAGTCGCTTCAGTCTCCGGAGAACTTCTCTTTGACGGCAAGCTTTCTGCTATTTATGATAAAATTACAAAGAAAGCTTCGGATTCTCTGTTGTTCAAATCTGCTTCTAAGAAGTCGGATACAGCAGACAAGAATAAGACAGGCACTTCTGGGTCTAATGCACCCAAGAGAGGTTCCTATAGAGGTTCCGGTGCGTCCTCTTGGTCTTATTCGAGAGACCGTCAGGGTAGCGACTCTCGTTCGGGACGTCCTTCGGGCCGGGACAATCGGTCGGATGCCCCGAGGTCGACGGGGCGAGGTGCGAGTCGTGGAGGACGTGGTTTCTCCTACCGCAGGCCTCGCAGGTCCAGGAGGTGATGGCTTAAACCTCTATCGCGTACCGGTTGGCGGAAGGTTGTCGAGCTTTTCACAAGAATGGGCGTCGATTACGGACGACTCTTGGGTGAGAGGAGTGACTTCGGAAGGTCTAAAGATATCCTTCAAACGAAAGCCTCCATTAACTCGAAGTCCAAAGTGGACTCATCTTCCGTCAAATCCGCAGAAAAGAGACGCTCTGTTATCAGAGGTGCAGTCTCTTTTAATGAAGAATGCGGTAGAGGTCGTAGAAAACCAGGAATCTCCGGGATTCTGCAGCCATCTGTTTCTGGTTCCGAAACCAGACGGCTCGTTCCGTCCAGTCATAGATTTGAGCTGGATAAACAAGCTGATCGTCGCTCCGAAGTTTTATATGGAGACGATTCGGTCGGTCAGAGCGAGTATTCGGGTGAACGATTATGCATCAAGCATAGATCTCAAAGATGCGTACTTTCACGTCATGGTACATCCGACATTCCAAAAGTACCTACGCTTCCAAGTCCTAGGAGTGGTGTATCAATTCCGGGCGATGTGCTTCGGATTGAATCTAGCACCCTGGGCTTTCACTCGGGTAATGAACTCGGTAATGATCTATTTCCGAGCTCATTCGTCTGCGGTAACGTCGGCCTATCTGGGCGACATTCTTCAGAGGTACGGCAACGAGTTAACGCTTCAGAACGATGTTCAGAATCTTCTTCTATTGCTCCGACGTCTCGGTTTTATAGTAAACGAGGAGAAGTCGGATCTGGTGCCGTCCAAGTCATTCACTCATTTGGGAATGAGCTTCGAGACGCACAACAATCTCGTTCGTCTGCCGTTAACCAGAGCGAAATTAGTCAGTTGTTACGCTCGCTATTGTCTGCACGCAGACAAAGTCACAGCGAGAGAATTTATGAGACTGATAGGTCTGTGCAGAGCCGCTGCGGATCTCATTCCGATGGGGCGGTTACGCACACGTCCTCTTCAAATTTTCTTGACTCAGAATTGGAGTGTGAAAATTCATTCGCTCGACGTAGACGTTCTCTTGTCAGATCAAGTGAAACAAGAGATTCAGACTTGGGTAAACATTCAGTGGTTAACTCAGGGAGTTCCGCTGCAGTTGCCGGATCCGAGTTTTACCATTATGACGGATGCCAGTCAAACAGGTTGGGGTGCATCATTAATCCCAACGGATTCGAGATGCCAGGGTCTTTGGGATCCGCAATTCCTGTGCAAGCACATAAACATCAAGGAAATGATGTCAATTTGGCTTGCGTTACGTCACTGGATGGACATTATTCACAATGCTCATGTCCAAATCCTATCCGACAATACGACAGTAGTGGCGTATATACGGAATCAGGGAGGCACTCATTCAGTTCCGTTGTTCAATCTAATGGAAAGAATCCTTCTGTTTGCGCTAGAACATCACGTTCTTCTTTCGGTCCGTCACATACCGGGTCGTCTGAATGTGCTACAGACTCCCTTTCATGAAAGGGTCGCTTGTTGTCGTCAGAATGGACTCTCAACAAACAAGTATTCAATCAGATTTGCTACCAATGGGAACGGCCAATGATAGACTTATTTGCAACACATCTCAACAATCAGTTGCAGACGTATGTGTCTCCGTGTCCGGATCCAAGAGCATTTGCAGTAGACGCTCTGTCGATCCCTTGGGACGGAATGATAGGATATGCGTATCCTTCAGCGCCGTTAATTCAACAAGTATTGCTAAAGATAAAACAATCTCAATGCAAGATTCTGTTGGTAGCATCTCTGTCGCCACAGAGACCGTGGATAAATCTACTCAGGTGTCTGTTGTGGGACCTACCGCGAAAGCTTCCTCCACGGGAGGATCTTCTTTCGCAGGGGAAATCGCGCCAACTCCATCACAACCCGCAAGGTCTCAACCTTCACGTTTTTCCGTTGTGCGGTCCTTCATGCTTGGCAAACACTTTACAGGACGAGCAGTGGACGCGATTTCTAACTGTAGGAGGACTTCCTCTTCGCTAAACTATGCGGCTAAGTGGAAGGTTTTTCGTCGTTGTAGGGATCATTCTGTAGATATATTCGATCCCTCTATACCAGCCATTGCAAACTTTCTAGTATACTTGTTTGACGAAATCAAACTGCAGCCTGTTACTATAAAGGGTTATAGGTCCATGTTATCTGATACCTATGCACACCATGATAGTTTACAAATTGGATCTAATGTCTCTTTATCTAAGTTGGTTAGAAACTTTTCGATAAATAGACTCAGAACTCTTAGATTAATTCCTAAGTGGAATTTAGCTTGGGTTCTTCTTAAATTGAAGGAAAAGCTTTTTGAACCTCTTGGGACAGTAGATTTCAAATTCTTATCTTATAAGACAGCTTTTCTCTTAGCTTTCTCTTCTGCAAGAAGAGTCAGTGAGCTTCATGCACTGTCGGTGGATGATTCTCACTATTGTAGTGTCGGGAACACTATCACCTTCACTACTAATGTGGGTTTTTTAGCTAAGAATCAGGCTCCTAATAAATATCCGGAACCTATTATTATTAAGGCTCTTCCATCTTCAGATGGGCGTAGGCCTTTACTCTGTCCTGTTAGAGCATTACGTATCTATAAACAGAGATCTCAGTTTATCAGAAAGGGACGGAAACGTTTCTTTCTGTCTTTGATGCCTAATAGAAAGGACATTTCGGTCCATTCTATTGCTAGATGGATTCAATTAACTATCCGTACTGCTTATGAGAGTTTATCTTCTTCTCAGCAGTCTGTGCTTAAGATTTCCGCTCATGAAGTAAGAGCTCTTTCTACTTCCTGGGCTTATGCTAATAGTGTTGCTATTACAGATTTAATGAAGGCTGCTTATTGGTCTCAGCCATCCACATTTACGAATTTTTATCTCAGAAATATTGAGTCCATTTCTGGAGACCTGCATTGTTTAGGTCCGTTATCTGTTGCTCAGAATGTCGTCCTCTAAACAGTTGCAACTATAGTTATGCAGGCTTTCTGTTCCGGCAGTGACTCCGTCCGGCTGCCCTCTTCGCTCTGGGCTATTTGACCCAGGGCAAGGGGAAGGGGGGGGGGGGGGGGGGCGGGTGTTCCCTTAGGTCACCTGCTTTATAGTGAAAAGCAAGGGAATGCCTCCTCCAAGTCAGTATTTCTGAGTCGCTTCTGGGATGGTTTTAAGGTGTAATATTAATGTTAAAATTCATTCATGTCTTATTTTTAAAGTGTAGCTCGGTGTGAAGCATTTGTATATGTCAAGTGTCAAACGGGCTTTAATATACAATACTCGGACACTTTTAAATGACTATAAAGAGTCTCAATTCTCTGGACTACTTTATTTATTGGCTTACTTTAAAAATAATTAGTATAAGGGATATACTGGATGTTAATAGAGAACATGAATGTTATTGTGCTCAATTATTAAGGGTAGTGTATATTTCTAATTTAATATTAAATAAGAAAGATACATGTAAAGCCTAATACTCCTTTTCTCCTTAAGGGGTTACCTCTTTTACTATATAGTTGAGCTTATTGGATTTTCCTCTATGTCCTAGGCCCTCCAGCCTGTTTACTATTCAGCTAAGTCTGGGTCATTGGTACAGTATAAAAATGTTAAAAATTTTTTAGTAATTTATATATTTTTTATACTTACCAATGACCCAGACGGGGATGGCCCTCCCTGGAGTTGGGAACTCTTGCCTCCCCGCTGAGTACATAGCGCTGACCAGGCACTGCCAGTAAGAATGATAATTGTCGCCAATTTCGGGACGTCTGCGTCACTGCGCATGCGCAGTAGAGGCGTAGTATGGAGGTCCTTTAGGACATGATTTCTTTTTGTTTTGGATGCAAATTTTGGGGATTGGGGGGCAAAATTTGTGTTTGGCCCTGGTTTTGTTAGAGTTAGCACCAACTAAGTCTGGGTCATTGGTAAGTATAAAAAATATATAAATTACTATAAATGTTTTAACTTTTTTACATAACCTTTTTGGGGTTATCTTAAATTTTCAATTTGTGCATCCCTGTGTTTGCTGCTCTCTTTATTTTCAAGTATCGTGGTCTATAGTCCCCTCAAATTGACAGGCCTGGAGTGTTTTCATTTTGAACTCAGTAGAATTTTAGTGCAAGTGACAGATTATCAACATGTTTCTTCTAAACTTAAAGCCTAATTTTCTACTGCAAAATTGTTCTCATTGCAATTTTCGCTATGCCTAAAACAAATTAAAAATCTGTTTCTCAGGCCCTCCTGCATGGTCCTTTTGACTGCATGCTCTCTTTTTAAAACCAATGTAAACTTTAAAAAAATAAAAATTAAATGGTTTATGTCTGATATTTTACCCAAGTTAAAAAGATTGATAAATTTGTCCCTCGAGTGCAAGAAGGCTTTGCAATGCTTTAGCATTGCAGAGCCTTCTTGCTCTCAAGGGACGAAATACACCATCACCCATACCACTTATGAGGCCCAAAGCTTAAACCAAGAACATGAACTTTTGATGGCAAAGAAATAATTACAGAAATAAAAAATAAAATAAAAAAACGATCGTCCGCATGCAATTTTACAAATAATGACCTGAGAAACAAAAGATCTACTTTGTGTGGCCTAAACATTAATATGTTTTATCTCCTATATATGTCTTATCCTATTCTCTGTTTAACTGTTTTCTTCTTAATTTTCATCAACAGAAGCAACAAGAAGGAAGGCTATTAACTTAGTATCTAGAGCGTATTCATCCATAAATGCAGATGATTTTGCCACATTTGTTGGGTTACCTGTCAGTGAAGCAGTTCAAGGTTTGTTTAACAAAAAGTTTTTCAAAAATTGTTGATAAGATTCCATGGTTTGACAAAAAATACAAGCCATTATGGATGTTATGGATAGGTGATGGGCCCAAAATTCTCCAATTCTTCCAAGAATCTTATTCGCGTGAAGTGTGCAATGACTTTGACTGACAGCTGAAATACTACTATAAAAATTTGGCAGTTAAAGTTCAAGTAGAACAATAAATGGGGATTACATTATGCATAGCTCAAGAACGTAATGCCATGACATGATCTTCACTCTTCAAAAATCACTTCATAGATGCTGAGTGATTGTAAAGATATATAAGAACAAGTCTAGAAAGGGAGAAATATTGTAAGATAAATTGGTTATTACTTTCAAGTAAATCATGAAATGCAGGTCAAGTTCGATTTTCACCATTATGGCATTTATTGTTCCAGAGTTATGCCTCTTGAAAAGTCACAAAATGGTAAAATCAGTGGTTTCCGGATGATAACTCTAGTTCACTTTCATGTACGGCCTTATAATTTTGAAGCATTACTTCCTACCATGAAATGTAGGTCAAATTCGATTTTCACCATGATGGCATATACTGTTCCCGAGTTATACACTAGAAATATGACAGAATGGTAAATTGAAAAAACAATTCTTATAGTTTCTTATTAAATGCCCCAGGCATGTCTTATGAAACCTGCTAATACTTTCACCCTCATTAAGCAGTAACCTGTCTTCTAAGGCCAATTTAATCTCCTTCCCAAGGAACTTTTAATGCAGGTTTACTGTGTACTGTTACCCTTTTTCTTCCACATCTTTTTGTATTTTTTTTATATGGCTTGAACCATTTCACAGTTCTGCATTTGAAAAAAATCAGTATGTTGTTTCCATGAATTTGCATTTCAGGGTGTATCTGTTGGCTGTGCCAACTTTTTCCTTTTACTTTTAAAAATTGGACCGGTTGGTTTTTCGATTACAAACGTTTTTTCTCTATTATACTGTCCATGTCTTCTCATCTATAATTGTTTTATTACTGTAAATTGGAGAATTTATACTGACACTCTCCAATAAATTGTAACAACAAATCCATATAAACAACATAACATTTAGCTTCACCTAAATATGAAACACATGCTATGTGAATATGCATGATTACCTTGCTATCAGTTCCTGAGGTCGAAACCCTCTGAAGTGGACAGCATCTGTTTTAACCCTTAAGGGCCTAATTCCAATTTTGATAATTTTTTAATGCAAAGGAGCAGGTGCCCCAACATGCATTGTTTGGTAAACTCAAAACATTTTTTCTAAATACCTTGTCAGTTGTTTCTAGGCAAGTCTTGGCTGCCTCTGTAGGCAGCCAAGACTAAACTAGAAACAACTGCAAAGCCACTGGAGGAAGACTTTCAACGTGTAGCGAAAATTTATAAAAATCTCCAGACCCTAAAGGGTAATGATTGACTATACCTTGATACTTGTGTTGCTGTCATGGAGTAGGCATTGATGGTGAAAGCGACCTCAAATACCAATAAATAACGTATTTGAGGTCGAATGTCTCTTCTTGTTGGAATTATAAAATTTTTACACTGTAAACCAATTTCCCAGACTAGCTGGTGCTTAACTCAAAGTTATTAAGGGCCAAACACAAATTTTGAACCCCCCAATCCCTAAAATTTGCTTTCAAAACCGAAAATTAAAAGTCCTATCTGGCCCTCCATACATTTACTCTCGGTGTATGCGCAGATGTCAGGAAGTGACCGGAATTGGCGCCAACATCATTCTTTGTTTGGCCCTAAAAGTCATCAACAATGAAATGACATCTGTGCTTTAAAATCTCCTTTTTTGAGGATGCCAGATACAAATCAATGCAAGAATTGGTGGATACAAGGTTGTTATTGGATGAAGGAAGTGTTCAACGGTGGTTTTGGACGTTCAGGGCTGTAACTTTATAATATTTATAAAATTATTTTATGTTTCCCAATTTTGGGACATATGCCTGACGTCTTCATTTTTAAAAATTATTATTCCACTGTGTGTTAAGTATTCCTTCACTATCCTTCCATGAACCCTTCCTGTTAAACTCTTAAGCTTTTTGGCTGTCTTTTATTGAAATTTTTTATTAAATTTCTTGGGAGTTTAACATTTATTACAGAATATTATTCTGTTTCTTCCCCAGGGTTACGTCCTCACCCTAGCAGTGTTAGTCTTGCATCTTCTATCCAATGTATCATTTTTTCTTCGTATGAAGATCTAGCTTTGCATTTGATAGCATTTCAATTGGTTCTGATTTTGGGCCTTTTTGTGTGCCTGATGTCTTGTTTACATTGACGTTGTTTACATTATCAACGTCCTCATATTTAGGTAGTTTCTTATATTCTATTACTGTAATATACTGTAGAATACATGGATTATTATTCTGGTAGTGTAGCTCAAAAATTTTTGCATTTTGTCCACACTTAGGCTCTATCGGGATGCCCTTGGTCTCTTCATGTTCCCTTTGGGAACTTGGGTGTTTTTCAAATTTTTTTTTTGTTTACAAAAAATATTTTGAAATTAATTATGATTGTTATTATTCATGTATCTCAGTTATATTGTTGTGGAGTGTGGAGGACTGATATCGACTTTAGTGGATACTCTCCTGCAGACTCTTGTCATTCTTGTGTTGCACTGGGATGACTGATGTTGGAGTCAGGTGTCGCGGTATGTTGTTGGCGATGAGGTTCTGAGGATCAGAGCCTCTTACCACGTTTTAATTCATTCTGTCAGCTTCTATTTCAGAGGAACATGAACATGGTGATGATATTCTGACACCCATCCATGTGTGCTACCGTCGTAGCACTCCATGGAGCATATAGACCTGGCTGCAGTGCTCATTATTGCAAGAGTTAGGGCCTTTGGGTTTTAATCTCTTGCAAGCAGCTAGCTCGACCAGTGAAGCGGTACTCCGTCCGTGGGTGCCGTGATACCGAGTACGTCCATTGTGGTCTAAGAGGTGGATTAGGTAGAACGAGCACTATAATATAAATAGCTCACCCAGCGATGATGGAAATAAGGAGGAAGTCTGCAAGTTCTTGTACTCGGCGAGGTCTGATAGACCACGGGGCTGAGAGGCCCCCCTCTCTAATATAGCAATGTCTGGGGTCAGATGTTGTTTTGAGAAACGTGCACAAGCCGGAGCATATGTCTGCCCTCCACTCGGGACGCTCTGTTTAGTCTGCAGCCGGGGTCGGCTTCAGTCAAGACTTCCTCCTCTATGTTTCACAAGGCCGAAATGAAGTTTTCTGGTTGGAAACTTGCACGAGACAGAGCACATGTCCGCCCGCCTCTCGGGATGCTCCGTCCAGTCTGCATCCAGGGTCGGCTTCAGTCACGGCTTCCTCCGCTACGTTATTTAAGCACACACTACCGCATCCTAGCTACCCAACTTCGGATATCCAGCCTGCTGCACGAAGAAGGAACTACTCTTCCCCCGTGAAGTCGGACCATCCGGTAGCTAGGGAGACGAGGCCTTGATCATCGGGACGCTTGGAGAAAGGATCCGTTTCCGACACACTGTCCCAGGAGCAGCATGCGGCTAAAGAACGGAAATCCGCTGATCCTCAGGCCTTGATGGCGGACTTGCTGTCACAGATTGTGCAACTAATCGCAGCATCCCAGCAAGTGCAGATGCAGCCTCCCACAGACTCAGAATCTGAGCTGTCAGACGGTGCTGGGTCGGTCCAGTCGTCTGTTCGCGCAGATGCAATGGACTGAGATTCGCAACTGATTCTCTCGGATGGTAAAAGGGATAAGGAAGAGGATTATCCTACCCTTTCGGAACAGTACATGGTTGTGATGGCTTTCATCCATCAATAGTACCCTGCTTTTGTTCTGCCGAATCAGAATGCTGCGATGACAAGAGAGAAACTGCTGCCATCGTTAGGCGCAGACTTCATCCGGACAAAGGAGGAAGTCCTTTTCCGGTTCAGTTTATGAAGGTGTCGCAGGCCTTTGGCCATATAGACTATGCCCTATTTATCCTCTTGAGTGCGAGGAAGAAGGCGGTTTCTTATCTTCATTTTCCGTATACATACCGTTTTTTGGACCATGTTCATTTAAAAACGGTCGGGGAAGATGTTCAGAGAGTTCTTCTGCATTTGGATGAGCAGGCCGGGGATCTAGAGGTATCCTTACCTGTATCATTCACTATTCACTCAGACGCAATTGAGACAGCAATTTCTTCAAATAGAGCGAATTTGGACGTTATGTCTTATACAGATCACCTTACAAGAGCTATGGCACAACGTCTCAAGGGAAAGGAATTTTGGGGACGTTCATCCCTCTCTTAAGAGTTCTCTCCAGGGCAATTATGTATACCACGTATAACTCCGCCCTAACAGTGGCTAATCTGGAGTTAATCAGATGTGATGCTGCCCTTGCGTCGTCATCACTGATAAGATGAAAAGGTGAAAAGCTCACTCTGAGTCGCCCCCGATTTTGGACATTTTATGTTTGACGACTAGCTTTCGTCAGTCTGTGAACAAGCTACTAAGAAAGCGTCTAGTGCTCTGCTTTTGAAGTCGGTGTATCAACGACTCGCTTCAGCAGACAAGAGGAAAGGAGGACATTCCAGACAAAAATCCTCAAAAGGAAACTCCTCACGAGAGTACAAGAAACTCTCTTATAATTACTCTGGAGGTCATCAGTATAGCGACTCGGAAAGGGGCGTAGGTCTGATCGGGACTATAGGTCAGATGCCCCTAGGCCAACAAGACGAGGTTTTTCACGGGGAGGACGTGGTTTCTCCACCCGTAAGCCTCGCAGGTCATACAGGTGATGGTTTAGACCTCTATTGCTGGCCAGTTGGTGGAAGGTTATCAAGCTCTGCAAAAAACTGGATAAAAATCCCGGAAGATCAGTGGGTGAGAAGTATAGTCTCGGATGTCATTCCGAGTAAAACCCCACTAACAAGTTGTCCGCGTGGGACAAATCTTCCATTAAATTCTTGCATAAGAGAGTTTCTCCTACCGGAGGAGGTATAAGCTCTCTTTTCATGGAAGCAATGCAGGTCATGGAGAATCAGGATTCTCAAGATTTTTACAGTCACCTGTTCCTCGTACCAAAGCCAGACGGCTCGTTCCGACCGGAAATAATCTTGAGCTGGATAACAAGTTTGTCATGTCTCTAAAAGTTTATTTATGGAAATCATTCAGTCAGTAAAAGCGAGCATTCTAATGATCGGCCTTGTGGCAGTCATAGATCTAAGGATCCGTACTTTCATGTCCTGGTACATCCGGCATTCTAAAAGTACCTGCGGTCCGCCATACAAGGGAAGGTGTACCAGTTCAGAACAATATGCTTTGGTCTGAATCTGGCCCCCTGGGCATTTCACTTGAATAATGAACTCGGTAATGTCTTACTTACTTGCTCATTTGTCTGCAGTAACGTCGGCTTACTTGGACGACCTTCTACAGGGATACGGCAACAGAATTATTCTTCAGAACGATATTCAGAGTCTGCTTCTGTTACTCCGATGTCTCGGTTTCATCATAGACGAGAAAAAGTCGGACCTAGCCTCCGTACAAGTCGTCTATTCACTTGGGATTGAGCTTTGAGACTCACAACAATCTGGTTCACCTGCTGTTACCCAGAGCGAAATTAGTCAGTTGTTATGCTCACTTTTGTCTGCAACCAGATGCATTAATAGTGAGGGAATTGATGCGACTGTTGGAGTTGTGCGGAGCGGCTGTGGATCTCATTCTGATGGGCTGCCTGCGTGCACGTCCCCTCCAGATATTCTTTACTCAGAACTGGAGTGTGAAGACGCTTTCGCTTGAACCAGTATTGTTTTAACAGACCTAGTAAAACAAGGGTTCAATTGGGCAGATATTCAGTGGTTAGCTCAGGGAGTTACGCTGCAACTGCTGGATCCGGCTTTCACGATTATAACGGATGTGAGTCTGACGGGTTGGGGCCTGACCCTAAGTCCCACAGTCTTGAGGCGTCAGGGTCAGACACAAAAACATCAACAAGATAATGTTAATTAGCTAGCGCTACAACATTGGATTCACATAATTATGGACGTCCATGTTCAATTTAGTCGGACAACTCGACAGTAGTAGCGTACATCAGGAACCAGGGTGGAACCCATTCATTTCCGTTATGCCAACTAACAGAGAAGATTTTCCTAATACGTCATCAATCATCATGTTCATCTTTTTTCCATCATATACCGGGTCGTCTGAACGTACGAGCAGACTCACTCTCTCGGAAAGGTCACCTGTTGCAATTGGATTGGACGCTCAACAAGCGAGTATTTGGATAGTTTTGCTACCAGAGAGATCGCCCCATGATAGATCCGTTTGCGACGCACCGGAACAATCAGTTACCATCGTTTGTGTCGCCATGCTTAGACCATTGAGCGCATGCAGTAGACGCTCTGCCGATCTCATGGGGATGGATGGTAGGATACGCATATCCTCCAATTCATTTGATTCAGTAGATTACGTTTAAGATCAAACAGTCTTGTTGTGAATCCTACTAGTAGCACCTCTGTCATCACAGAAACCTTGGTTCAGTCTTCTCAAGTGTCTGTTATGGGATGTTTCCCAGAAGCTTCCTCCACAGGAGGACCTTCTTTATCAGGGGAAGTTTTTGTTCTTCACGTCCTTCTCTGCCCATAGTGGCATAATGGAGTCTGTTAGATGTTAGGTAACCATTGTGGTTCCTATATATATTATTTTATGACTAACACAAGAGCGATTAAGTAATGCGGGTGAGGAGGGTTTGATATGACTTCTAATCCCCCCCCCCCCCCCCAACACACACACACACTCACACACACCGCCAATGTGTTTAGAGGCGATTACCAGACAAGATGTAGTTTTATTCCTGCAATCCTTGTATAAGTTTAAATACATACATGCATTTCTTCACTTTTTGTTTGGCGACTGTTCTATGGCGACCTCATGGGCACATCCACTTTTTAGTTGGATTCGTTTCCTGTGATCAATCGTCTATATGTCATTTTCGAGCGCATATTTCATCATAATTGAATTGCTAGTCTTTGAGTACTTAGGAGGCTGCATAACCAGTTAACTGGTATTCAGATGATTACATGCGGGATTTTAATGCTCATGCGCATAATAATTATTAGGCTGACGCTTTATTGTATATTATGGACCTTTGAAATTATGAATTATTTCAGGGGCGGTCCGTGTCGGAGCCTGTTAATCATACTTACTTCCATTTCTAGATCCAGGTTTCTATTAATGTCGGTACTCATCTCGTATATTCCCTCGCTTAGCTATTGGATAGTACACGTCGGGGAGTGTTGTTACTGGAATTTATTGTACACCTGAATGGGGGTCGCCTGTGGGTTACCTCGGAAGTGTGTTTACTCTCCAGAGATCGGTCATTGTGGTTCGATTGGACATGTGTATGTTATATATTATATCACCGGTTTTCGACCTATCTGCGTACGCCATCTGCGATGTACATTATATAGCGGGCAATATTAATTACCGGGATCGTCGCTATAGCCTTAACTTCTGAAGTGGCGTTAAGCACCATTTATTAATAATAAATTAATACCTGAATGCCTGTTCAACGAATATTTATATTGTTTGTTGGTACCGCTTTTACTGATTCCAGAGCTCTCCCCTCTTTCTTTTTGATGATTCCTTCAAAAGAAAAGGGGGAGGGGGTGATTTTTTACCTCTCCTCTGGCTTGATAGGTACGTAACTATGAGGGAAGCTGTTTTGTCCGTAATTATACCCTGCATACAGCTGGAATTTTATTGTGTATGGCGTATGTTTGTGGGGGATATTCTCTCATTCTCAAATACACCATCCAAATTTTTGGGGCCTAGTCCGGACTAACCTTAAAAATTGGGAACTTGTTACATCCAATTAGCCATAGTCTTCATGCTAAATATACAGGCTCCTTTTGTATGATATGTCTTCTCTATTACTGTATAGAGAGACATACATGTAATTCCTAATAATTTTATTTTCCTTTCACCTTCGATTACAGGATTGGAACTATGTTGATCCACTAATTCTGAAGTCCTAGGCCCTCCACCTTTTTACGATTCAGCTGGTCTGGGCCATTGGTTTACAGTGTAAAAATATTATAAATTTACAGTAATTTGTATATTTTTATACTTACCAATGGCCCAGACGGAGGTGACCCTCCCATGAGTGGGCACTCATACCTCCCCGCTGAATTTTTATGTAGTACTGTCTTCTACAAAGAATGATGTTGGCGCCAATTCCGGTCACTTCCTGATGTCTGCGCATGCGCGGAGAGTAAATGTATGGAGGGCCAGATAGGACTTTTAATTTTCGGTTTTGCAAGCAAATTTGGGGGATTGGGGGGTTCAAAATTTGTGTTTGGCCCTTAATAACTTGGAGTTAAGCACCAGCTAGTCTGGGCCATTGGTAAGTATAAAATATACAAATTACTGTAAATTTATAATTTTTTTAAAATAATACATGTATTCACATCATTCCCCTTCTCTCTTTTCAGCTGCTGAAGCAGAAAAATGGGAAGCAAATCCACAGACAAGGATTATCACACCAAAAGAACCAAGTAAGTTAATGTTTTCTGTACATACTTTGGCCTCTGCTCCATTAAAACAAGGAAAACAGATTGACAGTACAGTTGAATCATGTTCATTGAAGAGCTACTTTGTCAGTGGAACTTATTCAGTTGACAGGCATATTCAATTAACAGAGATATTGTCAATTTCATGTATTCTAGAAATAACCTGAGCATTTATTGTCCGAAGAAAAAAAATTGGGGGGTGGAGGGACTATTAAAATAGCTGTTGTCCATCTGTCCTTACGTCCCCCCCCCCCCTTTGGTTTCCCGATGATAACTTTAGTTATAGTTGACCAAATCAAATGAAATTGGGCATGTTGGTGTATCAGCATAAAATACAGGTGTGGTCTGACAATTTTTGCCAGAGTTATGTTCCTTTTTGACTTTGAAAACTATATTTATTAGTTTCAAACCTATAACTTAAGCTGTAATTGACCCAATCAAATAAAATTTGTTGTGTGGGTGTATCAACATAAAATACAGGTCAAGTTCAAATTGGGATGTAGTTCGACATTGACATTTTTTTCCAGAGTTATGTCCAGACATGTTAACCTCCAGAATAATTTTTCAGGGAACCTGAGGGTGATTTTCAGGGAAATGGGATGGATTTCAGTGAAAAGTTCACGAGGGGACAAAATAAAAGAAAAAACTTGTGAATTTTCAGCTCATGTACCACTATTAACACCAGGCTATATCCAGAACTAGTTGTCAACTATGCTGATGCATTTATGCTATATTAAAAAATCATAAAATAACTGTTGATTTGACCCCCATCCCAGGATCATTCAGGATCCTTTTCTTCATGAGCCCACCCCCCCTGGTTCCTCTTCTTCATGAGCCCCCCCCCCCCCCCCCCCCCCACAACCCCCTCCTTCCCCACCACCACCCACCCACACTGTCCCACAGAGCACCTCCACCTGTGGTTTGCTCTTATCAAAGTCTACTTAGGTAATAATTTCCCAAGTCTGGAAATGTTAACAGGAAAAGATGTCCTAATGTTCAGTTACTTCAAGAACATTAGTACTTAGAAAGTATCTTGATCAAACTTCATGCATGTGGAACGTTTGTGCCCTACACAAAACTTTTCTTTTTATCATTGAAGCATTTTTTTTTAATTCCATTCGAAATTTTCTGGGGACAGATGGCCAACAGTTAACAGTTCTGTAGTCAGCACAACAGAATAAATGTAGTGCTAGAAAATAAGTCTGTTGTGTTTAAATATGCAATCATAATTTTTCGGCATCCTAAGCGACTTTAACCTACTTTTAAACTGTGCTAAATAGTTGTTGTTTACGTTTTGAATTTGGAAAAGGGATGAGAATTAAAGCTATTCTATGAAGGAATAAATAAATATATATTATTTAATTCCTTTTTATGTGTACCCATACTATGTATGGTACACATTATGCCGGCATCCGGGTGACCATCCGTCGTTCGTCCATCCTTTGTCCGTCCGTCTGTCCGTCTGGGCCAACATTGGGGGTTTAGGGGCTACCTCCAAATTAGGGTAGTGTTAGGGTTAGGAGTGGGGTGGGGTTAGGGTTAGGGGTAGCCCCAGAGTAGGGCTTAAGGTTGGGGAGGGTTAGGTCCCAGGGGGGTTAGGGTTGGGGTCAGGGGTGGGATTTTAGTTTTAGTAGCCCCTGAACCGAAAAATAGCTTCTAATCCTATTGGTTTGGCTAGGGTGGGGTTGGGTCAGGGGTGGGGTGGGGGTTAGGGGTAGCCCCAGAGTAGGGCTTAAGGTTGGGGGTTAGGTCCTGGGGGTGGGTGGGGGTTAGGGTCTGGGGTGGGCTTTTAGGGTCAGGGTGGGGTAGGGTTAGGGTGTAGTTTTTGGGTGGAGGGGTGGGGTTAGGGTTAAATATAAGTTCTAGGGTGGAGGGGGTGGGGTTCTGGGTAAAATAAGGTTTTGGACATACAAAATGTTTTTTCGGTAGCCCATCAATCCGTCTGTCCATCCGGCGTCCGTATCCATTTCTTTGGTATTCGATAACTTGAAAAATATTGCTTGGATTGTCAAGTTACTTTGTATTTGTGTTCAGGTTGCTGATGTGCCAAGCTGTATAGTTTTTGGTGTAAATCGGATAATTTGATCCTGAGATATTAACCTTTTATCCTTCAAATTGAAAACTCCTCCAATCCCTTTGGCATTCGATAACTTGAAAAATATTGCTTGGATTGTCTAGTTACTTTATATTTGTGTTCAGGTTACTGATTTGCCGAGCTGTAAAGTTTTTGGTGTAAATCTGATGATTTGATCCCGAGATATTAAACCTTTATCCTTTAAATTGAAAATTCCTCCAATCCCTTTGGCATTCGATAACTTGAAAAATATTGCTTGGATTGTCAGGTTACTTTATATTTATGTTCAGGTTACTGATGTGCCTAGCTGTATAGTTTTTGGTATAAATCGAATAATTTGATCCTGAGATATTAACCCTTTATCCTTCAAATTGAAAATTCCTCCAATCCTTTGGGCATTCACTAACTTAAAAAATATTGCTTGGATTGTCTAGTTACTTTATATTTGTGTTCAGATTACTGATGTGCCGAGCTGTATAGTTTTTGATGTAAATCTGATGATTTGATCCCGAGATATTAACCCTTTTTCCTTCAAATTGAAAATTCCTCCAATTCCTTTGGCATTCGATAACTTGAAAAATATTACTTGGACTGTCAAATTACTTTATATTTGTGTTCAGGTTACTGATGTGCTGAGCTGTATAGTTTTTGGTGTAAATCTGATAATTTAATTGAGATATTAACCCTTTATCCTTCAAATTGAAAATTCCTCCAATCCCTTTGGCATTTGATAACTTGAAAAATATTGCTTGGATTGTCAAGTTACTTTATATTTGTGTTCAGGTTACTGATGTATCAAGCTGTATAGTTTTTGGTGTAAATCTGTTATTTTAATCCTGAGATATTAACCCTTTATCCTTCAAATTGACAATTCCTCCAATCCCTTTGGCATTTGATAACTTGAAAAATATTGCTTGGATTGTCAAGTTACTTTATAATTGTGTTCAGGTTACTGATGTGCTGAGCTGTATAGTTTTTGGTGTAAATCTGATAATTTGATCCGGAGATACTAACCTCCTTTGTCCGTCAAATTGAAAATTCCTCCAATCCCTTTGGCATGATATAACTCAAAAAATATTAATCCGATTGTCATGTTACTTTATATATTTATTCAAGTTACTGATGTGCTGTGCTGTATAGTTTTTATGTAAATCTGATAATTTGCTCCAGAGATATTAACCCTTTATCCATCAAATTAGATACTCCTCCAATCCATTTCTATATGTACCCATACCTTGTATAGTGTACATAATGTCGGCATCCATGGTGGCCCTCCGTCATACAGCTTTCTACTTGTTGCGCGTATGGGTACTCATCTGACGATTTCATCGGCCTATTTTCATATATTTTTATTTCCAAAAACTGCATTTAAATGAAGGTAGAGTTTTCAATTTTTTGAAAGTAAGTCACCTATTTTCACTTCAACACTTGCACATTGATCACGAATCTCCGCAGAAAAAACCCAGAAATAAACATGAACACAGTTGAAATATAGATCATAAAATACCCTTTTCTTAAATAAATTTAACTTAAATCCATATTTTACTGCTTTGTGAGTTTTTACCAGAGTTTGAAATGCATGTGATTTGACTCCAAACGTTTTTAATAAGTTACAACGGGAACGAAATATTTGACTGTTGTTTTCCGTGATTTTTGGTCCAAAACTGATTCCTGTCTGGGAGGCCGGGAACTACACCAAAATTCTGGGATTTTCCCAAGCATTCCGGGAGAGTTAACATGTCTGGTTATGTCCCTTTTTCGACTTCAAAAAATTCAAATCTTTTTTGGGGGGACATGTGGCCGAGCGTCCTTTTATTCTGTTATACCTTGTTTGACAGTGATCGTGGAGCTCTGTCTAGCACAATAAATAAGATTAAATGCCTGTATTGAAAGTACTGAGGGGAAATGGGTCTATAAACACAGGGAATTTGGTGACTGTCAGGGTAAATTTCTCGTAATATTACAAGATTTTGTATTCAATTAACCCTTAAATCCTCAGATTTATTTTTATGATATAACTACCATATATACACGTACACAGCTGCAGATGACTTCACAGTTGGAGATGACTGACCAGTATTTCTAATTAGAAGCACCTGATATGTTAACTGTCTGCATTCTGATGTCAAAATGGCCAAATTTTCAGCAGCAAATATTTGTAATAATCAAGTTTGATATTTAACCAAATATACCTTGTTTGAAAGAGTTCAGTGAGCTCTGTCAAATAACATATAATTGGTTAAAGTCATATTTAACTCTTTGCATGTTGCTGGCAGATATCCCTGCCCAGCACAGAATTTCTCTTGTCACTGAAATCAATATTATTTGAGCACATTTAATCACATTTTCCATCCATAAACTGAATGGATTTTTTCACCAGTGATTTCTTTTGTTATATTTAGATTAATTTTTCCTCCAATCTAGACATGGCTGCTTCAAAGCAATCCTGACTAGATTTGATGAAAAATGTCTTGAAAATACTCAGCAGGTTAAGAGTTAAACAAGTGAAAAACAGAGTTATTGGCGAAAAGTCTGTTCCACTACTAGAATGTTAGGGGTTACAATACTGTCATGATAAATGCAGCCTAGTGGTAGAGTTCTCTAGGAAAAATACACTTGTGGGCACCTTTTTCAAAGCAATGTAAGAAAAAGAGTTTTGGAGCTCTGTGGGAACCTAAGGGTTAACAGGAGCTTACTCCATAAACTATGTGAAATTAACAGGTCAAATTTGTACTGAAGGTATGGTAAATGGTTTGTGTTTGGTAGCATATATATTCAATTAAAAGCATTATTCAGTTAAGAGATATCCAATTAAGTGTGCACCGCTGTATTTGTGAACTGGATTTGTTTCAAAACACATTTATGATAATTAAATACTAGCCTGCAGCTGTATTTCATTGAGACACCAAGTAGCTTCAGTCAAGACTTAACTGAATACAAAACCTAATAGAAACCATTGTCATGCCAGATGTGTTGAGAATCCTTTTTGTAAAGAAAAGACTCTGAAATATAGTATTTTTATACTGTACCAATGACCCAGACATCGCTGGTGCTAACTCTTAAAATATAGGGCCAAACACAAATTTTGCCCCCCAATCCCCAAAATTTGCATCTAAAACCAAAGAAAACATGTCCTGAATGGCCCTCCACACTTCACCTCTACTGCGCATGCGCAGTGTCAAGGACGTTCCGAAATTGGCGCCATTAATCATTCTAAGTTTGGCCCTTCATCAGTTAACATCTGACTGATCTTTGTGCTTGTAAATCTCAGTTTAAATGATGCCAGACACATAAATATTAGTGAAATGGTGATTCTAAGGAGGATAGAGAAGGAGGAGAGGAAAAATGTGTGACAGAATATTATCAGGGCTGTAACTTAAAATTTTTTAATGAAATTATGTTAAGTTACCTATTTTCAAGGCAGCAGCCATTTTGTTGTCATTCTGATTATTTAGTTACACTGATTTTTCAGTGTTTTCCTCTCTCCCTGTCCTTTAAGTCCCCCCTTGCTATTCTCCCATGCTTTTGGCATAGTTTTTGTAATTATTATTACTAAATTTTCTTGGGAGTTTTAGCTGTATAACAGAATGAATTCTGTTCTTTTCCCCATGTTTACGTCTTCACCTACGGGTGGTTAGGCGTTGTGTTCTGCATCTACCATCTGATGTTCTGCAGTTTCTTCCCTGGAAGTCTCTGTTCTGCATCAGATAGTGTATTTTTGGTAACTGATTCCGGGCCTGGGTGCCTGGAGTCTTATTTTAGTGTTTTTACATTCATTGTTTACATTTACAACAGCCCTCTGTGTGAGGGGGGGATTTCTGGAAAATAATATCTTGATGTTATTTTAATCATAACTAGATACTTTATTATTGTTTGTAAGTGTTGAATAAATTGTTTAAAATATTTTTAAAATTTTTGTCCACACTTAGGCTTGGGATCCATTGGGGCTCAACGTTACTTTTCAGAAACTTGGGCTGTTCTGAAAAAATATTTTTTCAAAATATTTTGATTTCAATTATTTTTTCTATATTAATGGATCATATTATTATTATGTATTTTGATTGCCAGGGGTTAGTGCGAGTACCAGGACTTGTTTTCTTTTCACATTGAAAAGATTTTGATCAATTGTAATAAGAGGAAGTCTTCCTCTGACTTTATAATCATTCTATATGTGGTCAGTGTACTCGCATTAACTCCTGTTCTGTATCGTATGATTTCGATGACAGTATGGGAAGCGTATGTCACGGTATGTTAGTGGGGAATTGGACACTCCGGTCCTTTCCCCGCAGGGTCACTCTACTTTATCAATTTCTATTTCAGACGATCAAGATTAGGGTGATGTATCTGTGATGTCTTCCAACAGTGTGCCTCCGTCGTCACAATTAATGAAGGGCTAGCGGAAAAGTGCTCATGTAAATACGCCAATTGCCTAAGAGGACCCTAGTAGGTTCGACGGCCTTTGACGTCCGCTAGCTCGCCCGGTGTAGCATCGATTCATCGAATGGTTCGGCAGCCGGGTTCGTCCGTTGCGGTCTAGAAGGAATTTTGGGGTGATGCGAGCACTATAAATCAACCAAATGCACACCCAGTGACGGCGGATTAGAGGGAGAACGGAGGAAGCCTTTTAGTCCGGTTCATAGCTTGTTCTGGTCCATCCGGACGGCGAGCGAGAGAGGCCCCTCTCTCGTACAACAACATCTGGCCCCAGATGTTGCGGTACAAAATGTTTCGCATTCGGAGCATACGTCCGTCGCTCGGGACGCTCCGACATATAGTCAGTCCGGAGTAGACTGTCAATAAGGCTTCCTCATTCTCATGGTAGCGCACACGACCGCTCTTGGCTACGTGACCTCGGATATCCAGTCAGCTTCGCCAGTTAGAGAATCATCGGTGACCAGGTCACACCACCCGGTAGCCAGGGACACGAGGCCTGCAGACTCCGGACGTTCGCATAGGAAGTGTGCGGGAGTCAACGTGCACGGAGCTTCCGGCGGCAATGCATCGTAAGACCGCTACTGCACAGGCCTCGGGAACGGACGTGCTTTCCTAAATAGCACAGTTTATCGCAGCATCCCAGCATCAACTGAATCTGTCGCATATTTTTTATCCGACGATGCTGGGTCGGGACGCTCCGCGGAAGCGGGTACGGACGTCCGAAAATTTCATCCGGTCTGACGGGATACCGAAAGGGATTTTGGAGGATTCAAGCTTTCCCTTTCGGAACAACATATGCTGTTGTGTATGTCATCTGACTTGATTTTCTACAGCTTCTTTCGTCGGACCAGAATGCTGCGATGCCGGATAAGAAACTGATAGCGTCGGTGGACTTAGAAATTTTTGGTTCGATTCAGGGACATCGTCCCTCAGTTCCGACATAGTCCAATAATGTCACACAAACTTTCGAATTATTGAACGAATCTATATATATTATTATTATATGCTTGCTATAACCAAGCATTTCTGGTTTCTTGTTCGCAAAGTTACGGAGATGTCTTTCAAAAGTTTGCCCCTGTCGTCATAGTTAATGAGGAGCTAGCGGCAATAAGTGCTCATGGAATATGTCTATCGCCTAAGAGATCCCTTGTAGGATCGACGGAGTGACATTCGCTAGCTCACCCGGTGTAGCGTGCATTCATCGAATGGTTCGGCTCCTGGGTTCGTCCGTTGCGGTCTAGGAAGGAGATTTGGGTGATGCGAGCACTTTATTTACTTTAGTACTCACCCAGTGACGGCAGATTGAGGTCAGATCGGAGGAAGCCTGTTAGTCCGGTTCCTGGCTTGTCCAGGTCCGTCCGGTCTGTGAGCGAGAGAGGTCCCTCTCTCGTCCAACAACATAGGGGACCGCATGTTGTGGTTCAGATATTTTACATTCGGAGCATATGTCTGTCGGTCGGGACGCTCCGTTATATTGACAGTCCGAGAGACTGTCCATAATGCTTCCTCATCCTCACAGCAGGGCACACGACCGCACATTGGCTACGTGACCTCGAGTATCCGATCAGTTTCGTCATTCAGTGATTCCACGGCGAATAGGTCACGCCATCCGGTAGCCAAGGGACATGAGGCCTATACACTCCGTTCACTCGCATATTGGTAGTATGCACGGGGTAACGTTCACGGAGCTTCCAGCAGCAATGCATTGTAGGACCGCTTCTCCTCAGGCCTCAGTGACGAGTTAGCACAGTTGTTTCGCAGCATCCCAGCAATCGACAGTTTCTTGGTCGAATCAGGAATTATTCGACGACGCTGGGTCGGTGCGGTCCGCGGTTGCATCAGGTACGGATGACCGAACGCTTATAGGGTCCGACAGGATGGCGAAAGGGATTCGAAAGATTTCGAGTTTTCCCTTTCGTAGTATCGGAAGCTGCCATTCATATCTTCTGGCATTATCTTCCAGTGATTGTTATTTCGGACTACATTGCTGCGATGTTGGATAAGAGACTTATAGCGTCATTGGACACGGAATTTTGGATCGGTTCAGGGACATTGTCCCTGACTTACCGACGCAGTCCAATATTTTCATTACAACATGTGTTTTATTTTTCGACGCTATATATGCATACAAGCCTGCTACCAAGCATGATAGTTTAGTTTCTTGTCCGTGTTGCTCATTTCTGCCGTTTTATCATTTATACGAATAATTTATTTTGGCAGAGCAGGGCATACCGAGAGTTCATATGCGTCTAGACGGTGTGGTTAAAGACTGGAAATATTCTTTTTTGCCGTCTATGTCTTTTCCAACCACAATGTTGGAAACGACAATGATGTCTAGTAGACTTAACTAGACGCTTTATCATACGTAATCCACCTTACTGAGGCGTTATCATTACGTCTTCAAGAAAAGATTTACGGGATATTATTCTCAATGTAATTTCTTTTGAGGGCAGTAGTTTGTTCACATATAACTCCGCCCTTCAGTGGCTGATTGGAGTTGGTTAGACGTGACGCAGCCCTAGCTACATCCACGCACGTGGATAGTAAGGTTAAGAACTCTCTCAGAGTCGCTTCGTTCTCGGACAAGCTTCTCTTCGACGGCAACTTTTCAGCAATCCATGAATTGCTCGATTTACACGTTCTCTTGTCTATCTAGTGTTACAAGAGATTCAGACTGGGGCAAACATTCGGTGGTTGACTCAGAGAGTGCCACTGCAGTTGCCGGACCCAAGTGTTGTAGTTATGACGGTTGCCAGTCAAACAGATTGGGATATAATATTGATCCCAACGGATTCGAGTGCCAGGGTCTTTGGGTTCCGCAGTCTCTAAGCAACCAATTATCTTCCGCGGAATAATGTTTTTTAGGCTTGCTTTATGTCATTGCATGAACATTATTCAGAAACGCATGTCCAAATCCTGTCCGTTAATTCGACAGTAGTGGCGTATATCCGGAACCAGGGAGGCACTCATTCGTTTCCTTTATTCAATTTAATGGAAAGAATCCGTCTGTTGGTTATAGTACACCAAGTTCTGTTTTGGTCCGTCACATTCCGGGTCGTCTGATTGTTTTACCGGACTCCCGTTCACTTAGGGGTCCTTTGTTGCCGTCAGAATGGACTCTCAACAAACAAGTATTCAATCAGATTTGCTATCTATGAGAGCGCCCAATGATGATTTATTTACGACACAGCTTGCTAATCAATTGCAGACGTATGTGTTGGCTTGTCCGGATCTCTGAGCTAATGTTGTTAACGCTCTATTGATCTAATAGGACGGAATGATAGGATACGCGTATCCTCCGGCACTGTTGTTTCAGCAGGTATTGCTAAGATAAACAACCACAATACATTTCTGTTGATAGCATCTCTATCTTCACAGAGACCGTGGGTAATTTACTCTGTTGTCTACTGTGGGACTTAACGTGAAATCTTCCTCAATGAGAGGATCTTTTTTCGCTGGGTAAATCGTGTCATCTTTATCACAACCCGCAAGGTCGCAACCTTCACGTATTCCGTTGTGTGGTCCGTATTGCATTGTAAGCATTGTACTGGACGAGCTTTGGACGCGATTTCTTACTATAGGAGATCCTCTTCTTCGCTATTCTATGCGACTAAAGTGGAGGCTCTTCCGTCGTTGGTGTAGGGATCATTATGTTCATATTGTTGATCCCTCCATACTACTCATTGCAACTTTTTAGTATACTTGTTTGACAAGATCTACTGCAGCCTGTTATTATTAAGGTTATAGGTTTATGTTACCTCATACCTATGCACTCTATGATAGTTTACAATTGAGTCTTATGTCTCTTTATCTAAGTCAGTTAGTAACTTTTTGATAAATAGACTTAGAATCTTTAGATTAAATTCCTATATGGAATTTAACTTCGGTTCTTATTTAGCTAAGTAATCATTTGAGCCTCTGGAAACAGTAGTTTTCAAATTCTGACCTTTTAGACAGTAATTCTGTTGGCTTCTCTTTTACTGAAGAGTCAGTGAGTTTCATGCACTATCGATGGATGATTTTCACTTTCGTAGTTTTGGAATCACTACTTCCTTTACTATTTAGGTTGGATTTTTGCATAAGAGTTAGGCTCCTAATATCCGGAACCTATTGTTTTTAAGGTCCTTCCGTCTTCGTACGGGCATAGGCCTTTACTCTGTCCGGTTAGAGTTTATGCATTTATAAACAGATATCTGTTTATTACTACGGGCGTAAGCTTCTTCTGTCTTTGATGCCCAATAGAAGGACGTTACGCTCCATTCTATTGCTAATGGATTCAATTAACTATTGGTACTGCTTATGGTTTATCATTGACTCAGCAGTTGTGCTTAAGATTTCAGCTCATGAAGTAAGAGTTCTTCTACATCTTGGGCTTACATTAATAGTGTCGCTATTATAGATTTTTGAAGGCTGCTCATTGCGCTCAGCCATCCACATTCATGAATTTTTATCTCAGAAATATCGAGTCCATTTCTGTAGGCCTCTATTGTTAGGTCTATTATCTACTGCTCAGAATGTCATTCACTTAACAGTTGCTACTATAGCTAGGTAGGCTGTCTGTTTCGGCAGTGACTCCGTTCTGCTGCCCTCTTCGCTCTGGGCTATTTGACCCAGGGCAAGAAAAAGGGGGGGGGGGAGGGTGTTCCCTTGGGTCACCTGTTTTACTATGAAAACAAGGGGATACCTCCTCCGGAGTTAGTAATTCTGAGCTGTTATTGGGATGGTTGTTTAGTGAGAAGTTTATGTTTTAAAAATTCATTCAAGTCTTAGTTTTTAAAGTATAGTTTTTGAATATAGCACGTGTCAACGGACATGATTATGCATTCCTCAGACACTTTTAAGGAGTATAAGAGTCTCTATTCTCTAGACTTACTTTATTTATTGGCTTACTTTAAAAATTATTAGTATAAGATTATATTGGATATTAATAGAGTACATGGATGTATGTTGCTCAATTTTGGAAGGTGTTGTTTCTTTCTAATTTATCATAAATAAGAAAGATACATGTAAGGCCTATTACTTCTTTTTCCCTAGAGGGGATGACTCTATTTTATATTACTGAGCGTATTCCATCTTGCTCTATGTCCTTGGCCCTCCAGCCTTTTTACTATTCAGCTATGTCTGGGTCATTGGTTCAGTATAAAAATGTTAAAAAATTTATAGTAATTTCTATATTTTTTATACTTACCAATGACCCAGACGGGGATGGCCCTCCCAGAAGTTGGGAACTCTTGCCTCCCCGCTGAGTGCATAGCGCTTACCAGGCACTGGTTATTAGAATGATTAATGGCGCCAATTTCGGAACGTCCTTGACACTGCGCATGCGCAGTAGAGGTGAAGTGTGGAGGGCCATTCAGGACATGTTTTCTTTGGTTTTAGATGCAAATTTTGGGGATTGGGGGGCAAAATTTGTGTTTGGCCCTATATTTTAAGAGTTAGCACCAGCTATGTCTGGGTCATTGGTAAGTATAAAAAATATAGAAATTACTATAAATTTTTTAACTTTTCGCTCAACTTGATGAAGTCAAGCTGAGCTATTGCTGTCACTTCTCATCCGTCGGCGTACATACATACATCCACAGTTTCCTTTGGCACACAGCACAGGTCGCATTTATGATTGGATCGCTTTGAAACTGGATGGTATGCTTGTTTGGGATGACCTCTAGATGGGAGCTATCGATTTTCTTCCATTTCCGGCAAAAAATGTTGCTGCTGGCAATGACCTTTGAACTTAGTTTAGTTAGGCATCAATATTTCCCTTTGACACACCCTACAGGGCGCTTTTATGATCGGATCCTTTTGAAACCTGGCATGCTTGTTTGAGGTGACCTCAGGAGGGTACCTATCGATTATCTTCCATTTCTGGTGAAAAATGTTTTCCCTGGCAACGACCTTTGAACTTAGCTTAGTTAGGCATCAATATTTCCCTTTGGCACATCCTACAGGGATCAGATCACTTCGAAACCTGGTATGCTCGTTTGTGGTGACCTCTAGATGGGAGCTGTCAATTTTCTTCCATTTCTGTCAAAAAATGTTGCTGTTACGACCTTTGAACTTAGTTTAGTCACAGGGATTTTTCTACCCTTTTTGGGAAAGGGTCCAGGGGCCTTTCCAGTTGGGAAAATTAGTGTCGCGGGGGTCAAAATTGGGAATTTATGTGAGCGACTGGCGACAAAAATAAATGAACTTACCAGCATGTTATCCTGGTGAGAAATCAATGTTTTAGTGAGTGATTATACGCGCCCCAACTTACCTGGTTGGTGGTGACGGTCGGTGGGAGCACTACCCCCTCTTTTTCCAGGGATTCACCTGTCTAATGATTATGTCCTCACACATGACTTCCTATAAGAAAACTTGTACTTTATCTTAAACTACTCAACAGAATAACAGAACTTGAAACTGGTTTTTGATCTCAAATAATGTAATTACTGTCTATTATTTAAATAAAATTTAAATGAACAAAAAACACAACACTTGTGATGTTGTCTGTTAATCTGCAGGTCCCAACTCAATGTCATTGCTACTTACTTAGTAACAGTGAGTGTGTGTTACTGTAGGAAATGTTGGATTAGTAATTTACACAACTGTTCCGAATTCAGGTGAAAGGTAAGTTGCATTGTGAACTTCACAATGTAACTTTCCTATCACCTGAATTCTTGAACTCATCTATGATCCAATCTACGTCTGTCTGGTTTAGTGTGGGTGGCCCTGAGCATATTCGCATGAGACTATCAAGTCTGTCTTGTCCCAGTCTGTTGCGCAGTGGAGTGCACAATAGATTCATCAAAGAAAATGACCTCTCTACAGAAGCTGTAGATGCTGGTATAATTAAACTGTATCTCAACAGTTTCATCATGATTGGAAACATATTTTGCAGAACTGAGTCATTTTTCAATTCATTGTAGAGTTTTTTTGGAACATCGATTTTTTTTTTATTTTTCAATGAGAACATTTGTGACTTGAACATTGTGTATTCCGTAATGGCACTTTGCTTCAAAAATTCAGGGTCAGCCTTGATTGAGTGTCCCCCAAACACATCAGTGGCACAAGAGCCATAAAATGTAGCAAGCACATCCATTTCTTTAGACATGTGGTCAGGTAGGTCTACTGCATTTAGGGGCAGCTGTCTAGTGTCAAGTGCAGAGAAAGCATCCAACTCTGGGGAAACTTTGAAAGCCATTTTCACCTCCTCAATAAGAGCATGAACAAATGGAATTCCGATTTTCTCAAGAAACGTTTCTGGAGTTGTATTTCCGCTCTCTGATCGCCTTCGCTGGGCTAGGTCTGTTCGATCATTTATTTCCTCAAACATAACAGTACATTTAGAAAAATATAGTGACACCTTCACCTTATCCATTTCAAGGTCATGTATCAATTCATGAAGTTCATCTGTACATTTTTCAACATGGTGTGCCACTCTGTTGAAGTCCACATATTGTCCTTGGAGATAGGAACTTAAAACCTGCAATGGTTTCAAAACATCGCACAACATTAAAATCATGGCCAGTACTGGCTTCTTCATGAGTACCTGGCGAATTCCATAAACTTCTGGCTCAGACTTGTTTGCATAAATCTGATCAAGTGCGTCAATGATTACAGCATATCTGTTCACCACTCTTACACAAGCACCATGGTGTGAGAGCCATCTAGTGGGCACTGCACGAATCATAGTGTAGGTTTTCTCACCATACACCTGTTGAAGTTCTTTGAGAACATGAAATCACTGTGGAGAATACTCAAACAACTTCCATAATGACATGAGGGCATTGTCTAGTTCAGTCATTATTTTAAACTCAGGTTTGACAATCAAGTGCTTGATGCACAAAGCTAGTCTATGGTTCCTACAGTTAATGTAGATTGAATGTGGTGCAACATGTCTTATACGTTTCTGCAAACCCGACTTCTCCCCAGACATAGTGTTGGTTCCATCCAAAGCCACAAATTTAACTTTCTTAATATCAACACCTTTAGCAATAAAAAATTGCAGAATGTAGTCCAGTAAACTTTTAGCATCAGTCCGACCCACCTCCACTAATCCAACATACTTCTCAGTGAAGTCTCCATCACACTCCCACTTGCACAGAATTGACAGTTGAGTTCTGTTACTTTCATCTGTTGATTCGTCTGTTAAGAGGGAGAACTCAGTTGCATTTCTGAGTGAATTCAATGTTTGATGTTCAAGCCTGGCGCTAATACAGGTAAGTAGTTCAGTAGCTGTACTGGATGACAGGTAAGTTACCTCTGGATTTTCATTTTGAAGTTCTTCTATACCAGGAACACCAACTTGTTTCAGAAACATAACTAAGTCCTCGAGATTCTCACTCGCAGCCCATTTCTTCCTAACTAGAAAGTACTCAGCTTGAATTATTTTAGAAATGTAATTACGATTTGCCAATCTTTTCTGTTCATCCTTTTCTACATTTGCTTTTACAACTTTATCCCATAACTTGAGTAAAGCCCTTGGTTTTTCACTGCTGCTTTGTTTTCGTGTTTGAAATATATGCAGAGTCTTTTGGTGGCGTTCACTACAGTCATGTTTGTCCAACTTTCTGCTAGGGTGGGAGCCCAGAAGAACACCTTGTTCTACGAATGCACGTGACAATCCTGGTGTTAGTATTGGTGCGAACAGTTCACAATACTTGCAGATATAGCCTTGTTTTGTCATATTGTAATACAACCATTTATACTCGGATTCGTATTTCATGCTGTCTCTTGTCCAATCTGTGGGCTATTTCATTATCGTAGTCCGAGTCAGATTCACTATTATCGCGATCGGCTGAATCAGTTTGTATGCTGCCAGTACTTTCAGTTTTTGAACTTTCTGCTGTTGGAACGTCATCGCGATTGATACATGTACCTTCATTTAATGCACGGCATAAATCACTAGAAGACGTGCTCTGTGCATTTAAATTGCGCGATTCCGATTTATTATTAACATCTTCGGAACATTCTGACCACCCCTTGCGTAAAAACTTCTTGATCGATTGGCAGTTAGCTTCTGTTTCCTTCATAACCCTTTTTTGGTAGTATTTTGAATTGTGTGACATCGTGAATATCAACAAACTTTCACAAAATGGAAGTGCAGTTTACATGTTGATTGCCACAGAGCCGCGTCAACCGTCCCCTGGTCGAAGCGAGCCCTGGTCGAACTGCCCCAAGAAAAATTCAGTCAGCAGGAGTATCAGACCTGTGTTCAGTTTGGGTAAAATAAATTGGGACAGTTCGGCCAGGGAACAATTTGGGATCAGTCAGCAGGAGTGTCAGACCTGGGGGACGGATGGGTAAAATAATTGAGGACGGTTCGACCTGGGGACGATTCGGGGTTTCATGATATCAAGTTGCAAGAGTATCAGACTGGGGAGCGGTTTGGATAAAATACAGGTTATCTGACTCGATTTCAGACGAAAACGGAACTTAAAAATCGGTACCGTGGTTCAAGAAACACACGGTAACAAAAGTTAGGTACCGTTCGTGAACAGTTATGGTTTACAGCAATGCAGTTTGTCACTTTCCTTCGCTCACTGCGAGTCGTTCAATTATCATTGCTGCACATCAAGGGAGTTAATTTCGATCGCCGACATCCAGGAAAACATTGTCAATACGGTTTCAAATCAACAGAAGTGAATGCCAATCGCACTGAAACAATTCACATTCGGAAGCCCACTGCTGAATATTCGGTCCTTGTCAGTTATAAACAATCAACTGGTCACACAGAAATGAATTCCTAACTGGAGTCAATTGGGAATTTTTTAGAGCAAATTGGGAAAAAAGAGACTATTTTCGATTGGGAATGAGGCCGATTATCGGCCCCTCTCGTCGGTAAAAAAAACCCCTGAGTCAGGCATTAATATATTCCTTTGGCCTGCCCTACAGGGCTCATTTATGACTGGATCGCTTTGAAACTTGGTATGCTTGTTTGGGGTGCCCTCTAGACGAGAGGTATCAATTTTCTTCCATTTCCGTCAAAAAACGTTGCTGTTGGCAATGACCTTTGATGAACTTAGTTTAGTTAAACATCAATATTTCCCTTTGGCGTACTCTAGGGCACAGGGCACATTTATGATCTGATTGCTTTAAAACCTTTTATGCTTGTTTGGGGTGATCTCTAGTTGGGAGCTATCAATTTTCTTCTATTTCTGTCAATAAATGTTGTCGTTAACGCCAACCTTTAAATGCCAACCTTTGAACTTAGTACAGTAACATCCAGTTTGCACTACCTGCAGGCAATATTTATGAATTTCCATCAAAGAAAAAAGAAAATAAAACACTGCCACTAGCAACGATCTGCAAACTTAGTACATTCATTGTTGGGTTGTTTTGAAACTTGGTATGCTTATTCAGTGTGTCCAAGATAGAATTATCAATTTTCTTTTCATTTCCATAAAAAACTGTTGCTGTTAGCAACAACCTTTGAGTTTAGTGCATTTTTGCTTCATCATTCTTCTTTGTCATGGCCTACAGAGTGCATTTATGATAGGATTGTTTTTGAACTTTGTGTGCTCATTGGGCGAGACCTCCAGATAAGAGCTATTGATTAGGATTCATTCCTGTGAAAAAGGTTGCCATTTACAATTCACTTTAAACTTACTGCATTTGTGTATCAGCATTCTTCTATCAGCAAGCCACACAGTTTATTTAAATTTAAAAATGTATGGATTACTCTGACTTTGTGCATGCACAATGCTGTTATGTTGAAGTTTCACCAAATAACATTGGAACCAATGATCTTCAATTTTGCCATTGCACTTATAACTTACCAATTTCAAGTTTGTCAAGTTGAGCTACAGTGTCATTGACACTTTCATTATTACCTGCTAAGGATAAAAGAAGGCCTTTTTGAAGTGAAACCAAAATGCTGACCTTCCAATTGGGTTATTTATGCTGCTGGCTGAATTACTATGTTAAGGAATGAAACTGCCTTGTTATTCATTGGTAAATGTGGATTTCAGAAAACAATGATTTAACTTATGGATTTTTTTTTCAGGCCTGCCACCAGATATACCAATGCCTAATGAACAACAGCTGTCTGTACTTACAGATTATGTAGCATTTCTTGAAAACTGACTGTTGTTGGAAAAGGTAAGAGAAATTAGTGAATCAGCAACAAATTCTTTAACATTATGACTGGAACACAGAAGCAGTGTCAGATCACCTGCTGACATAGAAGATGTGTGTCTGAACACTGCATGAAAGTAGAAAAATATTTATCACAGCACACAAATGTTGTGGCCAGGCCTTCTCGACGTGGTACTGCAATAGTTGTCCCCCAAAAATTGTTTTCGGGAGACTATTAAAATAGCCGGTGTCCGTCTGTCCATTCGTCCATGTATCCATGCATCTGTGCATGTGTCACACTTCGGTTTCCTGATAATAACTTTAGTTACAGTTGGCCAAATCAAATGAAATTTGGTTTGTCGGTGCATCAATATAAAATACAGGTCAATTTCGAATCGAGGTGTGGTCCAACAATTTTTGCCTGAGTTTTGCCCCTTTTTCTACTTCAAAAATTCATTTTTATCTTGACTTGACAAAGTCTAGATAAGCTACCCATAGGTTATGACCATTCTTTGGAACGAGCTCGACTGTATTGCCATCACGCGTGTGGAAGTCTGTTAGTCTGTGAGTCTGTTCACATTTCCCTTTAGCACAGGCTACACCCCGTAGTTCTTGTCTGATTGTCACAAAATTTCATATGCAGGTTTGAGGTCATGTCTAGATGAGAACATCCCATTTTGGTCGCAATCGGTCAACTGTGATGGCTTAAGTTATTGTTGGCCAAATCAAATGAAATTTGATATGTAGGTGTATCAACATAAAATACTTGACAAGTTCGAAAACGGGGCGCGGTCCGACAATTTTTGCCAGAGTTATGCCCCTTTTTTGACTTCAAAATTCATTTTTGTTTGGTTTCCTGACGATAACTCAAGTTATAGCTGACCAAATGAAATGAAATTTGATATGTAGGTGTATCAACATAAAATACAGGTCAAGTGCGAATCGGGGTGTGGTCTGGCAATTTTTCTGGAATTATGACCCTTTTTCAACTTCGAAAAATTTTTTTGGGGAGGGGGGGGTGGAGGGGTTTCCCGATGATAACTTTAGTTCTTGGTGACTGATTCAGATAAAATTTGGTATACAGGTGTATCAACATAAACCACAGGTCAAGTTCAAACCGGTATTTAGTCCAACATTGTTTGAAAGAGTTATGTCCTTTTTCGACATCGAAAAATTGAATTTTTTTCAAATACCTCAAATTGCACACTTTTTCGGGGGGCATGTGGCCAGGTGGCCTTTTATTTTCTCCAGTTACTTAGATATATTGACATCCCCCTCCATCTCCCAGAGATTTTACGATTTTTTTGCAGGATCTGGTTATGGGCCTGTTCCCCAAAACATTTCAGTCTACTTTTCCCCCAGCCATAAATTTCCAACTCCCCAACATAAGGCCTCACAAAGTAGATCTTCTGTTTCTCGGGCCATTTTTTGTAAAATTGCTTGTGGGCGAGCATTTTTTTTATTTTTGTAATTATTTCTTTGCCATTAAAAAGTTAATGTTCTTGGTTTGTTTTATGTTTTAGGCCCCATAATCTACAGAATAGCATGGGTGGTGGTGTATTACGTCCCTTGAGTGGAAGAAGGCTTTGCAATGCCTGAGAAACAGATATTTTTATACTGTACCAATGACCCAGACTTAGCTGGTGCTAACTCTAACAAAACCAGGGCCAAACCCAAATTTTGCCCCCCAATCCCCAAAATTTGCATCCAAAACAAAAAGAAATCATGTCCTAAAGGACCTCCATACTACGCCTCTACTGCGCATGCGCAGTGACGCAGACGTCCCGAAATTGGCGCCAATTATCATTCTCTGTTTGGCCCTTCATCAGTCAACATCTCACTGATCTTTGTGCTTGTAAATCTCAGTTTAAAGGATGCCAGACACGTAATTTTTGGAGAAAATGTGATTCTAAGGAGGATAGAAGGAGGAGAGGAAAAAGAAGTGACAAAAAATAATCAGGGCTGTACTTAAAATTTTTTGATGAAATTATGTTAAGTTGCCTATTTTCGAGGCATGGGCCTCTTGTTGTCATTCTTGCTAAATGTTGCACTGCTTATTCAGTGTTTCCTCTCCCCTAGCCTTCTAAAGTCCCCCCTTGCAATTCTCCCATGCTTTTGGCATATTTTTGAGAAAGTTCATTTCTAAAATTTCCTGGGAGAGTTGCTTGGTTACAGAAGTTTTTCTGTTATTTTCCCCATAGTTACGTTTTCACCCGTGGGTGTATAACGTTGTGTTCTGCATCTTCCATCTGATGTTCTGCAGATTCTCCCCTGGGAGTCTCTGTTTTGCATCAGATAGAGTGTAATTTTGATGACTGATTCCGGGCCAGTTTTTTCAGTGCCTGGAGTCATGTTTTCTGGTGTTTTACACTGTTTGTTTACATTGGCAACAGCCTTTTTTGAGGGGGGCTGTTTGCCTTTGCTGTAGTTTATCTCACTATAAGATACATTTATATTATCCGTAAGTGTCTCATTAATTATTTAATATAAATTTAAAATTTTTGACTACACTTTGCCATCGGATCCATCGGGGCTCAACGTTACTTTTCAGCAACTTGGGCTTCACTGAAAAAATATTTTTTCAAAATTATTTTGATTTGCAATTGTTTTTTCATTTATTAATGGATCATGTTATTATGTATCTTTGTGTCAGGGGTTTTTGCGAGTAACTAGGACTTGTTGTTGTCCTTTCACAATGAAGGGACATTGTTCAAATTGTAATAGGAAGAAATCTTCCTCTGACTTTCATGATCATTGTATTAATTGTAGTCAGTGTTCTCGCATTAATCCCTGTCCTATATGTGAATATTGGGATGAGAAACATTGGAAACGTGTGTCACGATATGTTGTTTCTGGAGAAAGGGCTATGCCGGCTCTTTCTCCGCAAGGTCACTCTACTCTCTCAGTTTCTATTTCAGAGGAACAAGAACTGGGTGATGTTTCCATGTTATCTTCTACAAGTGTGCGTCCGTCGTCACAAATGAATTCAGAGCTAGCGGCAAAAGTGCTCATGGAGATTAGACAAATGCCGTCCGCTAGCTCGCCCGGTGTAGCGTCCATTCACCGAATGGTTCGGCAGCCGGGTTCGTCCGATGCGGTCCAGGAGGAAATTTTGGGTGATGCGAGCACTATAAACATAATAGATGCACACCCAGTGACGGCGGATAGTAAGCGAGAACGGAGGAAGCCTTTGAGTCCGGTTCCTAGCTCGTCCAGGTCCAGCCGGGCCACGAGTGAGAGAGGCCCCTCTCTCGTACAACAACATCTGGGACCAGATGTTGTGGTACAAAATGTGTCTTTAGCGGAGCATACGTCCGTCGCTCGGGACGCTCCGTTGTATAAGCAGTCCGCGGAGACTGTTAAGGCATCCTCTTCTCGTCAGCGCACACGACCGCACCTTGGCTGCGTGACCGCCGATATATTACCAGCTTCGCCGATCAAGGATTCTTCGGCGACCAGGTCACACCATCCGGCAGCCAGGGATTCGAGACCGATGGACTCCGGACGTTCGCATAGGAAAAGTATGCGGGAGCCATCTGATGCGGAGCTGCCCTCGGCGAAGCAGCGAAAGACTGCGCCTCCGCAGATCTCGACGCCGGACATTCTTGTGCAGATAGCACAGCTTATCGCAGCATCCCAGCAGCCGACAGAAACGGTGTCGGATCGAGAATTATCCGACGGCGCTGGGTCGGTACGCTCCGCCGAAGCATCGGGGGCGGACGACCGGGAACATCATGAGGTCCGACCGGATGGTGAAAGGGATACGGATGACTTGGAGCTATCCCTTTCGGAACAACATGAAGCTGCCGTGGACTTCATCCGGCACTTTCTCCCTCAAGTTGTTCCGTCGGGCCAGACTGCTGCGGTTCCGGACAAGAGGATTATAGCGTCATTGGACTCTGAATTTTTTGAGCGGTTCAGGGACATCGCTCCCGAGTTTCCGTCGCAGTCCAATAATGTTGCAAGAACATTTGAATTATTGAACGACGCTATATTTAAACTTGCTTCCAAGACGGGGAAAGCAGGTTTCTTGTCCGCTAATACTCTCAACCTGCCTTTCATTAATGCAAGGAATAAATTCGATACGGCAGGACAGGGTATCCCGAGAGTTCCTCTGCGTATGGACGACGAGGCGGAAGACTTAGAGCTATCATTACCGTCGTCGGCTTCTATTCCAACCGCGGTGTTGGAAACAGCTATTGCGTCTAACAGAGCCAATTTAGATGCCTTATCTTACGCAGATCACCTTACTAAGGCGTTATCACTGCGCCTTCAAGGGAAAGAGTTTCAGGATATACAATCCTCTTTAAGACTTCTTTCAAGGGCAGTAGCTTATTCCACGTGTATCTCCGCCCTTTCAGTGGCAAATCTGGAGTTGGTTAGACATGACGCAGCCCTAGCTACATCCACACTAGTGGATACTAAGGTGAAGAACTCTCTTAGAGTCGCTTCGGTCTCAGGAGAACTTCTCTTTGACGGCAAGCTTTCTGCTATTTATGATAAAATTACAAAGAAAGCTTCAGATTCTCTGTTGTTCAACTCTGCTTCTAAGAAGTCGGATACAGCAGACAAGAATAAGACAGGCACTTCTGGGTCTAATGCGCCCAAGAGAGGTTCCTATAGAGGTTCCGGTGCGTCCTCTTGGTCTTATTCGAGAGACCGTCAGGGTAGCGACTCTCGTTCGGGACGTCCTTCAGGCCGGGACAATCGGTCGGACGCCCCGAGGTCGACGGGGCGAGGTGCGGGTCGTGGAGGACGTGGTTTCTCCTACCGCAGCCCTCGCAGGTCCAGGAGGTGATGGCTTAAACCTCTATCGCGTACCGGTTGGCGGAAGGTTGTCGAGCTTTTCACAAGAATGGGCGTCGATTACGGACGACCCTTGGGTGAGAGGAGTGACTTCGGAAGGTCTAAAGATATCCTTCAAATGAAAGCCTCCATTAACTCGAAGTCCAAAGTGGACTCATCTTCCGTCAAATCCGCAGAAAAGAGACGCTCTGTTATCAGACGTGCAGTCTCTTTTAATGAAGAACGCGGTAGAGGTCGTAGAAAACCAGGAATCTCCGGGATTCTACAGCCATCTGTTTCTGGTTCCGAAACCAGACGGCTCGTTCCGTCCAGTCATAGATTTGAGCTGGATAAACAAGCTGATCGTCGCTCCGAAGTTTTATATGGAGACGATTCGGTCGGTCAGAGCGAGTATTCGGGTGAACGATTATGCAACAAGCATAGATCTCAAAGATGCGTACTTTCACGTCATGGTACATCCGACATTCCGAAAGTACCTACGCTTCGCAGTCCTAGGAGTGGTGTATCAATTCCGTGCGATGTGCTTCGGATTGAATCTAGCACCCTGGGCTTTCACTCGGGTAATGAACTCGGTAATGATCTATTTCCGAGCTCATTCGTCTGCGGTAACGTCGGCCTACCTGGACGACATTCTTCAGAGGTACGGCAACGAGTTAACGCTTCAGAACGATGTTCAGAATCTTCTTCTATTGCTCCGACGTCTCGGTTTTATAGTAAACGAGGAGAAGTCGGATCTGGTGCCGTCCAAGTCATTCACTCATTTGGGAATGAGCTTCGAGACGCACAACAATCTCGTTCGTCTGCCGTTAACCAGAGCAAAATTAGTCAGTTGTTACGCTCGCTATTGTCTGCACGCAGACAAAGTCACAGCGAGAGAATTTATGAGACTGATAGGTCTGTGCGGAGCCGCCGCGGATCTCATTCCGATGGGGCGGTTACGCACACGTCCTCTTCAAATTTTCTTGACTCAGAATTGGAGTGTGAAAATTCATTCGCTCGATGTAGACGTTCTCTTGTCAGATCAAGTGAAACAAGAGATTCAGACTTGGGCAAACATTCAGTGGTTAACTCAGGGAGTTCCGCTGCAGTTGCCGGATCCGAGTTTTACCATTATGACGGATGCCAGTCAAACAGGTTGGGGTGCATCATTAATCCCAACGGATTCGAGATGCCAGGGTCTTTGGGATCCTCAATTCCTGTGCAAGCACATAAACATCAAGGAAATGATGTCAATTTGGCTTGCGTTACGTCACTGGATGGACATTATTCACAATGCTCATGTCCAAATCCTATCCGACAATACGACAGTAGTGGCGTATATACGGAATCAGGGAGGCACTCATTCAGTTCCGTTGTTCAATCTAACGGAAAGAATCCTTCTGTTTGCGCTAGAACATCACGTTCTTCTTTCGGTCCGTCACATACCGGGTCGTCTGAATGTGCTAGCAGACTCCCTTTCACGAAAGGGTCGCTTGTTGCCGTCGGAGTGGACTCTCAACAAACAAGTATTCAATCAGATTTGCTACCAATGGGAACGGCCAATGATAGACTTATTTGCGACACATCTCAACAATCAGTTGCAGACATATGTGTCCCCGTGTCCGGATCCAAGAGCATTTGCAGTAGACGCTCTGTCGATCCCTTGGGACGGAATGATAGGATATGCGTATCCTCCAGCGCCGTTAATTCAACAAGTATTGCTAAAGATAAAACAATCTCAATGCAAGATTCTGTTGGTAGCATCTCTGTCGCCACAGAGACCGTGGATAAATCTACTCAGGTGTCTGTTGTGGGACCTACCGTGAAAGCTTCCTCCACGGGAGGATCTTCTTTCGCAGGGGAAATCGCGCCAACTCCATCACAACCCGCAAGGTCTCAACCTTCACGTTTTTCCGTTGTGCGGTCCTTCTTGCATGGCAAACACTTTACAGGACGGGCAGTGGACGCGATTTCTAACTGTAGGAGGACCTCCTCTTCGCTAAACTATGCGGCTAAGTGGAAGGTTTTTCGTCGTTGGTGTAGGGATCATTCTGTAGATATATTCGATCCCTCTATACCAGACATTGCAAACTTTCTAGTATACTTGTTTGACGAAATCAAACTGCAGCCTTTTACTATAAAGGGTTATAGATCTATGTTATCTGATACCTATGCACATCATGATAGTTTACAAATTGGATCTAATGTCTCTTTATCTAAGTTGGTTAGAAACTTTTCGATAAATAGACCCAGAACTCTTAGATTAATTCCTAAGTGGAATTTAGCTTGGGTTCTTCTTAAATTGAAGGAAAAGCCATTTGAACCTCTTGGGACAGTAGATTTCAAATTCTTATCTTATAAGACAGCTTTTCTCTTAGCTTTCTCTTCTGCTAGAAGAGTCAGTGAGCTTCATGCCCTGTCGGTGGATGATTCTCACTATCGTAGTGTTGGGAACACTATCACCTTCACTACTAATGTGGGTTTTTTAGCTAAGAATCAGGCTCCTAATAAATATCCGGAACCTATTGTTATTAAGGCTCTTCCGTCTTCAGACGGGCGTAGGCCTTTACTCTGTCCTGTTAGAGCGTTACGTATCTATAAACAGAGATCTCAGTTTATCAGAAAGGGACGGAAACGTTTCTTTCTGTCTTTGATGCCTAATAGAAAGGACATTTCGGTCCATTCTATTGCTAGATGGATTCAATTAACTATCCGTACTGCTTATGAAAATTTATCTTCTTCTCAGCAGTCTGTGCTTAAGATTTCTGCTCATGAAGTAAGAGCTCTTTCTACTTCCTGGGCTTATGCTAATAGTGTTGCTATTACAGATTTAATGAAGGCTGCTTATTGGTCTCAGCCATCCACATTTACGAATTTTTATCTCAGAAATATTGAGTCCATTTCTGGAGACCTGCATTGTTTAGGTCCGTTATCTGTTGCTCAGAATGTCGTCCACTAAACAGTTGCAACTATAGTTATGTAGGCTTTCTGTTCCGGCAGTGACTCCGTCCGGTTGCCCTCTTCGCTCTGGGCTATTTGACCCAGGGCAAGGGGAAGGGGGGGGGGGGGGCGGGTGTTCCCTTAGGTCACCTGCTTTATAGTGAAAAGCAAGGGAATGCCTCCTCCAAGTCAGTATTTCTGAGTCGCTTCCGGGATGGTTTTAAAGTGTAATATTAATGTTAAAATTCATTCATGTCTTATTTTTAAAGTGTAGCTCGGTGTGAAGCATTTGTATATGTCAAGTGTCAAACGGGCTTTAATATACAATACTCGGACACTTTTAAATGACTATAAAGAGTCTCAATTCTCTGGACTACTTTATTTATTGGCTTACTTTAAAAATAATTAGTATAAGGGATATACTGGATGTTAATAGAGAACATGAATGTTATTGTGCTCAATTATTAAGGGTAGTGTATCTTTCTAATTTAATATTAAATAAGAAAGATACATGTAAAGCCTAATACTCCTTTTCTCCTTAAGGCTTACCTCTTTACTATATAGTTGAGCTTATTGGATTTTCCTCTATGTCCTAGGCCCTCCAGCCTGTTTACTATTCAGCTAAGTCTGGGTCATTGGTACAGTATAAAAATGTTAAAAAATTTATAGTAATTTATATATTTTTTATACTTACCAATGACCCAGACGGGGATGGCCCTCCCTGGAGTTGGGAACTCTTGCCTCCCCGCTGAGTACATAGCGCTGACCAGGCACTGCCAGTAAGAATGATAATTGGCACCAATTTCAGGACGTCTGCGTCACTGCGCATGCGCAGTAGAGGCGTAGTATGGAGGTCCTTTAGGACATGATTTCTTTTTGTTTTGGATGCAAATTTTGGGGATTGGGGGGCAAAATTTGGGTTTGGCCCTGGTTTTGTTAGAGTTAGCACCAGCTAAGTCTGGGTTATTGGTAAGTATAAAAAATATATAAATTACTACAAATTTTTTAACTTTTTTATTTTTTTAGGCCTAAATTAAACATTAACTCTCAAAGCTAAGAACAGTCTTCCAGAAATTCTACTTCCTCACAATTTGAAGGTCTGGTAGCCTGACCAGTCTAAGCAGCCAAGTTTTTACTAAAAGCCAATGCAGAACTAATTTTATCAGTGTCTAGAAAGCTTCCCATAGCTTTCCATGTAGAAGCACCTTGTTCTGTGGTGTCAAAAAAAGTGCTGAAAATTAGGATTAGGCCTTTTAGGGTTAAGCCTTTACCAAACAAACACAATATCAAAATTTGTTATTTTGGTTACTTTTTTAAAATTTTTGAAAAAATTTCAACAACACCATATCATGTGACCTCTCATTGGAACACGCTTGGTGAGCTCATTCAAATGAGGGGGTCACATATAGTTTTTGTTGATATTTTTTTGAAAGAATTCATTTTCATTTGCTCAGTTTGTAAATTACATGTGCAGATGGGCAATTTTGGATAAAGGATTAAGCTGTCATAACAGTCATCAAGAAAATTGATAAAAGTCTGTTTCTCAAGCCCTCCCACATGGTCCTTTTAGCTGCTGCATGCTCTTTTTTATAACCAATGCAGAAAAATTTTTGTTCCAAATTGTTCCAATGAGGGGTCATAAGCTATATTTTTGTCGCAGAAAAAGAAAAGTTATTAAATAATTTTTTTACAGGTGTCGTTTACCTTTTGTGTTAGGTAAAGGGTTAATGAGGGCTGCTAATCATTTTATATACTGAGGGCAGATAAAACATAATGGCCAACAGAATAATATACCCCTGCAAGTTGGGGGGTTATGCTTGAATCATCTTTTGTCCATCCATCCATCTGTCTGTCCATCCATCAACATATTTTTTTCCGGAGATTTTCTCAGACGTTTATGGACTATTGTCCTCGAAACTTGGTATGAATGTTCACCACCATGAGAACCTGTGCACTTGCAATTTTAATTCTGATCGGACAATTTTTGCCCGAGTTGTGCCCCTTTTTGACTTGTCTTAGAATGCTAGAATTTTGTCCCGAGATTTTCTCAGATGTTTATGAGTCGATTCCTTTGAAACTTAGTAGGGATGTTCACTACCATGGGAACCTGTGCACCTGTTTCCATCGGACTTTTTTGCCAGAGTTATGCCCCTTTTTGTCTTAGAATAATCATGGCAGCGAGGGTATGGACAGGCACATCTAGGACAGTCACACCTCTAGTTTTATTACTATGGCAGTTGAGACCACTTATTTGTATATTTCTTAATTGAATAACCCTGTTATTGGTCCTTAACAGCAAACTATTTACAATAACCTTCCTGGAACCTGACGAAGTAGAACAGTGCTTGTTTACTGTGGTAAACAGTTTCAGTTTTACTGCTAAAATAGGACCTGGTCACCAACACCTGAGGTGGAAGACCTCTAAAGTGAGCAGCATAGGTATAATTAATTGGCTAAACTTGACTTCATACCTGTGTTGTGGTCATGATAATGCCATAGATACTCAAAGTGATCTCAAACTCCAATAAATAAATAAATAAATAAATAAATAAATAAATAATACCTTGAGTAACTTAAAAAACTAAAATTAAATGGTTTATGTCTGATATTTTACCCAAGTTACTAAAATTAATAAATTTGTCCCTTGAGTGCAACAAGGCTTTGCACTGCTTTAGCGTTGTGAACAGCCTTGTTGCATTCAAGGCACAAAATACACCACCATCAATGCTATTCTGTAGATTATGAGGCCTAAAACATAAAACAAACCAAGAGCATGAACTTTTGATGGCAAAGAAAAAAATTACCAAAATAAAAAAATAAAATAAAAAAACGCTCACTCACATGCAATTTTACAAAAATTAGCCCGGGAAACAGAAGATTTACTTTGTGGGGCCTTACTAGAGATTTGAATTTAATCATATTATTATCAGTTTGCATTGAAACAACTTCTTTTTATTTTCAGAGGGAGAGATGTCCACCAGACTAGCATTATTTTTGAAATTCATGGACGCAAAATTTGAGCACATGTATGCTTGCATTTTAGGGTTTCTGCTTGGGTAAAATAAATGTTTTGGGTGCTCGGCGAATATAAATGGATCCAGTAATGAAGATTTCTGATGGGTAACTATGGTTCACCCCATTGTAAGAAAAGTTATCATGTCCAGAAACCCCATTTCTTTGATCCTGAAATAGTTTATGATGTTTTTTATAGAGAAGTAATGCCACAGACATTTACACCCTTAGCACATGAAAAGTAAATAGAAACTATAATGTGCATGTGGCAGTTTTAACCCTTTACCCAACGTAACGGCCAAAACCGGCCAGCACTATTCTCAAAAATCGCCTATTAATTTTAATTATTTTTTCATTTTTTGTCTCAAAAACATAGGTTATGACCCCTCATTGGAACGAGCTCATCGAGCTCGTTCCAATGAGGGGTCATAACCTATGTTTTTGAGACAAAAAATGAAAAAAAAATAGTTATTCAAGAATTTTTTTTGCAAGTGTCGTCTGCTTTTCATGTTAGGTAAAGGGTTAACAGAAGCATACCATCTTCACTTGAGCAACCGCGATTTGATGTAGTACCTTGGAAGATATGCTTATAGCAGATTGGTGCTATTAAGAAGTTTTCCCACTAACGAGCATGATCCGAGAAGTTAATGGATTAATGGACCAGGAGCAACCCTAGCAGGAACCCTGGCTAAAACATGCACTATATCAAAGGCTTGAAAGAATAACTGGTCTCATAAACTGTATAATTTAGAGACAGGACATGGATGTTGTTCTTTTTATTTGAGTGAAGATATTTACCTCTATCCCCATACAAGGGTATGTTACATGCCCCATCCCTGCATTCATACTGTGTTCATTCATCCATCTGTTGGTTTTTAGGTCCATCTATCCTTCTGGTTTAGTCTGACCAGGGAATGTGGTGGCTCATTGGTCAGAGCATTGGACTTTACAATGAGAGCTATGTTAAACAAGATTGAATTGGTTAACTCTTTAGTCTCCATAACTCAAAACTGCCCCTTTTTTCTTGCCTGAAAAAGTTGTCCCAAGTGTATTCTTCCCTGAAAACTCCACTGGTAAGATGCATTTTTCTCCCCCCACTATACGTGAAACATACGCGTGTCCCGGGTGAGACAGCAGGGTGGGATATTTCTATCCTACCCACCCCATGTGACATACTCATTTGCATATTTTATTAGGTCGCCGAAACTATTTCATCATCGTCTGCACAATTGTGTAAATAAACAAAATGGCTTCACGATTTCCTGCATGTAATCCCTGTGCCATTCAAAATCAACATTGTTGATTTGTTTCAACCCCATGTTTCTCTGCCGATTTAATAATATCACTGTGCGAATTTATTGATCGATCAATAATCTCACAATGCCCTTTACATTAGAGTTTGACACGTGCAAATTCATTAACCCCTTGAAGGATAGTGTTACAAATCAATTTTTTAGTGTATACCTATGGTATATACCTAACTTTTGTATGGTCTTTCTGATGAAATTGTTCGTTTTTCGAAAGGACTACGACTTGATAAATTGGGTATGTCAGCACGTGACCGCCAATTATCTATAATGACGTAATCCTCGTGTGGGGGGAGAAAAATCATCCTCGATGAGTCTGAAGGTGGGAATGGAGAAATCTCACCCTCGGGGCAAGATATTACATCATTGTTGACTGCCCGTAATGTTAAATAGGCAATTAAGTCATCTGCTTCTGTGTACATGTATATATGGTAATTATTATTAATGTAAAGCTAATCTGAGGACTTAAGAGTGAAATTCCTTGTTGCATTATGGAAAAATTGGCTGCTTGAAATTTTAGTATATTGACATTGTATGGATGGTTAACTCTTAACCCGCTGAGTATTTTTAAGATATTTTTCATCAAACCTAGTCATGGATGCTGTGAAGCAGCCATGACTCGATTTGATGAAAAATTCTTCTAAATTTAACTCAAGAAATCATTGGTGAAAAGATTCATTCAATTTACAGGGTAGAGATCAGATTAAATGTGCCCAAACTACACACATTTCAATGTCTAGAGAAATCTTGTCATGGCAGGAATATCCGCCAGCAGCATGCAAGGATGTTAACAAGTTCCGGTTGTTAACCCTTCCAGGCTGGAATGCCTAAATTTTTGTGTGCAAGAAAAGTTGGTGGTCGGTGAGCAAATAACATATTTGAGGATAAATAGTTATGAAAAATTAGTAATAATTATGCCCCCCGCAAACAAAGTTTGGGGGAGTATATAGGAATCACCCTGTCTGTCCGTCCATCCGTCTGTCCATCCTTGTAAGCGCAACTCCTCCTAAACCGTTTGAAGAATTTTCATGAAACTTTACACAATGGAAGAACTATTTCGGGCTATAGGACTGACTTATTGCTGATCTCAGCAAATGCTAAATGTATTCACACAATTGTTGTAGTCAGAAGAGTACTCAACGATCTTTCTGAGGAACTAGGTGTTGAAAGAGTTGAGTCGATAATATTTTGTGAAGTGGTACACTGTTGGAAGGGCTCATTTCCAGCATTCAATTTAGAGCATTGGTACCCCAAGAAGTTGAGCAGTGCCTGTTTACTGTGATAAGCTGACTGTGGTAAACACAATCTGTTTTACTGGTAAAATGGGATTCCCTAACCAATGTCTGGGGTGTACTAGTAAGTCCACTAAATTGACTAGCACATCTATAAATGACTTGACCTCATGCCTATGTTGCAGTCATGATATTGGCATAGATTTGGAAATAGACCTTAACCCTTGAAAGCTTAAGTTCAACGTTGGTCATTTTTTACTGCAACAAAACAGGTACCCCAACATGCAGTCTGTGGATAAGCTTGCAAGTTACATTCTAAGTACCTTGGCAGTTGTTCTATGCAAATCCTCGCTGATAAAATCTGTAGGCCCATTAAGGGTAAAACACAACTGAAGACAAAAACAGTGGGTTCTATAACAGCATTTCATCACCAAAGTCTAAGAACAGTTGAGTTTGTTGTCATTTGTTGAAGTTTATTGTTCTGGAAGAGTACACACCTGAATACTGAAGGAACTTAACCCTTTACCTAACACAAAACGCAGACAACAATTGCAAATAGAATTCTTGAATAACTAATTTTTAAAAAATGTTTGCATCAAAAACATAGCTTATGACCCCTCATTGGAATGAGCTCAATGTGCTCATTCCAATGAGGGGGTCATAAGCTATGTTTTTAGACAAAAAAATGATTAAAATTGAATGGTGATTTTTGTGAATAGTGCCGAGCGGTTTTTGGCCGTTACATTTCGTAAAAGGTTAAATGAACTGTCCTGGGTGTTTGTATAACCCTTTACCTAATGTAATGGAAGTACAGTGAGACCCTGTTAATTGAATGACCACTTTGCCAGTGAAAATTATTCAATTAACAGGAGTAATCAATTAACAGGAGTTTAGTCACTGCTGTATTGAAGATATAAATTGAACATTTATCTATTATATCTTGTTTGACAGACTCATGGAGCTCTGTCAAACAAGATATAATAGATTATTTGCCCATATTGAATGTTTTGAGACCAAATAAGCAAAAACCAAGGGGAATTTGGTGACTGTCATGGTAATTTCTTGACATATTACCCAATTTTTTATTCAATTAACAAGACTTTACACACAATATGCAATTAACAGGTCAAATTTTCACTGCAGGTATGGTAAATGGTTTTGTGTTTTGAAATTATATTCCATTAACAGGGTTATTCTATAAAGAGATTATACAATTAAGTGGGCTCCACTGTCTTTAGTCACATCTTTAAAATTTCATCATTTTCAAATTTTTTGCCATTAAAATATACATTATGATCTTTTTTTAACGAATTCCATGCACCAGTTATGTTAGGTAAATGGTTTAGGTTTAGTAATGTTATCAAAAACCCAAAAAGAAAATTGCTTACCATTTTTGAGGCATGTGAAAGTTAAACAAAACAATCGTTAGCTCACTTTGTACAGTACTGATGAGTGAGTTTTATTGATTTTCCGGTATAATAAAATTAAAGTTATCTACAATTTTGTTTTTTGTTGTTGTTCATTTCTCTTTTTTGCCCATATCATTATTAGACTCAATCCAACTTAATTCCACCATTATGTTTTCACATAATCAATAGGTAACCTGCAAAGCTTCGAGATTCGATTCGAAATGAGATGCCCGATTTGTTTCCTTTCGAATCTTTACACAGGACTATAGTTTGGTATTAGTCATTGTTGTCGTCACAGAAATGTATAGTTCAAATGGAATTTGTACGTAAATAATGCTGAAAATAAAGACAAAGTGTAATTTTATCATCTATATTAACATAAATAGCATCTGACCCATGCCACCTCCCACGCTAATTACAGTATCACTGGTCTCTAGCAATGTTGAAAACAAAGTTAAAGTTTCCAAACAATGTTGATGGCGAGCTGTTGCTAGTGGCTAGTCCTGCGCAGTGCTTACTTCTGGTAAGTCTCGTACCTGTTCCTGGGTAATATTCCAACTACATCATCAAGGATATTCCAACTTAATCATCAAGGCATGCCTTTCAGGAAGGCATGCCTTGATGATGTAGCTGGAATATTTTATTGATTTGACAGACTCATGGAGCTCTGTCGAGATGTGAGGCATCACAGTCAGAGCATTTGGATGTATATTCCCTTCTCCCTTTATCGGTCATCGACAGGACTCTCAGAATTTGATTCGAGATTAGATTTTGAATAACAGACCTGATTTGCTTTGATTTGAATTGAAAATGTGTGATTCGCAGGGCTTTAATAATCAATATGCAAAACTTTGAACAGTAGAAGCCATTAAAATGAAGTGTAGCATCCAAGACATCTGTGGGTTTCTGGATCGATCTGTACACATTTTTAAAAAAATTTCATTCCTGTAATGTGGTACTCTTTCCAAAATTCTGACACTGTGACAGTATGTTGTTCATGATTATTATAACCCCACTCTCGAAGAGGGGGGTGGGGGTGGGTGGGTGTATACTGGATTACAATGCATCCATCTGTCCATGTATCTGTCTGTCGGCAGCAATATCTTAACAGTGAGTTGATGGATTTCAATGAAATTTGGTATGAGGGATCCTTGTGACAATCCACTCCTGCACATGTTATAAAAAAGTTCAACGCATATTTTCAAGCAGACTTTAAGTCTGCTTAAAAATATGCGGGGAACATTTTTTTTTTCCTTGTCAATTTTTAATATTTTTTTTTTCCGTCCCCAGCATTATCTCAGCAGTAACCTTGTGACAAGCCGCTCCTGCATGCTATAAAAAAGTTGCCCGCCTATTTCTAACCAGAGTTATGGCCCTTACTTTGTTGATTTTTATGATTTTTTCCCGTCTGCGGGGATATCTCAGCAGTGAATGGATGGATTTCAATTTGGTATGAGGGATCCTTGTGACAAGCCACTCCTGCACATGTTATAAAAAAGTTGTCCACATTTTTTTCAACAGAGTTACAGTCCATACTTTGTTTTCAATCCATTTATTCTCCATCCGTCCAGCATTCAGCCACAGATCTTGATTATGGTCTGCATTTTTTTGTGTGGTGAACCTTTCTGATGATAGATTTTGCAAAAATTGTGTCTTCCTGGTAGCCAAACTATTGTCATATCACACTGTCCAAAGTCTTATTTCTAATCTAATTAGGCACAACCTACTACAGTGGAGCCCACTTAATTGTATATCTGTTTACAGAATAACCCTGTTAATTGAATATAATTTCCGAACACAAAACCATTTACCATACCTGCAGTGCAAATTTGACTTGTTTATTGCATATAGGGTATAGAGTAAAGTCTTATTAATTGAATAAAAAAAATGGGTAATATGTCAAGAAATTACTCTGACAGTCACCAAATTTCCCTTATTTTTTTTTTTTTTGCCTTTTTGGCCTCAGTACATTCAATATGGGCACATAATATATTATATCTTGTTTGGCATGAGGTCTGTCAAACAAGATATAATAGATAAATGTTCAATTTATATCTACAGTACAGCATTCACCAAAACTCCTGTTAATTGAAAACTCCTGTTAATTGAATAATTTTCATTTGCAAAGTGGTCATTCAATTAACAGATCCCACTGTACTTGTGATTTCAAATTTAAAGAGTAAAATAATTAGATCCATGGCACCTAGAGCCATGCGAGGCTTTGAAATTCAATTTGATTTCATTCAAAATTGTCCTCATGATTTTATTAGTCAGAGCGTTGTGAATTTTCGACAGGGTCATAACTGACAATTTTTTTTGTTTTTTTGGGGGGGGGTCTTGGAGGGGGGGGGGGGGTGTAGGACATCAATACCGGACAGCTTGGTCATATCATCCAACTATTTGGAACATGCCTAATTGCGTTTATCAAGGACATTTGAACATGCAACAATTACACAGCATCTAGGTAGAAGTGCTCGACCATCTGGGAGCTTTCAGCAGGTCATGGTCATAAAAATCATTTGTTATTAGTTACTCTCTCCCTGAATGTTGAATTCTACTGATACACTTAGTCGGGTATTTATTGCACTTACTAATGTGTGTATATTGTAGAGTAAGCAAGAGATTTGTACAACTGAGTACTACAAAGCCTGTGTATATTTTCGTCGGCCAAATAAGCACGTCTGCTCAATTTAGTATTTCATAATTACTTGCCCAACCTCTGCCCAGGGAAACTCATTATATCGGGATATTTGGGGGCGTGGTGGGGGGAGGGGGTGGAAGCACACTTTTCCACCCCTACCCTGAATTTACACCCCTGATTTTCTGATCGTTATATTTATTTATTTATTGGGATTTAACAATGCTTTCAACAGCCATGTTCACCTTGTGTCGAACAGCAATGCAAGCAACTGCCAGACTCCCCAACGTAATAACTCTATGCGAAAAGGGTTAGCATTGGTTGAAGACCAGTGCACCATCAATGTGCAGTATGCCTTAGTACACACCGCCACCGTGCCTCCACGTGGGAAATTGGGATGTGCCTTGCCCAAGGACACAATGCAGTTACCCCTGGTGGGAATCGAACTGTGAACCTTTCAGTTTGACATTCAATGCCGTAACCACTGAGTCACCACGCTCTCTTTCGGATCATTACATTGTTCTCAAACTCCTACCAAGTGTCTTCCCCTTTTGAACGTTTCTTCTATTAACAGATCTCCTGTACAGCTGTACTCATCCACTGGTTTTCTTCTCTTTCTAGTACATTATTGTTGACTGTAAAAAGGTTTCACTAATTGATATTCTGGCATATTAAATATCCCTACCATGTTGGCCATCTTGGATTTTTTTGTGAATTTTGCCTCTCCGCAATATGACTTGAAAAAACAAAAAAAATGACCAATGGATGGTATTTTTTTCTGATGCATTACTGTTGAATGTAGGAAGGTATCAACAGAAAATACAGATCAAGTTTGATTATGACATTTGTTCGATATTCTTATGTGGAGTTAATTGCCCTTTATCGACTTCGAATTTCATATATTTCCAGTTTCTGGATGATAACATCCATAATGTTCATTCCAGGAGATTGGTATTTAGCCTTATGAACAGAATATACAGGTCAAATTAAAATGTTACATTTATTTGATATTCTGTTGCAGAATTATTCAGGCCTGTGAGTTTTCCTCTTTTCAGAGGATTTCCTCTTTTTGTGTGGCTTAAAAGCATTTTTTTTTAATGATTAGCATACAGTTTTCCACATTAAAATTGAGAATTTAGTTAATTACCCCTTGTTCAGCAGAGCTCATTAAGCTCTGTTGAACAAGATGCAATTAGCTAAATTTTTAATCTCTGCGCCGAATAATGCTATTGGAGGAGAATAACCTTAAAATTACCAAAATTAAATGAATAAGTGATTTTGTATGATCTCAAAATAATGCATACTCATATTTCCTGTTGGGAAATTTCTTAAATTTATTCAGTTCTGAGAGTAATGCCATTATGAAGGCATATTTTTGGTACCATACACATACTAGACCTCAATGAGCTCTGTTGAACAAGATGCAATTAGCTAAATTTTTAATCTCTGCGCCGAATAATGCTATTGGAGGAGAATAACCTTAAAATTACCAAAATTAAATGAATAAGTGATTTTGTATGATCTCAAAATAATGCAAACTCATATTTTCTGTTGGGAAATTTCTTAAATTTATTCAGTTCTGAGAGTCATGCCATTATGAAGGCATATTTTTGGTACCATACACATTCTAGACCTCTACATTCATATGAAATTTATCCCCTAAGAGTATTTACTACAGAAGTATATTACATTTGAATGTCCATCAACCCTTTGGATCACTTTAAAAAATTACATTTTTTTCTTTTTTTGCATTTGCCCGCTCACATCCCTGATTATTGCCCTTTATTGATTTAGAATTTCTTATATTTCAAGTTTATGGATGATAAATTCCTTTATATTCAACAAACCTAATTTAAATTTTCTCTGTGACCTTTTGAAAGGAGAATACAGGTCAAATTTGTTGGATGTTTTATTCAATATTCCATTGTGGAGTTATTGCCCTTTATCGTAGTAGAATATTTCAATTTTCCGGATGATAACCTTCGTTTTTTTTCAACACACCTAATCTAATTTGGTATATAGCTTTCTAGGCCTTATGAAAAGAAAATAGAGACAAGTTTGACATTGATGTTTATTCGAAATACTATTTTTTGAGTTATCTCCCTTTATTTAGACTTTAATATATTACAAAATTGTACAATATGAAAAGCTCACCACAGGCGTATTATGCCATGCCCAGCGGTGCTCTTGTAAATTCATGTGCACTTGATTTGTGCGGGGTGTATTTTTCACATTACATTAATCTCACTTATATTGATGATGCTGTGTGGTGATGCAACATTGCAGATGACACCTTGTTACACTCAAGGGATGAAAATTGGACCAAGAAAATCCCATAAGATGTTAAAAAATCACCAAATGTGTCTTTAGAACAGACAAAGATAAAATACCACGAAATCTACTACCAAAGGAATAAGCCTGGAAATAAGCAATCTAACATTTGCAGGATGAGATGCCCAGAGGGGGGATTTGCTGATGATATACTATACAGTGGGCTAGAATTCCCCCAATTATTGTCTCTGGGCACCTTTTTTTGTTTAAGCATGAGACCTTGATTCAGATTGAGGTTGAGAGAGGGTAAATTTGGTAATGCTTCCCTGCAGTGCAGGGTGTCGTCACGAAATTCACCCTCTGGGAACCTCATTCTGCAGATGACAGTCTGCCTATTTGCAGAATGAAATTGACAATTGTTGGTGGTTTGAGGCTTCAAATTTATAGACATTGAAAATCTTGGCAGGAATTTGGAGGTGAGGCACATATCTATCCCCTTCCAGTCGCCACATAGTGTGTCCTCCTCCTGCCATTCTGTTCATGGCTTCTTCATGCATCCTCACTTTTTTCTCCTACACTAACAGGTTAAAGGTATAAAACTGGGGCATACTTATGCTTTTTGACCATTTCATCATGGCGCACTTGAATGTATTGCCTTAACCCTTTACCTAACGTAACGGCCTAAACCAACCAGCGCTATTCTCAAAAATCGCCAATTAATTTTCATTATTTTTCCATTTTTTTGTCTCTAAAACATAGGTTATATGACCCCTCATTGGAACGAGCTCGTTCCATTGAGGGGTCATAACCTATGTTTTTGAGACAAAAAATGAAAATAATAGTTATTCAAGAATTTTTTTTGCAAGTGTCGTCTGCTTTTCATGTTAGGTAAAGGGTTAAATCCTTGGGAAAAATTTTATGTCAATAACTAATGATGTAAAACTATGTTTTGATAAATGAATCCTACCAGTGGAGTTCCCAAGGAAGAATACACTTGGGACAACTTTATCAGAGCGATATGGCTCTATGGGGACTTGTACTTTAAATATATTTAAAATGGTGTATTTTGGCGAGAAAGGGTGCATGTGTGTGGTGGAATCAACTCCTCACATGCCTTTCAGCTTAGAACCGTATTATTACTCACACATTTCTGATATGCAATATATGTAAACGTGACAATAATCTTCAATTTTTCTTTAGTTGCTTCCCTTGATCGACTCAGAAAATTCAATTACTCTGCTGGTTTTACCACTTCTCACATTCTGTCTTTGGTTACTGAAACTATATAATATTATTAATGATCAGTCATTCATGTGCAACGTGTATAAAGATGTGTAACGTTACGAGAAGTAACTGCTTTTGATCTACTTAAAAAAAGCTTTTACTTATCTTTGTAAAATGGTATTCATGTTAAACATTATTGGAATTAGGTTATAACCCCGGGAACGGGAATTCCCGAGTTTCCGGTACCGAAAGCAGGTCACGATAGCCGGGAAATCTATAGCACAGAACCGGAAATCAAGCATGGCACTGTTTGGTGTGTTGAACTTAACCCGCCCCAGCTTAACATTGTAAGATTTCGTCAGCCCTTTCACGTCTGAACATTTTACAATCCTGCTTCCTGAAGAACCTTTTTTCACCAAATCATTGTAGCTCTTAATCAGTTGTGGAGGACTCTTCAACAGCAAGATCTTCACTCGCTTCAAAATTAAACTCGCCTTCATTTTCAAAATCACTAGTATCACTCACTATTCATTACCTGTTTCAACATCAACACCGTCTTCACTGCCTTCGCCAGTCTCCTCTGCTTGTAGCAGAGAAGACAAGCAGAGGAGACTGGTGACGGCATTGAAGAGGGAGTTGATGCCAGGAGGTAGTGGTGATAAAACTAGCGCTTCTGAAAATGACGAGTTGGAAGCGGGCTTGGGTTTTCACACTTCTCTGTTAGGAAAGGAACTCTTCCATATGGAAATGGCAGATTGCCAATAAAATATGTTCATTTTTACGAAAATAAATGCGTCTTGTTACTCTTGTAAATTTACTTGATGTTATCCGGGATATTTCCCGGCTCTGTGTGTAATTTCATTCCCGTTCCCGTTAATATAGAAAACCTGGAATATATTAAGCCCTAATTGGAATCAACTCCTACCACATCTTTTGTTTTAGAGTAGTCCAACCTAGCAGAATTATGCAGCAGATTACTGCTGTGCAACATGCAGACAGACAACGAGATGCTTTATTTTTTTAGTTATTTCCCTTGATCGTTTTGAATCAACTCTTCTTACACCTTCTAGTTTTCATTATTGTTACCCTCTGCCCACTGATGTCAAAATGCCCAATTTTCAAGTAGCAAATTTTAACCAGAATGCAATTAAGAATTTATCCAAGGTTAGTAAACTCTGTCAAACATAAACGAATTGGTTAAATTCCTAGTTGCATTATGGGAAAACTTGCTGCTTACAATTTGTCCATTTCTAATTCTGTGTGTAGAGGGTTAAAGTTTTAAACACGAGAGGCCCATTTTCCGGCCCAGGAGCACGATACTTCGTAATTTCATTAACCCTGAAAAGCAGACGACACTTGCAAAAATAATTCTTGAATAACTAATTTTTTTCATTTTTTGTCTCAAAAACATAGGTTATGGCCCCTCGTTGGAACGAGCTCGACGAGCTCGTTCCAACGAGGGGTCATAACCTATGTTTTTGAGACAAAAAATGAAAAAAATAATGAAAATTAATTGCCGATTTTTGAGAATAGCGCTGGCCGGTTTTGGCCGTTACGTTGGGTAAAGGGTTAAGTAGGATGGCTGCTAAGTGAATGGGTAGGGTAGACCAATCAATATTTTCAACTTGCAGCCCCAAGGCATCACGTTGAACATATTTGGTCAATGGTCAACCACCAAATAATGAATATGGACACTTTCAATTACTCTCATTGGACTGACATGGAATATACCACCAGGGTTCAAATGGTTAAACATTATTGTTCAGAGTTCATTGATGTGCAACATGTTTCAAGTTGATACTATATTAATCTATTAGGCGTTACTGCCCTTTGATCTACTGTAAAGATGCCATCCGGGTGGTCAGATTAGGGACCTGCGAATCACTCATTGTCAATTCGAATCAAATTGAATATGTTCTCTCATTCGAAATCGAATCAGGGGCATCTTAAAGATGACCGATTGGGAGAGGGAATTGTAAACCTGATTTGTTCCGACTGTAATGGCGCAAGTTCCTACTGACAAAATATTCCAACTATATCATCAAGGCAAGCCCACAGGTACTCGCCACAAGCCGAGAAATCGAAAAAAATGATATCTGATAGCATTTTTGGGTTGATGCTGTCGTGCCCCCACGGTGGAATATAAATATTAACAAGATACACAACTCGCTGTTAGAAAACGATAGCACTCATCTTCATTATATCCCCATCCCAATTTGATTCACCCAACGTATCCAGCAGTACGCGGTGTCAGCGGAAAGAGGAAAAAAGAATAAACTTTATAATGGCATATTACACGACCGTTGGGCGTTCTTGGATTGTTCATAATAACTGGGAGAAGTCGCATAAAAGGCCGAAAAACACTTAGTCGGACAACTTGATGTTCAGCGGAAAGTGGGTTACGAGCGATAATTCCCCAGTTTATTATAAAAATTCGAGGTCCCATTGTCTATAGAGGGCAGATTCAAATATTAACCATATGTCTTTATCAATTTTTAATCTTCGATCGATATTTATTCATTTCTGGTGATCACATTTAGGCTACCGTTGATACATTTTTTACCCGTCACTTAAAAACTCATCAAGCTGTCGGCGACCATCGAAACGACAAGATTCTCGCAAAAACATCCACATTCTCCCATTGGCTTCTATTCATGCCGAGAAAATCATACATGAAAAGAAGCTAATGGGAGAGTGAGGATGTTTTTGTGCGAATCTTGTTTCGATGGTCGCCTACAGCTTGATAAGTTTTTAAGTGAAGGGTGAAAAATGTATAGACGGTAAAAAATGAAAAATAAATATGGAATGGAACACCCGGGATCAATATTAATATTTGAAATTAACCTTTTCAACACGGCTCCTGAATAGTATCATCCTTTTTCGAATATAATTTACATCACAGTGGGCGAACTTGTTTTGTATTCAAAGGAAGGTTCAGAAATTATTTAATCCCTCAGTCCTGTATGACCGTAGGACTAACCTTCTGCACACGGATATCAAAATAACGAAATTTCAACTTGCACATTTTCTACGAAGCAACTGAGAATTTAACCACTTCAGTCTTGTTTGACAGATCTCAGTGTTGCATTATTGGAATTCTCAGCATTGTCTGTGTTGATGACTTATGCACCCTCAGTGACCTTTATTTACAAAAGAAAAGCACGTCCGAAGCAAAATGGGGAGACAGCGCACAAGCAGGGTTAGCATTGTTTGAAGACAAATGCACCATTGACGTGCAGTACTCCTTAGTACACACCGGCCCCCCCCCCCCCCGCCCCCCGCGACGAAAAACACTAATACTGTCAGAAAACTAACAGAACCGAGAACAATTTGTAATTATTTGTTTTCGTTACTTTCCAAAGTGTGATATACTGGGATTTCCGGGTTTGATTATAAACGATAACTTCACAAGTGAATTATGCAATCAACAATTGTGTCATGTATCCGTGCGCGCAAACGAAGACGCTTTGCCGTGGATGTAATGGGGGACTTCATTGTTTTTTTCTTAACCCTTTACCTAATATGAAAAGCAGGCGACACTTGCAAAAAAATTGAATAGCCGTTATTTTCATTTTTAGCTCAACTTTGGCGAAGCCAAATTTGAGCTTTTGTCATGGCCCGTCGTCCGTCTGTCCGTCTGTCAACAATTGGATACGGCTCGGACTAGAGGCCGTATTTATGAACCGATCTTTACGAAACTTCTTGGGTACCTTTGTTGTGACCGTGGGACGAGAACGAGTGTTTTTGGGTGTGGTCCGAAATTCAAGATGGCTGCCAGCCGCCATTTTGTACCGACGATGCAGAAATCTGTTTTTTGTACAGAACTTCCATATGAAAGCTCTGATTTGAATAATTTTTTGTATGAATGTTTAGTACCATGGGATACATCACATATAATACAGGTTTTTTTCTCGTGCGTAAATTGTGCAAATTAGACTAATTTTGATGTTTTTTGGTGTTACTTTCAGCACTGTAAGTGCAAATGCCAATACGGCTCGGGCTAGAGGCCGTATTTATGAACCGATCTTTACGAAACTTCTTGCTTGGGTACCTTTGGTATCACCGTGGGACGAGAACGAGTGTTTTGGGGTCCGGTCCGAAATTCAAGATGGCCGATGGCAGCCATTTTGTACAAAATTAGGTGCAATCAGATTTTTGCACAGAACTTCCATCTGAAAGCGCTGATTTGAATAATTTTTTTGTGTGAATGTTTAGTACCATGGGATACATCACATATAATACGGGTTTTTTTCTCGTGCAGAAATTATGCAAATTAGATGAACTTTGATTTTTTCAGTGCGACTTACACACAGTAAGTACACATGTCAATACGGCTCAGACTAGAGTCTGTATTTATGAACTGATCTTCACGAAATGTCTTGGGTACCTTTGTTATCACCATGGGACGAGAACGAGTGTTTCTGGGTGCGGTCTAAAATTCAAGATGGCTGCCAGTGGCCATTTTGTACCGAAATTAGGTCTAATCAGTTTTTTGTACACAACTTCTATACAGCTCAGACTAGAGGCCATATTTATGTACCAATCTTTACGAAACTTCTTGGGTACCTTTGTTATCACCGTGGGATGAGAGCGAGTGTTTTTGGGTGTGGTCCGAAATTCAAGATGGCCACCAGCAGCCATTTTGTACCAAAATTAGTGCAATCAGTCTTTTATACAGAACTTCTGTATGAAAGTTCTGATTTGAATAAATTTTTGTATGAATGTTTAGTAACATGGAATACATCACATATTGTAAGGGTTTTTTTTCGTGCAGAAATTATGCAAATTAGATGAACTTTGATTTATTCAGTGCTACTTACACAATGTAAGCACACATGTCAATACGGCTCAGGGTAGAGGCTGTATTTATGAACCGATCTTCACAAAACTTCTTGGGTACCTTTGTTATCATTTTGGGACGAGAATGAGTGTTTCTGGGTACGCAAAATTCAAGATGGCTGCCAGTGGCCATTTTGTACCGAAATTAGGTCCAGTCAGTTTTTTGTCACAAGTTCTATACAGCTCGTATTTATGAACTGATCTTCACAAAACTTCTTGGGTACCTTTGTTTTCACCTTGGGACAGGAACGAGTGTGTTTTGGGGTGCCTTTGTTATCACTGTGCTATGAGAATAAATATTTTGGGGTTCAGTCAGACCCACTCTGGGACTCAAAGATTTTTTTCTAGTTTAGCATCTGACTGTCACCAACCTTTACAATACTTTACCTATACATTTGTTACAGGCAACGGTCAATATTTATGTACAGACCGTTACAATACTTTATATGTACCTTTGTTATCGGGTCATGACCTAGATGTTTGTCATTGCTGTGTCACATACTATACATGTACATGTCTTTGTCTTGACAATTTGAGCTACAGTGTCACTGACACCTTCATTTGTCTCAAAAACATAGGTTATGACCCCTCATTGGAACAATGAGGGGTCATAACTTATGTTTTAGAGACAAAAAATGAAAAAATAATGAAAATTAATTGGCGATTTTTGAAAATAGCGCTGGCCGTTATGTTAGATAAAGAGTTAAATAATATAATTATCGTTACTGATGAAAAGTAATAAACAGAGTAATCGCTTGACTGGACTGGTTACGTGAAATAATTCATTCAAGGCGAGGGACTATATTGTAAACACTCGTGCGCATTCGCGCACTCGTGTTTGTACAACGTCCCTCGCCTCTCATGAATTAACCTGTCCAGTCAAGCGATTACTCTCTATTTGTTTAATAACTAAAGAGGTTATTACCTTATTAGTTTCATATCTGTCGAGATATCAGCTCTCAGTAGCTTTACCTCAGCTTTGGCACCTTCGTTCTCAAGCTGATATCTCGGCCGATATGAAACTAACCAAGTAACAACCTCTAAATACCACCATCAATGAATGAAACATGCATGGAATCATGGAATGGATACTCACTGCCTTGCTACAGTTGTTATACAGGTGAGTATTCATGCGTGTTCCATTCATTTTGTGTCTGAATTGGATTCCAAGACATCGATTCTCTCTAGCTGGTAAACATGTGCTGTCTTACAAGACAAGACTTGACACTTTTCACAACCACCGTCTGTCATACAAATGGCGATTTGTAGCTTACATAATTCGGGCTGTTGGAGGCCCAGCATTGCCAAATTCGTATCGGCACGGCACGTGTTAATTATACGACTACTACATGTCATGTGTATATTTTTTTACCGGGACGCCCGACAAAACCATGCTATTACTATTATTACCTTATTACTATGACCGGAAGCGGGCGGTGGGTACTAAATGAATTTTGTTTTTATTAACGCCCGCCGCTCGCTTCCAGTTGAATGACATCGCGAATTACTGAGTACCGTCCCGCGGAACTCCGTTAATACACCAGAGGACACCCGCTAAAGTGGTAATAATCAAACTTATTTTTTCAACTGCATACAAAACATTTCATAATAAGCTATTGAAAATAAAATGCTTATTTATATTTTTGTGAAAGATAAAAATCCCAAATGGAATCGACAACGGCTGGACAGTCTCCGCCCCACGTGCGATGAAATGGACAATTAATCCGCTGCATTGTGGATATACAGTGGAGCCCACTTAATTGGATATCTCTTATCTGTATACCCCTGTTAATTGAATACAATTTTCAAACACAAAACCATTTACCATACCTTCAGTACAAATTTGATCTGTTAATTGCATATGGATTGTAGAGTAAACTCCTGTTAATTGTATATAAATTTTTATAATATGTCAAAAAATGACTGTGACACGCACCAAATTCCCCTTATTTATCAACCTTTTTGGCCCCACTTCATCCAATACAGGCATTTATTCTATTATATCTTGTTTGACAGAGCTCTATGAGCTCTGTCAAACAAGATATAATAGAATAAATGCTCAGTTTACCTCCAGGACACAGGAAACTGACCAAATCCCTGTTAATTGTATACTCCTGTTAATTGAATAATTTTCTCTGGCAAAATAGATATTCAATTAAGAGGATTCTACTGTACTGTCGTTTGTTTCTCGAATCGTTAAGCTCAAACGTTCATTTATATAATTATGTGCATTCTGTCAACACGAGTGCATAAAGAAGGATTTTGATATGAATGTGCATTCCAGGTATTTACAAATGGAACAATGTGTGTCGTCTGCTTTCATCGATGATTTCAAATAATGATAATAGTTTACGTTGGTTTTTAAGTGGCAACAAACGCCAAAGATGAACGAACAATCGGGTCAGGTTGTTTTGACCATTTTCTCACCATTTGGTGTTCAGTGTTTCGAATACTTGTGAGATGCTGGGGATGGAATTTTCTGTATCAGAAATTGCTGGGACAAAACTACTGCAAGTATCTTCTTATTCACTGGATGCTACAAACGGGTAACCCTAAACGCATCATGGAAATTGAAATGGTCGTGTGCTCAGTCCAGGGCTGGGAGGAGTTTAAATTTTCCTCAACGTGTTAACGTGTTAAATAATTCTGTCTGCTTTAACGAGTTAAATGACGTTAGATGTTAAAATGGACAAAATTTTAATAACTTCGGCCATTTTTATTGATTTGAATTTGAATATGATTGAACTTACGTACAGTTCGTCTCTTGAGTTCCAATGTGTTCTATGTGCCTACTGGCACATAGAACACATTGGAACTCCGGGGATGAGTGGGTAATGTAGTTCTCTTAGGCTATCGTAAATTCTAACGTTCAGCGATGCTTTCATTTGAGCATACAATCGCTGCGACCGTATCCTTATTCCTTAGAAAGAGACATCCGCCGTTGCTCGAATACCAGTCCTTACATGGAAAATATGCGTTCGGATGAAGCTGATATTGCTGTATCGCCAAATATCGGCGGGCCTAGTTCGCCTGCGCTGGTATGAGGGCTCCATGGTCCCTCCACCAAATCAATGGGTCGTCTATAATTGACGGACATCTAAATTATTCGTGTTCTTCAATTTCGTCAAATGGCGCAAAATTGACGTCATCGGGACGCGCGATCCGGCTTGGGTAAACACACGATAACAACGCAATGCTACATATTATACAATTAGATATCTTCAAAGTTAAACGTTATTAACTTGGTTAAATCTTTTTAACGTTGTTACAATAATTTAACACGTTAACGTTAACAATGGCGTCATGCCAGCGGTGCACGGGGGTGCCCGCCCCCCCCCCCAAATATTTTCGGTGAAGGCCTGGGAAGTGCCATTTCCGGCAATCTGGGAGGCATTTTTTGCCAAAATTTTGGGACACGCTACGCGCCAACCGATGGTGGCGCTCCGCTCAGATGGTGTTACCGATCCGCCCCCCCCCCCCGATTTTTAACTGCTCCCAGCCCTGGCTCATTCTGTCTTAATGGGAGGGAGTGGTGCCGCTAGGCTCCTCAATTCCAAATTATGAACTAATGGGGGTGGGGGGTGGATACCCCCCCCCCCCGATTGTTTGGTAACATTCACTACCAGTTGATAAAGTCAAATGACAAAACTGCTTGAAATCAATGGACGGTGAGAGCTGTTTTGTCCAGGTCTCACGCAACTGGCGCATTCGCGCCACCAAGGCCCCAGTTGGGAATTTGTTTTGGAAGTGAAGAAACACACAAAGAAAAAAGCAACATTACCCTTCAAACTGAACTGAGAATATTGATACAGAAGCTACTACTTTTTGTAAACAATAAATTTATTTCCAAAAACTGAAATAAGACTTAACAAACAGGCAAAGCCTACACTAACGCCTCACCATAGTTACACAATACAATTCAATAATAGTAGCACAGAATCAAGTTCATGTGCAGTAGAAAAGAAAAACACAACAATGTTACATTGAACAATACCCCAATTACAATACTACTACTCGTGTACAAGGCCAAAAATACTGGTATTTAGGGTAACGTGGGAAATGACATCTAGGGTCGGAGTGTTGGGATTTTTTTATTCTGTTATTTTTTGTAGAAATGTTCTGCCACTTTGGAAAGGAGAAAATCTTACTCATGTACATAGGAAAGATACATGAATATCTCCGGGTTATACTGAGAGTGCAAAGCTACAGAGCTAAAGATTACCCAGCCTGTGTTTTATTTCTGATAATTTTTTTTTTTTTAATATTGTATTTTGAATTTTTTTTGGCATAGATTTACGAAATATACACACCTTATAGAAATGGTCTGATTTTATTCAATAAAATCTTTTAGGTTGGGTAGGGCTACCATAAACACAGGTATTTTTTGGTCCTACATGTGTTTAAGTTTTTTGACAGTAAATCATGAGCTATCCATGCAGTCTATGTGCTCTCTATTGAATTGTTCCTATACTATTAACACTTTTACTGCCACGCACACTTTATCCATATATGGAGGGGGGGGGGGGGGCATCTATGTACACCTGTATGCGAGGAAGTTTAATTAAATTTATGACATACTTGAAACTCTATCATTTGATCAATTGTTGGAAAGGGCTCTCTGAGCCCTTTCCAGCAATTAATCAGATGGTAGGCTTGATCTGCGCATACCAGAACGTACAGATGATAATCATAAAATAGGCGGCAATAGTCGATTTCGGCAGCGAAATGTTAACTCCTAAGGGCCTAAATGTATAATCTTTGCCACACTTTGACAATCTGCGTTCTGTTGCTTTGCAGTTGTGTCTAGGCATGTCTTGGCTGCCTATATAGGCAACCAAGACTTGCCTAAAACAGCTGACAAGGTTCTTGGAATGTAACTTGCAATTGCACCTAAAACTGCAGGGTGTGACACCTGTTTTGTTGCAGTAGAAAATTATCAAAACTAGACGTAGTCTTTTAAGGGTTAAAGGAGAACCTGACATTAAATATTTTTCTCTGGAGAATGAAAACAAGGTTAACGATTCCGTGTGAATACGGCCAGCAACAATGATGGAGATTGATGGGGAGCTTAATGCTGAATTGAGTAAAAAATTCTCAGCAAGATTACATCAAAGACTTTACATGAAAGACTGGGTTGTCAACTATCTTAGGAAACATTCACAGCATTTAACAAAGATCGCATTCAAAATCTACCCCCGCCCCCGAAACAAATCCCAGGTTTCTTCCACAATGAGCACCAGATTCAGCTAAAAAAACGTTGCCAAAATAATCTCTATCGATCAAAGTTTTTTTTTGTAGCAAGAGCACTTTGCCACCACCACCCAAATTTTACGCCTATAAATTATGACTGGTAACCCTTTGAACCCGAAAGACCGGTTCAGGATCGTGATACGACCTGAATTCATAAAGAAGATAGTTGATTTGCGTGGTAGACGAATCAAGATTTTCAACGTGCTGCACCAAGGCTCCACGTTGAAAATATTGATTGGTCTTCCTAGGAACCTGCGAATTGCCGATTTTGATCGAATCGAACTGGAGAAAACGAATCGAATTTCGAATCGAATCACAGTTAATGGATACGTCATCAAAAGAAACGTTTTTTTCCAAAATAATACCCCCAATTATTTAAAGACTCACACTTAAGCAAAGTGCATTTTTCGCCTCACCATTTCCCACCCTAGTGGCTCAGTAGGTAGAGGTGCAGGCTGCAAGCCGAGAGGCCCTCGGTTCGTATCCCACCTGCGGCAACCGCGTTGTGTCCTTGGACAAGACACTTCATCTCCATTGCCCGCGTGGGGGCACGATGACGCCGTGTACTAAGGCGTACTGCACGTCGATGGTACGCATGTCTTCAACCAATCTAACCCTGCCCGTGCTGCAGTGCGGAGTTACGATGTTGGTGAGCTGGCAGCTGCTCGTCGTCGCTCGGTGGTTCTCTCCGGGTACTCTGGCTTCCTCCACCCGTAAAACTGTCACGGTCATGATTAGCCATTGTGCATAAATATGTGACCTTAAACATCAATAAATAAATAATAAATACTTCCCACGCTATAAACTAAGATATAAACCAAGAAACCAGCTATTGATTGAAACTATTCGAATTGTTGACTTTGTGGCTTCGAAGCTGCAACAATAAACATTTTTAAACGAATTTGACTTATAGGGCTCATACCTCACTTTTATCACGTTTTCTTGGAAAAAAAACATCGTTTCAAATCGGATCGACTCAATTTGGTCGTGAAGCCATTTGTTTTTAATAAAAATGCAGAATGACTAAAACGAAACGATAATTTAACGCCGAATGGAGTCGATCCGCTTGTAAATTAAAGCCTGCTCTACTTCTGTTTATATAATAATGAGGGGTATTCTTTTAGAGAATTGTTGGGTTTGACGATTTATTCAGTAACTGTGATCGAACAGAACAATACTCTTTAAAATAATGCGATCATGTCGTGGGACAAATGATTTATTGAAGTTGAACAGGTGAATAACTTTTCTAAGTTCGAAACTTGAAATTTGTATAAATGGTCACTGGTAATAATGCACAATAAGTTGAAATGAACAGTTGTAGCGATAACAGTGTTTGTAGCGATGTAGCTACAACTGCTGTACAGTTGTAGCTACATCGCTACAAACACTGTTATTGCTACAAGTCAGTTGCCTTTCTCCTCAGAACAAAACTCCTTATAAAATAATGTGATCAATTACAATCTGTAAACAGTCGCGGTTTTGGCCGAAGTATATTCGAATTGCCATTTTCGAATCGAATCGAATATTGACTTCCGAATCGAATTTCGAATTTTCGCAGAAGCCAGGTCTTCCCCAAAGTGACGAATATAGGCTATACCAGTTGATGGTTCCAAATTGGCATGGAATAGGGGAGCGCGGTGGCTCAGTGGTAGATTGTTGGACTTCTATGCTAGAGGTCCCGAGTTCGATCCCTGTCCGGGACGACTCGCATTGTGTCCTTGGGCAAGGCTCTTTATCCCGGTTGCCTACATGGGGGCACGATGACACCGTGTACTCAAGCGTACAGCACGTCGATGGTGCACATGTTTTCAACCGCTGTAACCCTGCGTGCGTGGAGCTTGAACAGAATTGAATGTTGAGGAGCTGACAGTTGCTCGTTAATGCTCGGTTTGTTCTTTCCGGGTACTCCGGCTTCCCCACCCGTAAAACTGTTACGGTCACGATTAGCCATTGTGCAACACAGGCAGACGTTCGTCATCCAATATCTTTTTGAATTAATATGTGTCCGCAAGAAGAACTGAGTTTATGCCATTAAGGGAAGTGAAAGAAAGGCTTTTGACATAATGTCAACCTGTTACAACATAGGTTGCAACTGCATGCTTTGATGTTATAAACATTAAGCAAATCTGTAAAGAACGAAACTAAAGTTAACTATTTCGTGTGAACACAACAACGATGATACTGACTGACGCGTGGGGAGCTGAATTTTTGAATGGAGGAAAATTACCCGCAAAATTACATCATAGACTTTACACGCAAGCCTGGGTTGTCAACTAAATTCGGACTGTTAACTCTTAGAGTGCTGAATTTTTGTGGTCATCAAAATTTATACACATATTTTTGCCTTGTTACGATTTGTGGGAGAGTGCCAATAGGCACTCTCCCATAAATTGTAACAAGGCAAATCCTAACAGACTAAATAATTTCACTCCAAAGGTGATATGATCAACATCCACAGAATATGAAGACTTAAGTTGTGATACCAACCCTTTAGAAAAAAACCCTAATATGGGCTTCCAGCACTCTACCAGTTAAAGGTTTGATGAATAGACTATAGGACGTCAGGACAGTTTTGAATCAGTGGCAGTCAATGTATGGGCATGCTTAAACAAAGATGCTGGGTGAGATCGCCGCAGAGTTGGGGGCTAATTGGCCTTGTCTCGAGGGACCTCACGAATGGAAACGGGGTGCCAAGACCCTCTCCCCCGAACGAACAGAGGAACAATGATCCTTGCTATTAGACCCCGAGAAGAGAATACAGCGTCACATCCAAGTTTGATGAACAATGTTGTGTGAAGCATCTTCATATATGCGAGGGAACACCCTCCCCCTTCAAAATGTGAGTGGTTGAAAGCCGCTGGTGTACAGTCTGTTCTGCACCAAGATATGCCTAAATCACAGATCTGCCTTTAACTTTAAGAAGGACATCATTCGGTTGATTAGTAAGGGCCCCCAACACACCCAAGCGGTCACTGACTGTGGGTGGTTTTACATGTAGAAAGTGAACGAAAATTCCCTGTACTCCCATTTCATTTCTAGATAGTGATAGCTTTAAATTGGAGTTTGAGTGAGAAACAGTGGATGTTATAGAAAATTCGCATCATATCGAGTGCTCCGTATGGAGAAACTGATGCCACGACTTTATTCGGCCGATTATAGGCTTAGCCACACAATTGGATTCCCTGGTCCAAAGTTGAAAAGCAATTGGGCACATCAGCGACCCTTGTAATATTTATCTATTTATTTTCGGATAAAGCTAATGATCGGTTTACTGTTTATTGTAACCGATATGGGCACTGCACTTTCCAAAAAGTAGGTTAAGCTTATAATACTCGTCACATATGGTTGAGGAATAGTGTTGTGTTTATTCTTGTCATTGTTCGGTATTCATAATGGGATACAGCTAATAGTCGGCCATGGTGGGAGGCCAAAGGTGAATGGTTTAACTATTCGTTTCTTCTATCCACATCTAGACCCGACATCTGGGATCATCTATGAGTGCAACTGCATTATTGTAGATATAACATACTTTATTCATACTATATGAATTTATTATGCCTCACCTTTGTAACATCTGCCGTGATTGGTTAATTTGACACCTTCTAAAAGCCATAGTACTGGAGTTTTGGGGCAAAACACGGGTACTATCGGAACGTTTTTCCCTGGAGACAAGAGAACGAAGAAAATGTAAGCTCCACTTCCATTGATCAGCGTCCATTGGAATTTCTCAACACCAAACGCTGGCTCCGTGTTCGTTTAACTTTTTTCGTCACCGGTAGACACAAACTTACCAACAAATGGGCATCTTCAGTGGGTGTGTTTTCAATTTTAACTACAAACAATGAAATCAAAAGAATCAGAAATATTAAAAACTCACGTATTGTTCACCACCTCAGTGAATCCTGAATATGAGTTATGACCTCAATCAATTATATTTCCACAAGTTTAGTAATCCCCGTCCTCACTGAACCACCGCCTCAAGTTCAAAATAAATTGTTTCACTCCGCTTAATTCTATCAACTGCCGTCGTCCGAGAAACATGAATTTATATTCCATTAATTTATACCACTTATCACACAAGCATTAACAATGAATTATAACATGAACAGCTGTAAACGCTGGCATTTGTTGATATAGAAACCCCCAAAGCGACGGCACTTGTGACAAGTCATTTTCGAAGAGACGTCATTCGTTCGAAATGGCGTCATGTTTTTGGATTCGACTACATTGTTGTTACAAGATTGATGGCATGCTGCAGCTAACGCTTAACATTATAACAATGAACATACTTTTGTTCGGCATAATAAAATAATTAGAACGTTTCTTTTCATGTTCTATCGGTCGATAGTACCCGAGTTTGTGTGATTTCTGAAATAAAACCTGAAGCAGCGGCTGCTTCAGGTTTTATTTCAGAAATCACACAATCTCAGGTACTATCGAGCGATAGAACATGAAAAGAAACGTTCTAATATCATAACATACACTTTGGCATTTCGACCATCAGTGGAAACATATAAATATATATGTGGCGCATGCGCCATGAACCTAGTTATCAAACACCTCAGGTTAAACTTTTTGGTGAGATATGTTTGAAATCCAAAATCTTCAAAAATATGTTTGTAAAGGTAACGTTTTGATTTATCAAATATCACCGAACTTACATGCTGCAAATACTGATCCATTAATCTCTGTTTTATCAAATTTATGGACTCATACGCGCGTTCCAGTCAATAGATTCAGCTCATCGTCTAGATGCAACTGTTTGTGAAAAGAGGCAATCTTTCCAACGTCAACCAGGCATCCGTAAGTCCTTTCCTTCAGAAGATTTCCGATTTGTCTGTTTGTGTCACACACGTTGCCAAAGCATCACCCTGACTGCAAACGTAGTCATTTTTTGCTTCTCAGTGTAAGAACGGTGTTTCCTATACTATCAATATTTCAACAAAGTTGTTTCATCTTAGCATGTCAGATGAGAAAGTGAGAAAGAAATTGTGATCATGTGAGTTGAAAAGGTCTACCACATCACCAAATTTGGTCAGGATGCATTATGAAAATGGGGTTCTGATGTGTCGAGTGACGCCCCTGTGATTTATATAAACAAGCACGCGCCCCTGAATTACTTTTGATGACGTCAGACTGTTTTGGTGGGGGGGGGGGGGGGGTATCCCCGATGGGTAAGGGTGTGAGATGGGGAAATCTCACCCTCGGGATAAGATATTTGGTCCAGACACTCAGAAAGCGTCGTGTCTGGCCAAATATCTTTCCCTCGGGTGAGATTTCCTCATCTTACACTCTCACCCACCAGGGATCATAATAATAATCTTCCACAACATGTGTTATACACTATGGTCCTGGGGTAAATGGCTGAAATTCATATTAACTAAACTGATTGCCTGTTAACTAACTGTTTATACCATTGTATAAACAGTTTGTTAAGAGGTCATCCGTTTCCCTGTTGACAAAACTCTCTATCAATAAAATAGGGAGTTTCCACTTTCAATAAACACTCCACCAATAAGATATAATGTCCTGACTATTTGGTGGTTCAGCCTTTTCAGACAGTATATCATAAATTGAAAGGAATTGCAGTGGCGTAGGGGATGGGCCCGCAGGGCCCGCATTGCGCGGGGAGGGGGGGGGGGCGGCTAGAAGGGGGCCCGCGTCTTGAAGGACGTCCCAACGCTGGAAGAAAGAGGGAGAGAGAGAGAGAGAGAGAGAGAGAGTGTGTACCAAATACACATAATTTCAAACTCTCACTTCCACACGACGTACTCTTTGTAGTCTATGTATTATTCTTTTAACCCTTTACCTAACGTAACGGTCAAACCGGCCAGCGCTATTCTCAAAAATCGCCAATTAATTTTCATTATTTTTTTTCATTTTTTGTCTCAAAAACATAGGTTTTGACCACTCGTTATAACGAGCTCGTCGAGCTCGTTCCAACGAGGGATCATAACTTATGTTTTTGAGCCAAAAAATGAAAAAAAATTAGTTATTCAAGAATTATTTTTGCAAGTGTCGTCTTTTTTCAGGTTAGGTAAAGGGTTAAGTGAACGCTACATCATTGTAACTGATAGGGGTGAGAAATGAACAATATACATACATGGTGCCTCTCAAGTTAGACATGTGGGGCGTACATGTGTGTATTGTTGGATGGTGGGGGTGAAATTTAAAACATGTAATGAAAACATCTACAGAGTCGTACTTTTAGAATCGATCCTATAGGCTATACCTTCATTTAATTTATGGCGTATGTACTACGTGAAATCCTGTATGCTATGCACGGTAACAACACTAAATTTGCTCCCGTTTTAAAGGCAACCACCATTATGAAAGGGCCCCCGTCTCTATCTCGCGGGGGGGGGGGGCACAAGATTTTCCGCTACGCCATTGGTTTGAAGGCTACCCACTAAGACTAAGGCTTGAATGATCAAGAACAACACTGCATTTTTCTCATCCGTGTATTTGACTGAAATTCAAAAATTACATAATGAGAGTCTGTGAGTGAGATGCATTGGCAAATAGCGTTATGCCACTGTGTGATATCTACTATTCATGGTGGTGGCGCGGTGGCAACCGGTTCTCGTCAAATCGCCGAAGTTAAGTAACGTCGACATGGTCGAGCCCGGTTAATCATTGGATGGGTGGCCGTCAGAGCGACCAATTCGGACTCCCGCGTTGTGTCCTTGGGCAAGGCCCGTAACCCCGATTGTCCACATGGGGGCACGATGACGCCGTGTACTAAGGCGTACTGTAGTCGATGGTACGCATGTCTTCAACCAATCTTACCCTGTCTGTGCTGCAGTGCGGAGTTACGATGTTGGGGAGCTGGCAGCTGCTCGTCGTTGCTCGGTGGTTCTCTCCGGGTACTCCGCACTGCAAAAAATATAGGTTCTCTTTAGAACCAAATCTGGTTCTAATCTTGTCCCTGAGATGGAGCCAGTTCTATTTAAACAGTATTTATTTCAAATCAAATAAATTTACTAAGATTAGCGTTCAATTTTAACAGAATATTACATGAACTGAAGTAGATTCAGCAGTAAACTTGGAGCTTATTCAACGCAGTCGCCAAACATTTTGAAACAAAGGAGATATGAACAGTTGGCATATCGAACCAGTTTTGGTTCTGTATAGAAACAAAACTGGTTCGATATGCCAACTGTTCAAATCTCCTTTGCTTAATATTGATTTGAGACAACCTCGTATGAGCTTTAAACTGAAGGCTGAAACCCCCTCAATTTATGTTTAATTCTGTTAATATTTAATGTTAATCTTTATAAATTTATTTGATTTGAAATAAATACTGTTTAAATAGAACTGGTTCCATCTCAGGGACAAGATTAGAACCAGTTTTGGTTCTAAAGAGAACCTATATTTTTTGCAGTGCGGCTTCCCCCACCCGTAAAACTGTCACTGTCATGATTAGCCATTGTGCATCAGTATATGACCTTAAACACCAATAAATAAATAAATAAATAGCTATTCGTGGTGAGAAAGAGTCCTTTTATTGCGAGATCTGTTGGATAACATAAATGATAAATCGTTTAAATTGCTTGAACATTTTTCAAAATCATGAACCACTGATGGAGTGATGAGGAACGGTGAACGTCTGTCCACATTCCCATGGTGCTAGCCCCTATCATGTACCACTAATCACCACCTGTTAACCCAGAGGAGATGGAGTGGTGGCAAAAAGACTACACGAGCTTCCCTGATCAATTTGCATCACTTATTTGAAAGATAAGAGCTCAAGAGCTCAAAGGAAAAGAAAATTCAAGGCATGGACAAAACGTGTTTTCAGACCTACCCACCCACCCCCGCCATGTGTTCGGGGAAAATTGACACGACCCCCCCCCCCCCCCCCACCCCCTCCGAGTTATCGCCAAATTTTTTATTTGTTGTAATTAATCAAAGCAGTTGTTTTCTCACAAGGAAATCTTTTTCCCTTCAGACCTTTCTGTAAATGTAAATGCATCCTGACGAAAAATAATTTATAAGCATGCATGAGACTATGAGTTGGAAACTCTGAACTGTGGGTCATCGATAGTCAAATTACACTTGACTTTGTTAAAAACAGTTTTTAAGATGTCTGATAGCAGGTAGCAAATAAATAAAACAGTGCATGAATGACTTTTGTTTCCTAAATGCTTGGTTGACTTCACTTGAACAGTTTCGTTTTGCGGTTATTTATTCAGTTTCGAATTTCAAATAAGATTGAAAAAGAAACCTTGTCCTTCGCATGAACTTCCGTGAAATGTATTCCGGATGGGCGAGATTTAACTATGCGACGCCGTTCTTATTGTTTGTATTGTGCGACGTTTTTAACGCCTGGGTCAAATTCGAGTCCGTCTCCAAGGTGTACAAATGAGAAATGAACAGTTCACCGAAACTGTGAGCCATAATTGATTAGTTTGCTTTGCGAAACGAGGATCCCCATCGATAAATGTAATTACAAAAGTCACATCTTACTTGATAAAATATTTAACCCTTTACCTAACATGAAAAGCAGACGACACTTGCAAACAAAATTTTTGAATAACTAATTTTTTTCATTTTTTGTCTCCCAAACATAGGTTATGACCCCCCACCCCCATGGGAACGAGCTCGACGAACTCGTTCCAAAGAGGGGTCATAACCTATGTTTTTGAGACAAAAAATGAAAAAATAATCAAAATGAATCGATTTTTGTGAATAGCGCTGCCGGTTTTTGGTCGTTACGTTGGGTAAAGGGTTAAACAGAAAAACTATTCATTCAAACGTTCTTCACATATATTTGAACAAATATTGAAACATAAAGAGGATATCTACTATTTTGAGTAGGCATCATAATTATCTCGTGAGCGACGGAAAGAAAATACCTAAAAAATATGGTGATAATTATAAGCATCACGCGATGAACACGGAAATCGCTTTGTTTACACCTCGCGACCTGTGACCTTGCATAGATTAAAGTCCAAGATGGCAGATTCGAAAAAGGCTTATTAAGCAAAAATATTCGATAGATATTTTTGCCGCTATGTTTTAAGCAGGGAGGTTTTGATTTTTCAGATTCGGTTTCGGTTCGGTGTCAGGAAAAAATCCTCGGATTCTCTACTCGTTAAGAACAGATAGTAAATATAACTTCAGGCTTCTTAACTCTGGAAAAATCCGTAAAAATTTGTAAGACACCACACAGCGCAAAATCCCTGTCTGTAAGTATCTCCAGCCTAACTTCCGTGTGATCATTCTTATGTGTCAGGAAAAAATCATCGGCTTCTCTACTCGTTAAGAACAGATAGTAAATATAACTTCAGGCTTCTTAACTCTGGAAAAATCCGTAAAAATTGGTAAGACACCAGTCGGCGCAAAATCCCTGTCTGAAAGTATTTCTAGTCTAACTTCCATGTGATCATTCTTAGGTGTCAGGAAAACAGCCTCGGCTTCTCTACTCGTTAAGAAAAGATAGTAAATATAACTTCAGGCTTCTTAACTCTGGAAAAATCTGTAAGACACCACACAGCGCAAAATCCCTGTCTGTAAGTATCTCCAGCCTAACTTCCGTGTGGTCATTGTTAGGGGTTGCAGGAGATCAGTCGCTAAGCCTATTCACTCAGACAAAAAACAGAAATCAGTGTAAGAACAAGGGCGGCGGAATCGGGTGGCGGGGGATGGTAACTTCAGTCCCTCCACTTTTTTTGCCGGGCCATGTTTTTTTTTGTATGCATATATTTTAACACAACCAATGTCTGGCGAAACAAGGGGCGGATCCAGAGCCTCCCCATATTTTCGCCAGCTATGTTTCTCTCGCACTGGTTCAGTTTCGATGGATTTCGGATCATTTTTTACAGTAAGTGCCAGCAAACGCTAAAATGTGTACAGAATGTTAATAAATCGTTTAACTGAAGTAGATCGTAATCTTACAGACATACAAGTACCAAATCCACCCTCAGACAAGATAATCCACAGACAGTATAATTGCTGTAAACGTCTGGTAAAGCATACAGGTGAGGTCTATTTATCACGACCAAAGCTGACAAATAGACCTCACCTGTATGCTTTACCAAAGTGTGAAATCTTTCAAATACATCATCTGAAAAATCTCAAAATATCCACTCAGATGCATGGAAATGGGGGTTTTGGAACCCTTTAATTTATTTTTGTTCATACCGACGACCATCCATCGCCCGATCCAGCCCCCACTTTGAAAATCGTTCCACCGCCCCCGTAAGAAATGAATAAAGCTCATCTAATCTTTGTTGTGTCCTCATTGTCACATTTCTCCTTTATTGACTCGTCCGGTGCACGAGTCAATAAGGGAGAAATGTGACGAGAACACGGCGTACTCGCCCCATGCCAGATGGAGTAAGAGACAAGAGTCAATAGGTGTCACTAGTCCAGTTCTCTCACATCAAGATATTTTGATCAGTTTCTGCACAAACACAGCAAACACGGTTTTTGGTGGGTCTTGCGGGTCGGTCTTTCGGTTTGCCGCAAAAAAACCGAAACCAAACCGGCCAACCGAAAAGCCGCCCGACTCTATCTTCTGAAGTAGCGTATAATATAGAGGACATCTACGCTTGTTTTATCGGGAATTATCTCACTCGTGTGAACATGAAAGTATTATTTTTCAGTGGTGCTTGCCGGTATTCACTAAAACAGCGTTGAGTTTCTTTTTAGTATATGCTACGTGACATTTTACTGCGCAATATTCAGCCCAATTCGGCAGTTTCAAGACAATAACAAAAAGCTACTGATAGTTCCTTCAAGGCGTCATTCAAGGTGACGTCATGCGCCGAAGCGTAACGTCATTTATGAAGCAACTGAAAAAATTCATCGTGTGGACCTGAAAGTATTATTTTTCACTCACGCAAGCGCTCACGAAAAATAAAACTTTCAGGTCCACACTCATGAGATAATTCCCGACACTGACTAAAATAGAGTAGATTTTTTTTTATATTATATGCTATGGGACATTTTATTGCACAATATTCAGTCCAATTCGACCCCAAATGCGTACGTTTTAAAACAATAACAAAGATCAGCTGATAGTTCCTTCAAGGCGACGTCATGCGCCGAAGCGTGACGTAATTTTAGGAAGCTACTGAGGAATATTTCTCGATATCTATCGAGTCGATAGATTTCGAGAAATATCTTTTAGATAATTGCGTTAATTCACATGCTAGCATATAATAAAAAAAAACATATTCATTCAAACAATAACTTTCAGAGTTCCAGATGATAGCCGGTTATAAAAGAACATTTTATCCATTGTTTATCACAACACATAATTATTTATCCCGTTGGCAAACATTTGCCAAAGGAAGGAAAATTGCCATGGGTAATTTATCCATTGCAGAGTGGTAACACGATGTAAGGTTCGTTGTTTTCATCACAGGTGCTTAGCGCATATCCTGAAAGAGTAAAACATACATCTCTAAGGCACCACGGAGCCGGGGAGTTGGGTGGTGGGATTGCAGGTGTGTTGAAGTCTTGGGTGATTTAGCCCCGCACTTTTTTCAGAAGCTGATGATATTTTTTTGATCAGTTGCTACTGGCATTGACATCATAATAAAGGGGGGGGGGGGGGGGGGGGTCGGTGGCGTCGCGGTAACCGGTTCTCGTCAGATCACTGAAGCTAAGCAACGTCGAGCGCGGTTAGTAGCTGGATGGGTGACCATTTCGGCGATTGATTCGCGTTCCCGCGTTGTGTCCTTAGGCAAGGCACTTAACCCCGATTGCCTACATGGGGGCACGATGACGCTGTGCACTAAGTACTGCACGTCGAAGGTGCGCATGTCTTCAACGAATCTAACCCTGCCTGTCCCGCGGTCCAGAGTTCAGAGTTACGATGTTGGAGAGCTGGCAGCTGCTGGTCGTTGCTCGGTGGTTATCTCCGGGTACTCCGGCTTCCTCCACCCGTAAAACTGCCACCGACATGATATGACCCCGGCTGTTAATGTGTCGTTAAACCCTAATAAAAAAAAAAATCATAATAAAGCTTCCAATGTACTGTTGGAACCCCCAACCATGTCCATATATAAACGGTGGTGTTCCATCAGGCTTTTAAATTCTACAGTTGTTTGACCGGTTCGGAACTACTCTCCAATCAATTAGCGATGTTGTGAATGGCGTGACTTTGACGGGATCAATTGGTATTTTTTTTTCCTTCGCAGACGAGTTGCGAAAATTGAAGACCTTGTGAAATTATTATCTGTTTACCATTTCTTCACTACGAGTTAAGAGAGTATGCAATTTTACCTATTTAGAATCGTTTTGTGTGTTCAGAACCAGCACTCATCCCACTTTGGCGCCAAAATCTGAAAAGAGATTCTTATTTTTTACTCCTTTCACGTCAAGATTCAGACGCACCTGTTTCTTACCGTGAAACGGGGAAGGGACGTTGAATTGATGCTCTCGAAAAACTCTGACATATTAATTGCAATCAGTCACACAGAAATGCATCTTATATGAAATAATGAGTTTTATCAGAAAGAATATATATGGCTGCCAACTTAAAATTGTTTGCACAGACTGCGTGCACAGAATATCTAAAAAGTATAGTATGACAAATTTGACCCTCGCGCGCACAAACACAGTCACAGTCAAAAACGGGCAATACATAACTAAATGGTGCGATCAAGAATGGAAGCCATTTGGTCAGGGGTACTAGAAGGTAAAGAGTGGGGAGGGGGTGACTGTTTTAGGTGTGTATTTATACGGTAAAAATAAAACATCAGAAATAACAGAATCCATAAAATATTTATTTAAAAATGAAAAAAATGGTAACAACCTATCTTAAACATATAAAAAATTATAAGAAACAGATCTTTCCTCGTGTTTTTTTTTTTATTGCTTCCTAAATAAAATGAACCATGGAAACTTTGATTAATTTTGACTTTTTTCATTTGAAGTCTAAAATAGGTGTAATTCCCATCTCCCTATCAAAATTGAATTTCCATGGCTTTCCCTGTTTCCATTTGAACCCTGCTCCACACTAGAGTGGATTTGGAAGGGTGTGTGTGTATGGGGGGGGGGGGGGGGGGGCAGCTGCGCGTACCATATGCAACACAGGCCCCTTGTACCTTGGACTTTCAACGAATACTGTACTGTTCTATGAATGCAACCTTCAGTTTTGGAGAGGTGGTGCTTCAGGGCCGCCGAAACAGGGCGGGGAGGGGGAGTACATGTACCTCGCCCTCAATGGCAACTCGTGGCTTCAGCACTCTTCACAGATGTCTTCGGCATCATCCTGCCAGTCTGTGCACCCCCTGCCATTTTGGTCTTTCGGTGGTCCCGAGGGAGCTAGTAGAGATGGCACCTCCCCCAACCACCACAGAAATACAATACCGGATGCAGCCCAGACACCCCCCCCCCCCCCCCCCCATCCTCCCCCCGCTCAGGACCTTCTTCCAGTACTGCCCTGTGCAAGCTTCAGTTTTGGAGAGGTTCATATATCTTCCGGGTTACGTTTTCAGAATATACAAAAATGCTAGTTCTGAACAGGTCAAATCGTCGCCGCAAAACAGTTCAGTAATTCCCAAAATGCAGCCACTCAGATTGCAAATTTTTTTTTTGTTCAAGAGTTGACTGGAATGTAACCGAAAAAGATGAGTTGCGGCCTAATCCACCAGCACGCCCACCCTGTCCATGGGGCAAATAATACAAGACAGGCTCACCAGGCTTTGCCACAGATTGTCCCAGTCTGTAGATCCGGAGAGACCACATATGATCAATAGCACATCGTCCCCGGGCTGGCTGAGGTACTCACAGCCACGTCAGGGAAATCTCCAGCTCCTGCAGACAAACAGGTTGGCATGCAGTGACAGAGGGCTTTCGTGTCACTGTTTTTGTGTCTTAGTCCTATGACATTCCTGTGCTTTTACTAGTCACTTCATTGTTCAGAGGGAAGGCGACTGCCGGTAGTTGGCAGCTCATTCAGTAGATCTTCGATCTCCATGTCGCTGTCGCTGAGACGACATTTCTTGAATGTACTGGTGTCCAAACAGCCGTTGTGCAAGCGTGCATTTAAACCTTTCTATATTTAGATCATCTTGCCCTTTGTGTACTTTCTTCTCATCTCGTCGGAGTGTGACGCCGTGCTTGTCAGCAGCCTAGAACCACCATAAACTCTCGTCCAGGATCCACCTGAAAGTGTTTGGTTCACCGGCGTGCACGACTGTAGATGCGTTAGAGAGCGCTATCTACCTTGGCGGATCCCCTTTGAGGTCAAAGCTCAACCCCTATATAGCGGCCGGCCGCACCGATCAAGGGCAGGGCATACTTGGAGACCTTTCGACTCGCGGGGCAGTGGTGTAGAAGCAGGAGGTTAACTTGTGGGGCCTCGTTTATTTCGTGACGTCAAATTTCGGTCTCCAATTTCTCGTGGGGCCGACATATAGATCTGTCAAATAGCCCGCTTTTAAGACGCTCGGGCTACATCGTCAGAGACTTTAGCATTGACAGCTCCAGCAGTTTCTTGATGGCTGTCATCCCTTTCTATTTGCCCCTGTGCGTCAAAGAATTACGACAATGAAATGTTGATGTGCATGTGGGAAGGACTTTTACGAATGCTATAGTGTGAAATATGAGTCTCGCGTGCAGGTGTGCATGTGGGAAGAAATTTTGATTTCGCAGAGTTTTTTTTCCAGAGGTATGTCCCTTTATGCTATTAGTTATCCTTGTGTTTTCCAGGGTGTATGGGAATTTACACCGGTTTGGGAACTCATACACCCTGAGGCGAAGCCGAATGGTGTATGAGTTCCCAGACCGGTGTAAACTCCCATACACCCTGAAAAACACAAGGATAACGGATTTATTTCCAAGAATTTTGGTGTACTTAACACATTAACCTAAATTGTGGGAAAAACTGACAGAAAATTTGTACTTTGTAAGTTTCTTAATAAAATCAGTCAAATATTGATGTCATTGGAACTGGCTGAATGAGCCAGTTCCAGTGACAACCATATCTGTAATATTTTATTGCTCATAAATATTAAATTTCCTGAATTTTTATTTTTGTTCTAACATAACCGAGCAGAAGGTATGAATTAATAATTAAAAATGGGTACTGTTTTTTTAGCCATATAGCCTGCTATTGTATATTCTTGTTTTTACACCGTGGTTAACCACGGTGTAGAAAAAAGTTACAGTGGATTGCAAGTTACACCGTACCTCTCAGCCAATCAAAATGCAGTATTTTGTTTCATTTGGAAATAATATTAAATTTCTATTGTATTTGTCTATTTGCTTAATTCCTACATTTTCTGAGCCACAGTTTTACACCAAGGGATATTTTTTTCAGGAAGCACATCAATGGGGCAATTATACTTGCTACATTGCGTTAATCATTCAACCATTAACCCTTCAACCTGAGAAGCACCGGAATTCCTTCTTGCATTTGTAGAGATACTGAGCTGAAATTTAGGATCTGCAGCTAAAATGTGGTACATATTCCATCATATGCAGAACTTAAGTTATCAAATGAAAACAATTTTATTATATGCTAGTCTGTGAATTATCGCAAATTCTCTGAAAGATATTTCTCGATATCCATCGACTCCATGGATATCGAGGAATGTCCCTCAGCAGCTTCCTAAATGATATCACGCTACGCCGCATCACGTCGCCTTGAAGGAACGATCAGCTGATATTTGTTATTGTTTTGAAGCATACGCAATTCTCGCCCAATTGGGCTGAATATTGTGTAATAAAAAGTATCGTAGCATATAATAAAAAAGAAAATCTACTCTATTTTAGTCAGTATCTGGAATAATCGCATGAGTGTGTACCTGGAAGTTTTATTTTACACGAGCGCTTGCCCAAGCGCTCGTGAAAAATAAAACTTTCAGGTCCACACGATGAATTTTTTAAGTAGCTTCCTGATTGACGTTATGCTTCGGCGCATGACGTCGCCTTGGGGGAATTATTATCTTGAAAGTGTTTGCAGTCGAATTGGGCTGAATATTGCGCAGTAAAATGTTACGTAGCATATAATAAAAAATTCGCTCGTGAAAAATAAAACTTTGAGGTCCACACTCATGAGATAGTTCCCGATATTCACTAAAAACAGCGTAGATATACTATGTGTTTTCTGTTCTATTTTGAAGTTATACAAAATTATAGTGTCAGTTCGCAAATGTTCATTTTATACATGTTATAGACTTGTAGTCAGAAAAGTCGGCAGGTAATATGGAAGTCGTTGGACAATCTTGTTTTGATTGATTTACCCCAACAGATGAATCGCCATTGTATACACTACTTCGCTGCAGGAGATTAACAATATTTACGATTGTAAGCTGGGGGAGGCTACCAAAAATTTGCAAGACGTGACGTGGGTGGGTCTCTTGAGTGCGCCAAAAATGTGCATTTCCGACTTGGGCAATTTTTTGAATTTTTTAAAAATATATCAATATATCAGCTAATATATACCATCATTTGTGTTTCAAACCTTAAAGATGATGTTTTACATCACACTCTTAACATAAATACAACATCAGGAGGCTTTATATGTGAGAATATTGGTCTTAAACTGGGAAAATGTCACACGTTAGTAGGGGGTGGGTGTCTTGTTCGAAATGTAGAAAATGTGCAGACAATATTTTGGGAACAATTCAAATGAAAATTTGTTCCCGCATATGTACACCTGCTCTGGCCAAGCCTGATAATGAACAGCTTGTCATTTGTAGATTGGGGCCCACAGCAGCCCACAGAGGTTTAAATTGGTGGTACCAGTTTAACCCTTTACTTAACATGAAAAGCAGACGACACTTGCCAAAAAATGATTGAATAACTAATTTTTTCATTTTTTGTCTCAAAAACATAGGTTATGACCCCTCATTGGAACGAGCTCAGCGAGCTCGTTCCAATGAGGGGTCATAACTTATGTTTTTGAGACAAAAAATGAAAAAATAATAAAAATTAATTGGCGATTTTTGAGAATAGCGCTGGCCGGTTTTTGCCGTTACGTTGGGTAAAGGGTTAAGAACATTATGAAAACACCCTAAAGACAGCCGTGCCTACTAAGTTTATTTTTGGATTTTAATGGGAGAGTGGGGGTGGGTGTCTGAGAACGGTGGGTGTCTGAGAACGGTAGTAGAAAATTTGCACGTAGTGGGTGGGTGGGTGTAAAAAGGACCCGAATAAAAAATAGGACGTCACGTTAGTGCCCCCCCCCCCGCCCCCCTTGTTGTAAGAAAGAACAATATCATCAGCCTGAAAATAGCTCTGTTTATCTCATCGCCACTTCTCTCTTCAACTCAATCATCATCATGTCGCCCCCTGGTTTCCTATGTGTTCTTTATGCCTGCTGACACATGGAGCACATTGGAAATCAGGGGATGACATGCTAGAAAACATAAAATAGATTTCTCACATGACGGAAAGAGCCAGTCTAACATGTCATCTTCAGTATGGCTATAAAATCCCCTCCTATCAGTGAACACGCTGTTGTCAAGATTGCCTCGATTGTCACGTCTGCTTCTCGTATTCATTTTTCTCTTCTCTTCCTTTCTCTGCCTTTTTTCCCTTTTTCTTGTTCATTTTTTAGCTCAACTTGACAAAGTCAAGCTGAGCTATTGCCATCACTTCTCGTCCGTCGGCGTACGTACGTACGTTAGTACGCTAGTACGTACGTCCACAATTTCCTTTGGCACACCTCACAGGTCGCATTTATGATCAGATTACTTTGAAACTGGGCATGCTTGTTTGGGGTGACCTCTAGATGGGAGCTATCGATTTTCTGCAATTTCTGTCAAAAAATGTTGCCGCGGCCAACGTTCTTAGAACTTAGTTTAGTCAGAAGACTCAATATTTCCCTTTGGCACACCCTACAGGGCACATTTATGATCGGATTGCTTTGAAACCTTTCATGGTTGTTTGGGGTGACCTCTAGATGGGAGCTATCGATTTTCTTCAATTTCCATCAAAAAATGTTGCCGCAGCCAACATTCTTAGAACTTAGTTTAGTCAGACCACAATATTTCCCTTTGGCTCACACTACAGGACACATTTATGATTAGATTGCTTTGAAACCTGGTATGCTTATTTACGGTGACCTCTAGATGGGAGCTATCGATTTTCTTCCAATTCCGTCAAAACATGTTGCCAAGGCCAACGTTCTTAGAATTTAGTCTAGTCAGACCACAATATTTCCCTTTTATACACCCTACAGGGCACATTTATGATCGGATTGCTTTGAAACCTGGCATGCTTGTTTGGGGAGGCCTCTAGATGGGAGCTATCGATTTTCTTCGGTTTCTGTCAAAAAATGTTGCCACTGGCAAAAAAATGACATTGGTACCAATGATCTTCAATTTTGCCATTTCATTTATAACTTACCAAGTTCAAGTTTGTCAAGTTGAGCTACAGTGTCATTGACACTTTCATTTTTAAACGCGAACGGCGGGAAGACAGCCACTAGTGGCTACGCCATCTCCCAGTGGTGCAGTCATGTAGTTCTGAAGTATGCCACCTCTATATATATTTTTGTTATTAACTGTATACATGTTGTACTACTGAATAAAATCAATCAATCAATTAATCGGTGAGCTTCAATTTGAGATTCGATTCGATTCGAGATCGTCTGCTAAATTCGGTTCAGTATTCGATTCGACCCGAAATTGGAGATTCGCAGGATCCTGTTATCAATCAAGTAAAATGCAGTGCTGTAGTTCACGGGCTTCTCATGAAAAAATAAAGGTCATAAATCATAAAACTTTTACAATTGTATTTTCTAGAATTGTATCTTCTAGTTATGACCATAAATGTGTTGAAATGAACCATTAGCATTTTCAAAGATGTGGCAATTTGCCAGTTGGCAAATTGCCATATTTTTTAAAAGTGCTAATTAAACAATAACATGATTTTGGAGGGCGTTATGGTTCGTAAGCGGCCCTGCATCGATGTTGAACAGCCCGAGGGCTTATTAAAGGCCCGAGACGAAGTCGAGGGCCGTTAATAAGCCCAAGGGCTGTTCAACATCGATGCAGGGCCGCTCACGAACCACTATGCCCGACAACAATCATGTTATTACTATTATTACCACTACGTAATTTGTAATAAGTGACAGGTGTTAATATAATATAATACTTACCTGGGTTCGCGCGATAATGCTGAATGCATGAACTCCAAGATGATGAGGGGTTTTTACATTGTAGAAACTGATTGCATCGAGACGATGAGAGAGTTTAAAAAAATTCCGTCTTCCACTTCCAGCGAGGGAGGTAATGCACGCAATAAAGATGACGAATCAGTTGCCATGGAAAATGGCTACAACTGACAACATGGCCACGTGTCATTTGTTTCTGTTGCTGTCGATCAACAAGACCGCAACATGGCGAAAGCATCAACTTTTCCTTGCGAGTTCTCGCCTCATTTCTAAATTTTCAATTCTAAAAGACGTCACGTGACAAGAGGGCCGATAATGAATTTTGTTTTCCATTAGCGGCCCTCCTATCACGTGACTACCGAGCAATAGAGGATATGATTGCCCGTTAAATCGACATTAATGCAATAGGAAACGCCCTGCAAAGTGGTAATAATGATTCATATTCATCAGCTATATTAATAGGTAGAAAATATACTCGCCCGAAAAAGAAAGTGTGCATTGCAGAAATTGATCAAACTCCAGAAAAATAATATCGTAGGTGTAAAGAGTGTTAACCTGTTCATGAATAAGTTATATTGAACACAAAAACAGCTTTCCCCGTTAAAATTGCATTAATGTTAAATGACGTGCTGCACGTTTGTGAAAAGGCATGTTTTGCACGTGGAGAGTCTGAAAATTCATGCAGCAGTGTGAATCCTTGGGTATTTAAACACTAAAGTAAGGTCTTCCTATCGTTCACATTCAAACTTGCGCTGCTGTTAAAACGACTCCACATTAGCATGCCAAGATTGACAATGAATCAACGTCTCATTGCCCTCGGTATGATTAGATCTGGCGGAACACACAGAGAGGTTGCCCAGCATTTGAACTGCCACCGTAACACTGTAGACAGGCTAGTCCATCGACATGCACAACATGATGACGTTCGAGATCGAACCCGTTCCGGGAGACCCCGAGTTACCACCCCTGCACAAGATCGGTATATCCGTGTCGTCCATCTCCGGAACCGGCAACAAATGGCAATGACGACAGCCAGGAACATCCCTAACCTGAGAGGATACATCCTCAAACAGTAATCAACCGGCTGAGAGAATACGGCTTATGTCCTCGAAGACCTACAATTCGTCCGATTTTGACGTTACGTCATCGTCGTGCTCGAGTGCAGTGGTATAGAGTAGGGTTAGGGTTAGGGTTAGCCTAACCTAACCTAACCCTCGCCTAACCCTAACCTAACCTAACCTAACCTAACCTAACCTAACCTAACCTAACCTAACCCTACCCTACCCTACCCTAACCCTACCTAACCTAACCCTAACCTAACCCTACCCTAACCCACTTCCATGCTAACTTGTTCGCTTCCATGAGGCGTAGATGCACAGCAGTAGTCGATGCAGACGGAGGTCATAGTAGATATTGAGTGTGTGACTTTTGTGTTTGACCCTTAGTGTCTTTGGCTCTCCATGGCACCAAGAGTATTCGTCGTAGCGTAATGAAATTTCTCGTGTTGATCACAAATTGATTCATCTGTGATTGAATAAAATTTCTATGAATGAAAATGATATATATCTTTTTTTAGTGTTATTTTTTAGCATGCACACTTTCTTTTTTGGGAGAGTATACAATTCAAGAAAGTACAGTTGTAAAAGTTTTATAGTATTGGTCCCGGGATACAACTTGTGGAAATGATGTGTTGGGTAGCCTTCAAGAGCCTTCTTACCAAAAAGCAGCATAGATTGAAGACGAAACTTTCGGTTTGGGTGGCCGGGGGTGTAATCTTCGTCCTCTATTCACTGGCGTCAGTTTGCTAAATTAAAATACCTCCAGCTCTCTCCAGCAGATTACGATCATTGATTATTTACTAATCATTACAGAAACGCTGCGTTATAATCGATAGTTACCGACGGAAGAGTGGTTAATACGTAGTTGGATACGAGAGGATAAAACTTGCCTGGACTCTTTAGTCACTCAATTATCAGTATCACATAATGAGACGGAATAAGGATTCAACAGTTTATAAACACCAACAATTTCTATTGACAAATACGGAACCAAGGATACACGTAATGCACATCATTGGGGCTCGGTGACGTTGCGGTAATCGTCAGATCACCGAAGTTAAGCAACGTCGAGCCCGGTTAGTCCTTGGATGGGTGACCGTCTGAGAGATTGATTCGGACTCCCGCGCTGTGTCCTTGGGCAAGGCACTTAACCCCGATTGCCCACACGGGGGCACGATGACTCCGCGTATTAAGGCTCACTGCACCTCGATGGTGAGCATGTCTTCAACCAATGTAACCCTGCCTATGCTGCAATGCGGAGTTACGATGTTGGGGAGCTGCCAGCTGTTCGTCGTTGCTCGGCGGTTCTCTCCAGGCACTTCGGCTTCCTCCACCCGTAAAACTGTCACCAACACGATATGACCTTGGCTGTTAAAGTGGCGTTAAACCTTAATAAATAACTAAATCAATAATAATGTACATCATTAACAGAAGGAATGCATCCCAAACACTGAGATCGATTACCATATCTAGTAATAATGCCCGATCGTTTAAACTAATATTTAAATTGTTTAGGCTGCAGAAAGTAGATCTTCTGTTTCTCGGGCCATATTTTGTAAAATTGCATACAGGCGGGTGATTTTTAATTTTATATTTTATTTTTGTAATTATTTCTTTGCCATCAAAAGTTCATGTTCTTAGCTTGTTTCATGCCTCATAAGCTACAAAATAGCATGGGGGCTGGTGTATTTCATCCCTTGAGCACAAGAAGGCTTTGTGATGCTAAAGCATTGCAAAGCCTTCTTGCATTCAAGGGACAAATTTGTCAATTTTATATTAACGTGGGTAAAATAACAGACATAAACCATTTAATTATTATTTTTTTAAGTTGCATTGGTTATAAAAAGAGACCATGCGGCAGCCAAAATGACCATGCGTGAGGGCCTGAGAAACATATTTTTAACTCTTTGAGTCCTTACCAGACTCGCATTTGAAGATAAATGTCGAAGTCATATATATATGTCAAGAAATTGTGTATTAATTTTTCTCAGTTACCTCAGTTACATGTCTTTCCAACTGGCCATATCGTCGCCTGAGTGCTAGAATGTTCTATGTCCCATTATGGGACATAGAACATTCTAGCACTCAGCCGACGATATACTTTCCAAGTCACGTTAATTATGAGCTCACCTGACTGAAAGACAGGGTAAACAAAACTGATCGCTCTTCGTTCGACGTCCGTCATCGTCCGATATAAAGATGGTATTCATTCTTCTCCTCACAAAGCCATTCCGATTCCAATAAAATTCAAATGTAAAAAGACAATGTGCTGCTCTCCCATGGAGAGGGGTTGCGAAAACGCGCCCCAAACTTATAAAAAAATCTTCTTATCATGATACAATGAATGGAATTAGCTAATAACATGTATTTTAACTTAGTGCTATATGAGAAATATTCTTCAGCGATCTTTTCAGACCCATCAGGCAAAGTGCAATATAAGAAATATTCTTTAATCCTTTACCCAACGAATCAGCCACATCCGCCCTTGTAAAATGAAAATTCAGCAGCTGAAAAAATACTATTTTTCAGATAATTTCAACAAAACCATATCATGTAACCCTTCTTTGGAACGAGCTCGTTGAGCTCGTTCCAATGAGGGGTCACGTGATATGGTGTTGGTGAAATTTTTGGAAAAAGTGAAAAGAAATGATATTTAAAATAATAAATTTTGATATCGTCTGCGTTGGGTAAAGGGTTAACGACCTTCTAATACCCTTTCACGGTATGAACTAAAAATTGTTCAAATGAAATCTGAAGGACAATATTTTCAATTGTTCTGGGAGGAGCGAGAGTATTTGGAGCAAAATTCCCATGGGGCGATTTTTGAACCAGATTGGGTGGGTTTGTTATTTGGTATGAAGGGAGCGCGGTGGCTCAGTAGGTAGAAGTGCAGGCTGCAAGCCGAGAGGTCCTCGTTTCGAATCCCACCTGCGGCAACCGCGTTGTGTCCTTGGGCAAGACACTTCACCCCCATTGCCCATGTGGGGGCACAATGACGCCGTGTACAAAGGCGTACTGCACGTCGATGGTACGCATGTCTTCAACCAATCTAACCCTGCCTGTGCTGCAGTGTGGAGTCACGATGTTGGGGAGCTGCTCGTCGTTGCTCGGTGGTTCTCTCCGGGTACTCCGGCTTCCTCCACCCGTAAAACTGTCACGGTCATGATTAGCCATTGTGCATAAATATGTGACATTAAACTTCAATAAATAAATAAATAAATTTGGTATGAAGCTTCTTTCTGACTAGTAGAATCGAATAGGCAAAAAATTACAATCAATAGCCATTGTGCAGAAATATGTGACCTTAAACACCAATAAATAAATATTAAAACCCTCGGCCATGGTAAAACGCTGAGTCATGCTCTTTCTTGCTTTCAACAATTAAAAAAATATTCTTCCCTAGAATCGTCAATCAGAATCGTTTGATATTTTTATATAACATCCTATTCCTTAGAGGGATCAGATCCAAGTTTGTTCCAATCAAGTCCCTTTCATATTTGGGCTCCCTACGGGAACCGGAATCTTATGTTAGTGAAATATGAGAGAAATTCTTAAAACATCGTATGAGGAAACTTGTTTGAAATCTACTTTGGTTCCTTCAGTCAAACCCTTTTGATATTTTGTATACAACACCCGCGAAGGGGGAGGAGAGGGTCTCTCAAGTTTTCTCAAATAAAATCCCGGGAATTTTATATGAGTTCCCTTTGGAAGCCCAGGTTTAACATGAGACCATATGACAGATGTTCTTTAAAAGCTTCTGCTTCAGGGCCACCAGTCAGAATCTTTTGATATTTGGTATACAACAAGTTTGTCAAAATGGAGTCACTGGATACATGATTGATCTCCCGACGGCTTCTCGAATTTTAACTTAGTGTAATGTGAGAAATATTCTTCAACGATCTTCTCAGATCCGTGAGGCAAAATGGTGTGAGATTTGGTAATTGTATTACTATGACTCTAAGACTAATACGTTTTCGAGGTGTTATGCTTTTCCGTTTTTTTTTTTGGGGGGGGGGGGGGGGGGGGTGGGGGGTGGGAGGGGGTGGGGGGTAGCGCACAAGAGGTTTTGGGAATTCGACATAGAACCATAATTATGGAGAACGGTTTAAATGAATTCTGCCCACAAGTGATGGTGCTGAGTGTAGGGCTGTCACGATTTTTTAATTTAGGAATCGATTAATCGACGCAAATAATCGATAATAATCGATTAATCGTACTAGATGACCTCCACCCTCTTTTTGAAGTCGATAAAAAATGAAGTTCATGTCAGTTGACCTACCTTCGGTAGTAGGTAATAAATGAGAGTTCAACCATCATCGTACATGTACGTGTACGTGTACATGTACACCTCCATAGGATTTAGTGTTAAAATCGTGTACATGTACAAGATTTTTAACGTTTTTTAGGGTGCCTTAGAATCCCTTGAGAATTCAAACATCACTGATTGTATCCAAGAATGACAGAAAACGCATGAAATTTTACGTACAGTACATGTACCGTTTTGATTGAAATCGGCAAGTGAGTTTCCCCCACAGGATTCAGTGTTAAATTGCGAACAAAAATACGTTTTGAGAATTCTAACATCATCCTCTCGCCGATTCTAACAATCCGCGTCCGTACACGATTTTAACACTGAATCCTATGGGGGAAACTTGCTTGTGGATTTTAGGTCTGAAATCGACTCGCGTGAAGAGGTGATGTTTGAATTCTCGAAGTGAGACTGGCGCACGTTATTGCGAGGTGATGTCGATGAGCACTTGATGGAAATGTTTTGAACGAAGAGTGTTGTCGTCGGTGTGTTAGAAATTCGCGAGCCCGCTGTCACGTTTTTGATTGATATATATATATAGGGGAGAAAAAAATATAAATAAATAGTTATTTAAAAAAAATAAATATATCAAATCGAATAGATAATAAAAACGTAAATCATGAGCGATTCTCAGGATATTAGAGTGAGGTTTCTTTTAAAAATGCTGATGAGAGCCTACGCATTCTGCGTGAACGAACAACTAGGTCGTCTCTTGTTAGAACGATGCGTCGGATGTCGGGATCACCTAGACTTCGATCACGAGAATCATTCATGTCTGTGGATGGAAAGGGAAGATATAGTCGTCAAGTATTTCGAACCGGCATTCGAACGCGTTCAAATCAATGAAGGGATCGCATTTTGGAAGAGATTACTCTACTGTAAGAATCGAAGCAAGCCCACAGATTTGGAAGAACAGAAATTGGCGCGTAAAAGTCTGACTTTACGAGATAAGGGATGCATCTTGAAATTATTGTTCAACAAAGCATACGTCTAAGTTTTCTCATTGATATAAAATAAGGGAGAATAGAAAATAAAAATAAATACACACATAAATTTTTTATCTAATATTAGAAAGAAAAAAAATACAAAAATGAGAACCAGAAATAAATTGTATCCGACGTTAGTGGACGACGAGGACGAGAAACCGATCGACGTTTTGCCGACGGCACCGTCGCTAGAAGAAAGAGAAAGAGGAGAGAGGTATCGCATCGATCAAATCAATAGAATCCAAGAGTATCTAACTCGAGAGAGATTCTCGCCGTTCTCTCAAGAAGAAGTATTCGCGTCGCGTGACATTCGTCAACGCGATCGACACGACACTCATCACGATTTCCATGGGTTTACACGTGGCCAGCATCGGATTGTTGTTGACCGCGGTCGCCATTCCGATCGTGTTGACCGTAGAAGGAGTGGCCCTCGCCGCCGGATTGTTTAGCACGCTCGGAAACTTTTTGAGTAGGAAATTATATCTGAAGGCGAGGAAACACGATAAGATTCGCGTCTTGGCCGACTCCAAGATCGACACGATATCCGAAATGATCTCTATGGCGTTGAAAGACAGTAGGATATCGGACGGAGAATATTTCGCGATATTGAGCGAGAAAACGAAATACGATGCCATGAAAGAAGCCGTGAGAATCAAGACTCGTCAGATCATCAAGGAAGAGATGAAGGATTCTCTCATGGAAAAGGGGAGGAAAGAGGCCAGGGAGGAATTCAGTAAGATGATAGAACTCAAGAGCAGCGATTGAAAAAAAAATATATATAATAAGAACAGAATTTAAAAAAAAAAAAAATTAAATTTATATATAAAATAAAAAAACGAAATTAATTTAAATAACTCTTAAAAATGTATTGCGTAAAGTGTAAGAGAGTTACCGAGACGAGTAACTCTAGAGAAGTGCGAACTAAAAACGATAGACAGATGCTTCACGGAATTTGCGAAGTGTGTGGTTCTGTCAAGACACGATTCGTCAAAAAAAAGAACGCGAGCAAAGGTAAAGGCATCATGAATAAAATGATCAATAATCTACCTTTCGAAATGCATCTGCCCGGTCACAGTTTCACGGGACCCGGAACGAAATTGAACAAGAGACTCAACGCCGATCTGACTCCCAAATCTTGGAGCAAAGCTGTGAATAGGGTGGACGCGGCCGCATATGATCATGATCTGTGCTACGCCGGACATCCCGACACCAAGACTCACAACGACGTCTGCGATAAAAACATGTTGGGGAAATTGAGAGGCATATCGAATCCAACCAGGAGAGAGAAGATGGAACGTTCGCTGGTCAGCAATCTGATCGGTGCGAAACGTCGATTCGGATGGGGCGTTCAAAAAAAAAAAGCGCATCTGAAAAGAAGAAGAAATGATTATTGACGAGCGAATTGGCCGAGGAGTTACACAAACCCATAGTGCATAAATTTCGAAAGAGAAGGGTGTTCGTGAAGGGTCTGGATGATATTTGGTCTGCCAACTTGGTCGACATGAGATCGTTTTCGAGGTGGAACGAGGGCGTGAAATATCTATTGACGGTCATCGACATGTTTTCCAAATACGGTTGGATCAGAGCTTTGAAGAATAAATCAGGACCTTGCGTCGCCAAGGCTCTGAAGAGCGTGTTCAACTCGTCTTCTCGAAAACCAAGTAAATTGTGGGTGGATAAGGGAAAGGAATTCTACAACAAGAACGTTCATCGATTGGTAGACCTCTACTTAATCGAAAACGAAGAGAAAACCAGCGTGGTGGAACGTTGAAATCAAACGATGAAGGAAAAAATGCACAGATACTTCACGGCGAATTCGACCAAGAAATACATATACGCTCTGAACGGTCTGGTCAAAGATTACAACAACACGCGACACAGATCGATCAAGATGACTCCGTGGAAGCTAGCGATCCTCGAAACGAAAAACGGGTCTACGCAAATCTATATCCTGAGAGATCTAAGATCAGGAAGAAGTCTAGAAATCCGAAATTTGCGATCGGTGATCAAGTGAGAATCTACACTTATAAGAAGCACTTCAAAAAGGGTTATACTCCTCGATGGACCTCGGAAATCTTCGTGATGATCAAAATATTTCACACCGATCCGGTGACTTACGAAATCGAAGCTTTGGATGGAGAAGAGATCATCGGAAAGTTTTATGAACAACAATTACAGAAGACGAAGTTCTGATGAAGAAAACAAAATTTTTTTCATTTACTCTCTTTAACATTTTCTTGTTTACACACATATATATATAAGAGAGAAAAAAATAATAAAAAATAATTAAAAACTATTTTTAGATAAAGAAAGCAAGTTAATTAATAAACAAAAAACTAAAAATCCTTTAAAATGATAAATATACTAGATATAGCACAAAGCATAGTGAAAGATGAAAGTATTCAAGAATATGAGGTTCACGAATACGAACCGGTAACCGGAACGAGTTTGAACAATGCGGGAGAGATAAGAATCAACGTCGAAACTGAAGATTTATTCGTACATCCTAGCGAGAGTTACATAGTGGTGCAGGGACGTCTCACCAAGGAAGATGGGAGCGACTACGCCGACGACGACACGGTTACTCTAGCCAATAATGGCATCATGCATCTATTCAGTAACATAAAATACATGCTATCCGGACAAGAGATAGAATCTGTGTTTCATCCCGGTCAGGCCACCACGATGTTCGGACTCTTGACGTATCCTGATGATTTTTCGAAATCCAGAGGACTTAATCAGTTGTGGGTGAAAGACACCGTCGGCCCTGCTAGCGCCGGCACCGCCTTAATATTCGACTACGTCGTCAAGACGTCCAGACCTAAAGGAACGTTTTCGTTCAGGATACCTTTGAAACACATCTTCGGATTTGCGGATGATTACAAGATCATGTATGGATTCAAACACAATCTGACGTTGATTCGAAAAGGAAACGACGATGCAATAGTGAGACTCACTGCGACCGATGCGGGTAAGATAACTCTACACAAGATATCGTGGTTCGTTCCGCACGTGGAGCCTTCGATCGTGGAGAAAGCGCGTCTCTACAAGATTATAGAATCCAAGAGTAAATTACCCGTGGGATTTAGAATGAGACAGTGCGACACGGCTAGCATTCCTCCCTCCACAAATCACTTCGATTGGAGATTGACGGTGAAATCCGCTTCCGAGAGACCACGTTTCATCGTGGTTGCGTTTCAGACCGATAGGGACAGGTCTCAGGAAAAGAATGCGTCGCTGTTCGATCATTGCAGTTTGAGAAACATGCAAGTGTTTCTGAACGCCACGAGATATCCAGCAATCGATTACAACGCGTCATTCGACAAGAACGATTTCTGCAGACTGTACGGCGACGCCGCTGATTTTAGAAAGAAGTATCACGGTCTAGATGAATTGATGAGCAATCCCAACATGTCTCCCGGCGAATACAAGTCAATGTAACCCATGTTCGAATTCAACGTCAGTAAACAGAGTGAACGACTCAAGAGTAGCGTGTTAGACATTCAGATCAAGATGCAATTCGATAGGAACGTTCCGAGAAAAACCGAAGCCTTCGCCCTGGTCGAGTCGGACAGAGAATTACAATTTGAATCGGATCGAAATAAGATGTCGATCATTCGATGAGAGACGAGTGTGTGAAAAAAATAAAAAACAAAAAAAAATAAAAAGTAATGAGTAATTATTAAAAACAAAAAAACAAAAAAAAAATAAATAAAGTAATGTGATCTAGAGAGATTGAACATCTTTCTAAATCTCATTACTTTTTTTTTTGTTTTTTTTTGTTTTTAATAATCACACATTATTTTTTTTAATTCATTATTCTCCACACATTCACTGTTTGTTCAAAGGATCTAGTTCGATCAGTAGACTCACTCCGGAAGTGGTGGCTTCGAGATTATTGGTTTTCGTAACAAAATTAATCCTGTCTCCGGCGTTCACTTTGAGAGGCGTGCCGAACGTGCTAACATTCGCGTGTTGATTCTCAGTCTTTTCGACGCTGTATCTCTTATCGCTCTCTACACCATTCACCATGAGATTGACAACCACTCTGTTATTCAAATCCGAGGAAGCCAGACTCATTCGAAGGATTTCACCTCCCAACGGCATGGGATATCCCACCTGACCATGTTTCGATCCGCTACCTCCATTTCCGAAAGACCACTCAGCTTTTCCCTCATCTAAGGCGCCGGCCTCTTCGGCCCACACAGTGATCAATTGTCTAGCATATTTAACTTTCTCCACCACCGAAATCAGGGTGCAGGCATCCGTCATGTTCACGGGATCTGGTAGATTCGTGAGCGCGTGTCCACCCATGTCTAGTTTACCTTCCATGATGTCACCCTTTCTCCAGACCGAGTTGTCGTCCACGTACTTTCTGCTGACCGCGCTGGAATCGAATTCGGGATCGTGACTGAGTCCGAATAAATTCTTACCATTCATGTCGATGCCACCTTCCATGGTTCCGACAGATTGTTTGTTCAGGTAGAGATCGTCCACTTGCGATTCTAGGTATTCTTGTGATTGTATCACGGCAGAATCTACGTAGCCCTTGTTGACCGCGGTTGAGTCCGCATCCATGTTGTCGATCTTCGACAGATTCAATATCTTGTTGAATCCCGCATTCAGATCCGATTTCATTTCTCGTCTGTCAGACTTTCTCTGTTCCAGATCTACGTACTGTTTGGTCGCCACATCCTTGGGATTCGTGGGAGTGGCCACGTTCGTTATCTTGTTAGAATTAGCATTCAATTCCGAGTGCAACGTTGAACGTATCTATTTTTCAGGTGTTCGCTGAATCTCGCGTGAGAGTTGTCTGCGTATTTCTTGGTCACGGCATCGGTGGGATCTATAGGATTCGCGATGTTCACCAAACGTTTGGATTTCAGATCCAGATCGACGGTGATGGTTTTATCCACGTAATTATCTAGCAGGCTTCGTTCGAAATCGGCGTTTCCCCTGTCGACGTATTTTTTAGTCACAGCATCTGCGAGATCTATCGGCTCGGGAAGATTGTAGAGCTTCTTATCGTTCATGTTCAAAGGTTCTTCTCGAGGTTCGTATCTCCGAACGTAACGTTCGTCCAAGTTGGCAACGTTGTAACCATCGTCGACTTTGAACGTCTTCCTCTTCTTTCTTGGGTTGACTTTTTCATCGTCACTTCTACCAAATTTATCGACTGGCATGTTGTTGTGGGATTTTTTGTTTTTTAGAAAAATATGTTCCAACGTAGTTTATTAAAAATGAACTATGTTATTTTATTTTTCGTTTTTATTTGATTAAAATTTTTTTAAAATAATGTTTTATCTTTATATATACTATAAAAAAAAATCTCTCTCTAATGTAAATCATTGAGAATGTCTTGAAATCGATCTCCTTCAGACCATCTCTTGAGAACGTAGAGACACAGGTGACCGCAAAACACTTGATGTGGTGATTGCACTTGTTCCATGTTGTAACGAACCATCGATTTGTTGAAATAGTTCTTTATTTCTTTTGGCGGCGAGATTCCGTAGCTGTCGAAATAATAATTTTTCTTCTTCCCGTTCTTCATCCACGCCACCCAGTGATTGAAAATTCCGCATTCCGATTGTCGAGGTCTTCTCTTCGGCAAGGCATCTCTGGAAAACACTCCTAGAAAATCTTTGGTTTTCAAATCTTTTGCCGCATTCAACAGATCGATGTTGGATAGGGGTTCGTTAGGTAAGACGACACCTTCTACGGATATCTTTATTTTCTTATTCATAAATGCGTATATAGTTTTTTTATTTATTTTATTATAATTTACTAAAAATGACGTTATTTTTTTTCGATTTTTTTCTTTTTCTTTTTAAACTAACACTCTCTATCGATTTCTATAATTTTGAATTCGTCTAATTCCTCTTGATTTTCTGGAATCCTATCATCAACAATCGTATCTAGAATCCAATCATCCATATTCATATCGTCTCTAATTAGATCCACAGTCCAATATCCGAGTGTCAAAGTGCTTATTTTATCGTCTAACACAAATCTCTTATCGTCGTCGGCCGTCAGCGAAATCTTGTTGACTATTACGGTATACAAGTCATGATTTTCGCTTCGAATCGATTTCATAGTCTTATACACCGGACCACTTCCTAAGAGACAATCTTTATACTCTTGAAAAGAGATGTTTTTCTTCACCACGCACACTTTAACTCCTTTGCACTTCTTGATCTCTTCATCATCTTCTAGACGATAAGCATACAGTTTGGGTCTCAAGCCCACGAATTCGACGATCTGTTTACCGCCGCTCTCGTCCTTAAATTTACCCAACACCTTCTTGTTGTCGTTCGATTGAATGTTGGACGGGTGATCAACGGGATAATTGCTCATGTCGAACCACTCGGCCACGTCCGGAGATATATCTCGGTAGACGTCTTTCGTCTCTATCTCGTAAACTAAACTGTCCGTGTCGGTGAACAGTAGTTTGGCTTTATCACCAAATTTTCGTATGACGTAATCGTAGTGAAACTCGTACATCAATTGCTTGCTGATATCTAAGATGATCGGTCTGAGATAATATGGTTTGTCAAACTTCAGGTGCGTCTTTTGCATGTGAACGGCCACTAGATTTTCGTCGAATATGGTTCGGTGTTTGTAATTGGGTTTTGCCACTAATGATTTAGCTCTTTTCTCAGACGTGATGAGTCGAACGTCGATTCTCTTCCTGATGTTTTCCATCGATTTGCCATACACGCAGTTGTTCATGAGTTTGAAGAAATCTTTTTCGAAATTGTTCTCGGCTCGAGTTCTGAGATTCGTGTTGAGATCGATGTATTTTTTCATCCAAGGCTCTTCATCGAATCGAATGATGTGATGTATGTTGACTAATTTCATCCCGTAATCGACGTACTGTTTCAAATTCTCGCTGTAGACAACGTAGTTACGTTTGTTAAATAAATTGGGAATGAGTTTTTCCTCATCTCCTTCGTTTGGTTCCATTCGTTCGGGAGCCAGTGGATAATCGTTGTGTGGATCATGTAATTCTTCTGGATAGTTCAAATTGACTTCTAAAATGCAAGGATAGTCTCTCCATTTTTGCATCTCTTCCGGTTCCTTCACCCATTTGAAATTTCCAATCGGTAAAGGATGACTCATAGCCCAACCATACAGATTATTAGCATCCCAATACTGTATGTATTTAGTCGACCATTTCGAAACGAAACCTTCTTTCATGTAGGGATTGTTAGCCTCAGAATGTCTGTGGGAGATCATCGAGACGCCACCTCTCGCAGCCCTTTCGAACATGAGCAACATGTCCATGTCGGATAATAATTCCAATTGGACTTCGGTGGTCTTCAACAGAGCGTCCCACGCCAAACCGGGTGTGGTGAAATACCAAGCGCGATCCAGATCGTAATTTCGACAACAGACGTCTCGAAAATTTTCGAACACGTCTGCCAAGAGTAGAACGTCAGTCTTCAGATAGAGATCGTGATAATCTCTCATGGTTTTCATATCGAATGATTTCCACACGTTTTTAGCGTGTTCGTAATTCTCGTCGGAAATGTCGGATTCGTATAATTTCAAATAAAAATCTTCTTTCGAAGGTAGTGCGGTGTCTTCGAATCTCTTTAGATTGTTCATGTGATCGTAAGGATAGACTCCTTTCCTCAACATGATGTCTACTCGTTCTCCGAAATGTTCGCTCATGAGTTTAAATTTATCCTTGCTCATGTTATCGACTAATTTTTCCAGAGCGGTCGACATGAATTTAAAACTGTCGATGAAACGTATGCATCTATGAATGAATTTCGTTTTTTCTTCCAACGTCTCTCCATCGATTACTCTTTTCTCCTCCATGAGCTTCCATTTCGTGAAGGAAATGTATCTTTCTTCGCTGTTCGCGCTGCAATTTAATTCTTCGTGTGAGGTGCCGAGATTTTTCATGAACAGATGACTGTCACAACCTGAGAGATTGTGAAACATCACCGGATAGAAAGCGGCATCTCGATATTTTAAATTACACTTGCTGTGAGCCGGACCGCGATACAGACCTGTGTAATGATCGTGGTCTCTGACCTTCTTATTTTCCGTCGAATTCTCGTCGAACGATTGTCTGCATATGTAACATTCGGAGGCTCTATTATTTTCATCCTGCTGCTCTCGCGTGATGATCATTTTTGCCGGAGTTTTGAATTTGTCGTATAACATTTGAAGTTACCATTCTAACTCTTCCACGAACCTTTGAGCCACATCGTCATCTTCATACTGTTTCGTGTAGGTGAAGGGACCCATGTCATGTTGCGAGTCAAAAGCGCATTTCACGTAAATGCAATAGCCCGAAGGTATGTGTTTTTGATATTTTTCGACGTAACTTTGAAGAGCGTTGGGTTGACAGGAACTCATTTTTGTGGTGAAACATTCGAAATCGGCGTACACAACGAATGGTACTTTTAACCTTCTATTGTGATTTTCAAACTTCACGATGGTGTTGGGTTTGGGCATTTCGACCGCGACACCTTGATTTTCGTTGCAATATTCCTGATATTTCGCCAACGAGTCTTCGCTGTGAAACACGTTCATGCAATTGTAACATAAAGATATCTTTCCGTTATGATTATTATTTTGTTTCGACAGTAATCAGCTCGGATGTTTAACCCAACAATAATGATGATTGTCACCATTCGAAATCAATAATAAAATAATCGTCTTTTCTCTTCTGAGATACGAAGTCAGTCTGAGAGGATAGATCTTTCATTTTTCGTCGTATCCCAAGATGTTCACTGCTACGGTGGGATTTTGTGCCTCGAAACGTTTGATGTGTTTTAACTGCATTGGAAAAGTCACTCCAGTCCAATCGAGATTTTTAGAAGTTACCTCGTAAGAAGAAACTCTTTCGATGTTCATTTTGACAGGGTATAAAGCGGAAGTGACTGCCGATTTAAAACACTGATCATCTTTATTTTTCACGTTGATCACGGCGTGTTTTTTTGCTAGGAAATACGGTAATTTCACGTAGGAAGACCCTTTCAACAAATCGTTTTTAGTTATGTGAATTTCGAGTTTCAACATCTCATCGAACGTTCAATTACTACCTTCATGTTGATAATTCGCGAGAGATGTCAACATCTTGTCTTTCATCTTTTCGAAAACATCTGATAAATCTGAACCTCGAAATAAGAGTTCAACGTTAGATCTGAAATATGCATTTTTCACGATGCTCTCGCCGGACTTCACGTCGATTTTATTCATCACGCAATGGAGTATCATCTTAATTTTTAGTCCCACGTTCATGTGTTTGCGAAACAAATTCAATACTTTTTTCTTCACCCATTCCATGAACAATTTCGGATCGATTTTCTTCAACGAGGGAACCACGTCGAAAGTTTTAAAAATACCTTTGATCGCACTTTCCCATTCCACGGACTTCGATTGAAATAGTTCTGCGGTGAGTTGCGCTAGATATTCTTCTCCTTTCCCTTCGTCTATTGCTCATCGAAGTTTGCTCGATATATCTCGTTTGCCTAGAATCTGATGTGCATCACTCGTTTTCATTTTTCTTTTCTTTTCTTTGGAAACTTGAAGTTCTTCTTCAACGGCTTTTCGTTTAGTCGTCTTCTTATTTTTCACAATCGAAACGTTTTTGGTTTTTTTTCGACGTCGGCATTTCGATTCCTTTTACTATCTTTTTTTTCTTCTCATTTTTCACAACCGATGCATTTTTTGACGTCGTTGCTATCGGCATTTCGTTTGCCTTTCCATCGTTTCGCAAATGTTTCTGTATGACTTCAATCTTTTTTGATTTAGTTCTATGATTTCTGAAATGTGAAATTTTTAATAGTTTACAAATCTCGTTTAACTGAGGTATGGTTTTCTCATTTAAATTTTCCATTTTTTTTTACCTGTTTGTTTCATTTTGTAAGAATATATTTTTTCGAATTTTGTATTTTAAATAATTTGTTTAAAAAGTTTTGTTTTTTTAATGTGAAAAAAAAAATTTTTTTTGATGAAATTAATCGATTTTTTTATGTTCCTTAACGTAAAAAAAAAATGAGAAAAAAAAGGATGTTAAAAATTTAACTTATATATATAAAGAGAAAAAAACTTTTTAAACAAATTATTTAAAATACAAAAATTTAAAATATACATTATTTGCAAGAATTCGTAAAACAAAAAAAAACAAATAATCGATCATGACGACAACATCCACGATGGAATCTCGATGTAAACGTCGATGTTGTTTAATAAATCGTTATTCTCAAAAAAACTAAGAAGAAAAAAATCGTAATTTATATTTACGCGTTTCGAAAGAAAACGATACGATTTGCGATAGAAAATCGAATTGTAATACTATTAGCGAACAAAAATTAATCGACAATGTCGTTCGAACTATTAAAAAAGAAGGTTCAAGACAAATAGAACTCTTACGACTTTTACGCGAAGTCTCGCACAAGGTTCAAAACAAATTTCCGCGAAGCAGACGCGTGTTCATGTCACCCGATTCCTTCTCAATAGATGATGATAACTGCAAGATGCAAAGGCTAATTTTTAAATGTTCGATGTCTTGCCCATTCTAAAAACTCGTGAAAAAAAAATTAAATTAATATGAAAAAAAAGGATGTTAAAATTTAACTTTTATATATATTGAAACAGAAAAAAAACTTTAAACAAATTATTTAAATACAAAAATTTAAAATATACATTATTTGCAAGAATTCGTAAAACAAAAAAAAACCAAATAATCGATCATGACACCAACACCTAAAAGATGTGAATTGAAATTGAAACGAGTCGAAGCGTGTACGAAATTAGGTTTTAAAATCTATACATTACAACAACATGATCCCATCGAATTGAACGAGGTCGAGACGATGGGCTTAGAGCGCTACTACGACAAATATCATATGTGTTTGAAATTGGATGAAGCCATGCTCGATTTGTTTTGCGAGTACCAAAGCGATCTGGTGAATAATATCATCGTCGCCAAAGACAGAAAATTCGACAAGGACGATTTGTTGTTGTTCTTTATAAATTACATATATCCAATAATCTCACTCGAACTCTTGGAAAATCGGTTGGTGAGAGCGCGTTCACCGATGTAAAAAAACTTAAAAGAGTAAAGATAAACATACAAGACATTTTCGTAAGTGAGAAAATGACGCATGTCAACATGCTAATAACAGACTTGGAAATATAAACAACAGAGAGATTGATTTTAGCAAAGAAGAAGGAAAAAAAGTAATGAGATCTAAAAGTGATCTCATTACTTTTTACAACAAATTTTTTCACATTAAAGAAATTAAAATTAAAAACAACTTTTTTTTTTAAATATATAAAGAGCAAAAAACAAAACTTTTTTTAAACAAATTATTAAAATACAAAATTTAAAATATACATTATTTGCAAGAATTCGTAAAAACAAAAAAACAAATAATCGATCATGAGGACAACAACACCTAAAAGATGCGAATTGAAATTGAAACGAGTTGAAATGAATAAGAAATTCGGTAATAAAATCTATAGATTACAACGACACGATCCCATCGAATTGAACGAGGTCGAGACGAAGGGCTTAGAGCACAAATACGACAAATATAAGATGCCTTTGAAATTGGATGAAGCCGTGCTCGATTTGATTTACGAGTACCAAAACGATCTGCAGAACATCGTCATTGCCGAAGATAGAGAATTCGACAAGGACGATTTGTCGTTGCCCTATGGAAATTACATATTTCCAAACATCTAATTCGAACTCGTGGAGAAATTGGGTGGTGAGAGCGAGTTGACCGATGTAAAAAAACTCAAAAGAGTAAAGATAAACATTCAACACGTTTTCGAAAAAGGAGAAGACACGAGTATCAACATGCTAATAACGGACTTGGAAATATAAACAACAGAGTGATTGATTTTTAGCGAAGAAAAATGAAAAAAGAAAGTAATAAGATCATCTTTAGATCTCATTACTTTTTTTTTTTTTTTCCTTCTTCTTCTTCACTATCACCATATATGATAATAACGTTTCCTTTTCTCTCAATTTTCTGCATCGATCCTTCTTCTTTTTCTTTTTTTCTTTTTCTTTGTGATATGATACGTTTATAACAACATTTTTGTTTATTCGAATCATAATTATGAACGAATGTTGTGCATCTCTTGGTAACACTTGCATCATTACCATTCTCTTCAGAAGGTAGTGGTGATGGTGGAAAGAGTCGTCTCATTCTCAACCGTCTATCCCATGCTTTATCTATTGCTTTCATTAGTTCTTTCCTTAGATATCCATCATTAGTGTCTAACCATTTTTTTATTTTTTCGCTCTCAGTCTTGCGATGTTCGTCATTATCGTCAAATTGTTTCCCCACCTTTTCATCCAGGTGATAAATTTGTTTCTCCACCTTTTTATCCATTTTAAATATATTATTTGATACTTTCTATGATTTTATATTTTATATAATTTTATATTATAATAACATATTCAAAATCGGTATATTCTTAAACGGCGAATTTTCACCGAGCAACAAACCCTTGCCGAGTCGCTCAACGTTCCGTCCACTCTTCAGATAGAGACCGTTTCCTCTCAGAGAGTTGCCACCTCTAACGGGTTCTAGATACAATCCTTTACCACTGTCGTCTACGTGAACGCGACACACGGCTCCTCCCTTCTTCAAAAACAGTCCGCTGCCTCCCATTAATTTCTCAACTGCTGAACTAGCGAGTCCCGTGAGAGCTCCCACGCCGAGAGTCTTCCCGAGAAAGGGTAGTGCCTTTGCGGCAAAGGGTAATGCTTTTGCAGCTATTCCTGCCAATAGCGGTAGGAAACCACCTTTCATTCTCAAATTGTATCTCAATTGAGCGGGACTCATTCTCACCGTCAACCCTCTTCCATCGCGAATCGCTTTCTCCATCCTTTTGATTTGACTTCTGGTCCAGGCGATCGAATCCTGACCGCCTCTCGTCAGATCTTCGTGAGTGAATTTGAATTTCAACGCCTTGCCTCGAGTTGTTAACGCTCTCTTAAGTTTCTTCCTCTGTCCTGCGGATATGTTCACATTTTTAACCACGTATTCTGTCATAATTCTGTTTTTTTAAAATATATTTACTTCAATTGTTTCTTGTATAATAATTATATTAAAATAATTTTGTAAAATTAATATTGCGTTTATTTTATTTTTGTTATCTATATATATACACAATATTTTTTTTTTTTTGCTTTTATATTTCTCTTATGTGAAATCGTATCGTCACTCTCTCTCCGCGAAGATCTAACAGTTCACCATTTTGATCCGTCAACGTGGTTTTGAGACTATACGTGTCTAAAATCACTGGTAGATAAACTAAATTTCGAGGTCGCTCCACGATCTTATAACCTGGCGACACGTTTGGAAAGAAGGAATAGATCGTCGGTTGAGCGCTACCATTCACGTAACTTCCAGCAATCACGTCCACGTTCACCAAAATGCTATTGACTGCAAGAATGTCGACCGTATTTTCAGATGCCGTATGGCCTCGATACATCTTTCGATCGAATCCCAAACATCTTGCCTATAGAATCGTCCGTGTTGAAATCCACTCGAAAATTATCTTCCAAATCCAACATCGTCTGTAAGGTATTAGGATTGGGAGCGAGTCTGATCTTGTTGCTTCCCTTTCCATCCATCTTCATTCGCGTCTGAATGTAATCATTCAAATCGTCTATGTCATAACTCCCTTTGGGAATTCGAATCTCCAACCAATCCGTTCCGTCAGAATACTTGAACGAGTTATTCTTTTCGGTGACGTTGGGAAAGGAATAATAAGTCTCCAGATTCACCAAAGCCATCTTGTATCTTTTCTCTCTATTCAATTCGATGGAAGGTTCGAATTTCGTAGCGAAACGAGTCAAATCGCCACTCACCACGATTTGAATGGATTGTTTTGCAGCCGTATTCTCGGCTATCCATTCTAACAATTCTCCATGTTTGAACATTATATTTAATTTTATTTTTTTTATTATTCAAAACTAATTATTTGAAGATTTATTACTTTCTAAATTTTATTTTCACGCTCTATCTTATTATTATCATCAGAAACATAAAACTTGTCGAATCTGCGATTAAATTCGCTTGTCAAATCGAGCATGACGAAATTGTAAAGTCCACCATCCCAAACCCTCTTGCAGAATCTCCTGAATTCCGCAGCGCTCATGTCGTTTGTGACGTGATCGCCGTAGATGTGATTGAGATTCTTGAGATCTTGGCGAAAGAGACATAGAAAATTAGCGTTCTCCCTTATCGTCTGTCTGGGCAATCGAAAATAATTCTGCGACAGGTAGAAACAGTCCACATTGCTGTGTCGACCCCTAACGTAATACGATTCGCATCGGTTCTGTCTCTCCAAAAGCAGATCGTCGAAAATCATGAGATTCTTATCTTCCGATTTCAATTCTCTAGGATCCGGAACGTCGCTAGCGTTCTCATAAAATCGAAACTCGACGTTCGAAGTTGCATTTCTCTTCATCAGTTCCATCGCCGCACCGTCCAAAATGGTTGAAAGTGGAGCTCCGCTCTTGTCGAATTCCTCCCTACTGTCAAAGATTCTGGCTATGACGTCCTTGGGCAATCTGCGATCCATGCACTCTCGAAGCAATCTGTATTTGGGTTGAAACAAGCTCTTGCCAAACACGAACAATCTGTCGTAATCCAACCAGTCGGGTCGGGACAACAGATTCATCAACAGATTGGTCTTTCCACAATTCGATTTTCCCACTATCAAACCTCTTATGCTTTTGGGAAAGAACTCGTTATTCGACCTCTTGGTCGCGGCGTCGTTCCAAGACATATCTTTAATGTTCATCTTTGTTTTATTTTTTGTTTGTTTGTTATTTTAGATTCTTTTCAAACGCAAATTTTTTATGTTTTTCAAACTCTGTTTTTAATGTTATTATTTATTTATATCGCACCGTCGCGAGTTCTCTTCAATCCGGATCCACTCGTCATTTTGGCTAAATCTTGTATAGGCACCACAGCATCCTTAAAATCTTTCCAACTTTTTGGCATTCGCTCTAACACAGCTCGCTTCGCCGGCGGACTGATCAACTTGTCGATCAACGCGTCGGCTGCCCTCTTGCCAGCCACAGAAGCTATCCTACCACTGGCTTCGGAAGCGGCTTTCTTACCAGCATCCAAAGCCGTCTTCTTACCGACCTCAAACGCTGTCGATGCGAGTTTTCTACCCGCATCGCCCGTGAACGCTCGCATTATAGAATCGACGATGCCAGAACTGCCTTGAACGTATGTCCTGATGTATCCCCTGTTCTTTATCACCAACATATTTTATTTTTATGATATATTTTTGTTTTTTTCACTGGTAAATCGTTTTGTTGTTTTTAAATACTTTTATTATTCTAGTGTAAGAATTTACTGTTTTATTTTTTGTTTGTTTGTTTGTTTCTCTCTACTTATTATATACACATCAATCCTTCAATTCGTTCATCAGCCTTTTATACTGGTTTTTATTCAAAACCTTCTGTCTTAACAATTCGTCAGATATAGCTACTATCTGATTATCTAATCCCGTGTTACCAGCCTGTCTGCTCGCCATCAACAAACTCAATCTCTGAGACAGAGCGTCGGAATCACTCGGAAGAAAAGTGGTTTTCACCCCTTTGCCAGACACCGATTTGACGAACTTCTTGTTCATATCCCATATGGGTTTCACCACTTTCGTCCACTTGTAACCTCTGTTGGCTTTGGGTCTCGTCTCTCTGGCATCGTTATTTCTCTTCATGGCGTGGGTCTGAACCAGAATGTCTCCGTAATTATCGAAATCCTGTTCCGTGTAATCGCCGGGCTTGTCGTAAAGGAGCAATCTGCACAGACCATCAGTTACTTTATACTTATTCGAACCCACGATCAATTCATCATCGTCAATTTCTACTTCTGTGTCTCCCACAAAAGTTCTACCCTCAGAACCCTTATAAATTCCATACGACTGATCTATCTTACCGCCATCAGCATCGGACGATGCGACCGTACTAGTGGTGATAGTCGAAGCTGTATCATCGCTCTCGCTCATATCTGTTTGAATTCCCGTGGGAACGTAATCCGGTGTAGATTGAACTGAATACCGATTTCCAAAACTAGGAGGCAACGAACCCATTCTCAAAGAACTCTCCTTTATGGGTCTCAATTCTTCGACTATCTCCTTCCTGCTTCGCTCTTGACCCTCCGTCATGGGTTTAAATATTTTTGTAGCTTCACGTTTGAGTTCCATCTCACCAAGACGTCTGCTTCTGTCAGCAGACTGAATGCTCTTCTTAGCATGTTCATACTCGTCTAAAATTAGATCTCGATGTCTAGGATCCATCTGTAAAAACATCTTTCGTTTTAATTGTTTTTATTATTTTCAAAATTAAATGTTTAATTATATTTTTGTGTTTTAAGTAATAAAAATCTTTCCATCTTTAATATAATAAACTGACTGTTAATCGAATTGGTGAAGTTTAAGAATACGTTAAAACAGTACATGACAAACCGGTTTCTGATTTAACGCATTTTGACAGTAGTTTTTTACATTTTGTCAAAAGATCACCATTCACACATCAAACAACCATTCACTCAGTGTCGAATTAAGAGAGAATCCCTTTGATGACTGTTAAACAGTTTCAACACACAACTGAAAACTAATTTTAACGCTGAGAACCTATTTCATCTCTCTTTGATTGCTATCATGAATATATTAAAAATTCACCACTCAAAAACCTAATTGAGCGGAAAATGCGTTTTAAACATTCCACTAAGTGTTTGCCTCTTCGAACAATATCCTCGAAAACTCAATTTCTATTCATCTCATTCAAGACAAAACGCGAATATCTATTACAGATCGACTCCTTCAAAACAGTATCCTCCAAAACTCAATTCCTATCCGTCTCATCAAGAGAAAACATGAATGTCTATAATACAGACCATATTCATAATCGACTCTTTTTGAACAAAAAAAACCTCATTCAGTCATAACGATAACATGTGTTAGTTTTACTTCAGGAAGACGTGACAGCGGGCTCGCGAATTTCTAACACACCGATGACAACACTCTTCGTTCAAAACATTTCCATCAAGTGCTCATTGAGATCACCTCGCAATAACGTGCGCCAGTCTCACTTCGAGAAACGCGACAGTGGGTTTGAGAATTCAAACATCACCTCTTCACGCGAGTCGATTTCAGACCTAAAATCCACAAGCGAGTTTCCCCCATAGGATTCAGTGTTAAAATCGTGTACGGACGCGGATTGTTAGAATCGGCGAGAGGATGATGTTAGAATTCTCAAAACGTTTTTTTGCTCGCAATTTAACACTGAATCCCATGGGGGAAACTCACTTGCCGATTTCAATCAAAACGGTACATGTACTGTACGTAAAATTTCATGCTTTTTCTGTCATTCTTGGATACAATCAGTGATGTTTGAATTCTCAAGGGATTCTAAAGCACCCTAAAAAACGTTAAAAATCTTGTACATGTACACGATTTTAACACTAAATCCTATGGAGGTGTACATGTACACGTACACGTACATGTACGATGATGGTTGAACTCTCATTTATTACCTACTTTCGGTAAACAACGAAAACGATCCTCTTTTAGGTACACTCAAACCTTTGATGTTCTGAACTTTTGAACCGTCAGTGTAATAATCAAGACCGGTCGGCAGTTGCGAACTTCGCAACTGCCGACCGGTCTTGATTATTACACTGACGGTTCAAAAGTTCAGAACATCAGAGCTTTGATGAATGTTCCTGAAAGACAAATGCTTCCAACGGCTTCTCGGGGTTTAACATCAATGTTCGTAACTCTTTACCTTTAGAAACAATAGTTTTTTCATCAAATTTTCTTTTAATTATTAAATGCCTAAAGCGAGATACAATTTACCGAGTATTCGACAACGAAAAATACTAATCGATTTCGCCGTGATCGATCAACAATCGATTAATCGATTAGTCGTGACACTCCTAGCTGAGTGTGGTCAAATTTAGTCAGATGTATATGTGGGTGGACAAGATTGATTACGATTTGTTCAAATGCCGAATAAGGCACTGGGGTGGGATGTTGGGGTGAATATGTTTTGCTTGAAAGTGAGTTTTTGAAGTATTTCGGGGGATGTTATGTAAAAAGAAAACACCCAGTTGACCCATAAGGTGGGTGTATAGGGTGGAGCCTATTGGGTGATTTTTTTCTTTTTGCTTTAAAATGAGTTTGGAAGGATTTAGAACGATTTTATGCAAGAAATGTCTCCCAACTGACAACACCACCACCCTCCCCTCCTGGTGTCAGTTGGAGAATTCCTTTTATTAACTGGTAGAGCGCTGGAAGCCCATATTTGGGCTTTATTCTGACATGTGGTTGCCAAATCCTAAAGGCTTCATTTTCTGTGGAAATGCAGCAACTTTGAAGTGAAATTATTTTAAATACATGTCTGGAAATTGCATTGTTATAATTTATGGGAGAGTGCGCATAGGGCACTCTCCCATAAATTATAACATGGCAAAGACATGTGAATAAATTTTGACATCAAAAAAATAATTTAGCACTCCATCAGTTAAATCACTCAAAATCCGTTAAAACAAAATTCATTTTAAAAAGGACGCCCCCGCCCCACCCTCCTCACATAAAAATACGATATTGACGCAGGGGAGTTCAGACGCAAGGTGGGCATCTTGAAATAAAGATTTAGAATTTCAGGTCTTGGAAAACGGCCGTATTTTATCGTGACTGTAAATACTGGAAAGTCAGCATTATTTCTGTGATAGCATCTAAAATAATAATTTAATACTACTCTAATTATTACTGAATAATCATCTCATTTGGACAACAGAGTTATCAAGAATTACACGACTTCATTCGACTGTAGAGTTGACTAACCACTCTCCATAGATGCTGAATGTGACCTTAAGTCCTTGTTTAAACAACTTTGTCAGGTAGGCGCTTCAGGTCCCCCTGAGGATTCTTGTTAACTCTTTACCCAACGAATCGGCAGCATCCGCCCGCGCAATATGCAAATTCAGCAGTTGAAAAAAAATTATTTTTCGAAACATTTCAACAAAACCATATCATGTGACCCCTCGTTGGAACGAGCTCGTCGAGCTCGTTCCAACACGGGTATCACATGATATGGTTTTGGTGAAATTTTTTGAAAAATTTGAAAAAATGATATTTAAAATAATAAATTTTGATATCGTCTGCGTTGGGTAAAGGGTTAAAACCGTGATTAATTTATCAAAAGCTTCATTATGGTTTTACAGTGTATATGCGTCAGCATTGGGTATCAGATCCCTGGAGGATGAAAATGTCATTAAACCGTAATTAACAAACAAAATAACTTTTTATTAAAAATATACCCCAATATAACAATAATCTGTTCCACTCGAATGTCAACTCAAACGACCCGCAGATAACTCACAATAAATGCATGCACTATGTACAAAATTACGAATCACCACTACAAAATATAATTAAAAAAATAAGTGATTGTCAACTTCAAATCCCTGTGATATCGGTCTGCAGGTAGGATTGTTAATGTGAACTGACATACTGGCTGAGTTAATTGCAACCTTTTTGTGGTTGCCGTTAGCTCAGTTGGTATGGTGGCCGAGCATTTATGGCAGCGCAATTGGGTGCCGTAGACCCGGGATTGACTCCTGCCTCCGGAGGCCAGCTTCCGAGATAATAATATTATATAGTTCCAGTGCTTAAAATAACTTTTTTTCTTTGCGTAGCAAAATGCTACAAATTTCCAAAAAATGAATAGCATTTTGTAAAAATTACATAGCTATTTTTGTATACCAGAGTTATGTTATGCTGTTTTGTATTGAATTCTTCTAAGTAGATAGAATAGTTTCCATCCATTTCTGGGCATTTCCAAATGATCTGCAACACATGAAACATTTACTATGTTTTTTTCAACTGAACTGCCTTTTAGGGTTGCATGGACTTTTGGATATTTTCAAATAGTGTATTGGTTGTTCAATAAAGTTCTCAAAATGGAAGTGGGATTTTTAATTTGATGGGCTTGAAGTTATTTTTAATGTACATTTTATGCAAAATGTTGTAAAAACAGGAAGAATTTAAACCAATAGAATTCATCTTACATATGAAGTTGCTAATGATGCTTGATGGAGAGTTAATCTGAGTTATGCCTGGAATGTTCCACAATCAAAGTAAAGCATCAGTGAACTAGTTTTCAAATTTGTTTGTAAATTTTCATTTACATTTTGCGATACAAGATAATCAACTGCAGCCTAATAGGCTGCAGTTGATTATCTTGTATCGCAAAATGCTTTTCAAAATCGAACATTGTGTAGCTTTTTGCAAGTTTTGCATAGCAAAAAGCGACGCGACACCGCTTATTTTGAGCCCTGTATAGTTCAATTCAATAGTTCAATGCATTAGTACACCATAATGGCAGTTACACAACACAAATATAACAAATATAAGAAGACAAAATAAACATAATGTATAGAAATAACATGAATATATTTTATTATATGCAAGCCAGGGATGTGGCGGCAGTGGGCGGGGGGGGGGGGGGGGGGGGGGTGTTGTCTCATCCCCCAGCTAGGAGTATTTTTTTTCAATAGTTGGAAATTCCGAGGTCAAAAATCAAATAGTTGGAAATTCACTAAATTAACATTGTTCATGAAAAATATTAAAATTCCAACTAATGATGAGAAATTTTGATCTCTTATTTCCAACTGGAAACTTGAGTTACAAATTTCCTACTCTAATATTGACATGGCCTCAAAATTTCGACTCTGACATCAATCCGGTAAATTTTCTGAACCAGACACATTATAAATGATGCTTTTTCCGTTTTCAGGATAAGTGAAAATTTCCAGAAGGGTTCATAACCCTTTACCCAACACAGACGATTACAAACTTCATTATTTTAAATATAATTTTTTTAAATTTTTAAAAAAAATTTTCAACAAAATCATATCATGTGACCCCTCTTTGGAACGAGCTCGTTCCAAAGAGGGGTCACATGATATGGTTTTGTTTAAATTTTTCGAAAAATAATATTTTTTCAGCAGCTGTATTTGCATATTACGTGGGCGGATGCGGGCGATTCGTTGGGTAAAGGGTTAAAAGATATCTGAAACCCTCTAGCCACATCCCCGATGCTAGCCTGTGCATTATCGCAAATTATCTAAAAGATATTTCTGGATATCCATCGACTCGATGGATATCGAGGAATATCCCCCAAAAGCTTCCTAAATGACGTCACGCTACGCCGCATCACATCGCCTTGAAGGGACGATCAGCTGATCTTTGCTATTGTTTTGAAACGTACGCATTTGGGGTCAAATTGGGCTGAATATTGTGCAATAAGATGTCTCATAGCATTTAATAATAAATCTGCTCTATTTTAGTCAGTATCTGGAATTATCTCAAGAGTGGCGACCTGAAAGTTTTATTTTTCACGAGCGCTTGTGCGAGTGAAAAATAATATTTTCAGGTCTGCACGATGATTTTTTTTTCAGTAGCTTCCTAAATGACGCTACGCTTCGGCACATGTCGTCGCCTTGAACGTCGCCTCGAAGGAACGATCAGCAGCTTTTTATACGACCGCTCATATGCGCGGGCCGTATTATGGTATGGCAATGTCCGTCTGTCTGTCTGTTCGTCTGTGCGTCCGTCCGTCCGTCCGCCCGTTAGCTTTTGTTTGTCCACGCGATAACTTGAAAACAATACATCCAACAGATACTGTTTTGTATGGTTGCTTAGTCATGACTAGAGGATGGTTCCTTTCGATAACACCATTCTGGCATATCCAATAAGGCCACCATCTTGGATTTTGGTGGACTTTTAATTGTCCACGCGATAACTTGAAAACTATAAATCCAACAGATGCTACTTTTTATGGTTGATTAATCATAACTAGAGGATGGTTCTTTCGATATCCGGCATTCTGGCATCTCCAACATGGCCACCATGGCAGCCATCTTGGATTTTCAGGGACATTTGATTGTCCATTTGATAATCCAACAGATACTGTTTTTTATACGGCCGCTCATATGAGCGGGCCGTATTATGGTATAGCAATGTCCGTCTGTCTGTCTGTCTGTCTGTCTGTCTGTCTGTCCGTCCGCCGTCCCTTAACTTTTGTTTGTCCACTCGATAACTTGAAAACAATACATCCAACAGATACTGTTTCTTTATGGTTGATTAGTCATGACTAGAGGATGGTTCCTTCGATAACCAGTATCCTTGCATATCCAATATGGCCACCATGGCAGCCATCTTGGATTTTCAGGGACTTTTGATTGTCAACGTGATAACTTGAAAACTATAGATCCAACAGATACTGCTTTTTATGGTTGATTAAGCATGACTAGAGAATGATTCCTTTTCGATAACCAGCATTCTGGCGTATCCAATATGGCCGCCATCTTGGATTGTCGGGGACTTTTGTTTATCCATGTGATAATCCAACAGATACTATTTTTTATGGTTAATTAGTCATGACTAGAAGATGGTTCCTTTCGATTACCAGATCAATGTCCGTCCGGGCAATAATACGGGACTTATGAGTTGGTTGTTTTTGCGCGTTATGAGCTTATTTCCAGATTATAAGCTTACGAACAAATATTATGAGGTTAATGTCTAAAATATGAGACTTATGAGGCAAGAATCGATTTGTATGGATTTTTCGGGGTTTATGTTAATGTTTATGGTCAATTAACGGCTGGAGTTAGCGTTGCCTCCTCTTCGGGTTTATCTTTTGGGGTCCAACCATATCTATTCCTACTCCCCCCCCCCCCCCCCCCCACCAAAAAAAAAAATCTGAAGAAACGACTTTTTAGTGGTTGTCCGTACGTTTTAAAATGATCAATTTTTCTGCAAAACATTAAGCCCACAAACCTCGTTTTCCTGCATGTCCGTCCATCCATCCGTCCGTCCATCTGCCTGTCCATCCGATAGTCTGTTAACTTTTGTTTGTCCACGCGATAACTTGAAAACGATACATCCAACAGATACTGGCTTTTTCTGGTTGATTAGTCATGACTAGAGGATGGTCCCTTTCAATAACCAGCATTCTGACATATCCAATATGGACACTACGGCAGCCATCTTGGATATTCAAGGACTTCCGATTGTCCATGTGACAACTTGTTTTATGGTTGATTAGTCATGACTAGCGCAATTTCTTCATAGGCGGCAGAATATTGATCCACCGCCTGGCGGTGCACTTGTTGTTATTGTCTTGAAACTGTTTGCAATCAAATTGGGCTGAATATTGCGCAGTGAAATGTCACGTAGTACATAATAGAAAATCTACGCTGTTTTAGTGAATATCGGGAATTATCTCATGAGTGTGGACCTGAAAGTTCTGTGTTTCCTCTATATAATACTAATGATGCTCTGAAATACTTGTAGCGAATCTACGGGTTTCCCCCGAGTCTTTGACTTTAATTCCTGTTAATGACATGGTAGCACTAAGAGATAACGTCTAGAAATATATAACGCTACCTTATTCCATCCTATACCACCCATTCTTTGTCTAAATTTTTGTGAAGCATCTGAAATACTAAATCAAACTCATCTATGGGGAATGAAACACGTTTATGTCTAAACTTTAGAAATAAGTATAAAAACAAACCGGTCGCCCTAAACACCGAAATCCCCCGAAATCCCCCAAATCTCCCGGAATCCCCCTAATACACACAGAATACCCTCGAAATATCCCAGATTCTCCATGGGAATGTCTTTTGAAAGCACAATAGAAGACTTTTAAAAATATTTTCTAGTATGTTCACCTTTTAAAGTGATATTTGCAGCTGACGAATGGAAATTGAGGATATAAAAAAATTCTGCTTTGGTTACCCAGAAGCAGCATTCACTGTGCTGTGTTTTGGTAAGACTTTTAATTTGGGTGACGTACACGTCACAATTGGATGCTTTAAAAACATGTCAGTTGTCAACTAAAAAGTTTCATTTTCTGCTTCCAAAACGTAGGTTGTGACCCCTCAATGGAACGAGCGCGACGCGCTCGTTCCAATGAGGGGTCACAACCTATGTTTTGGAAGCAAAAAATGAAAATATAAAAACGGTAAGGAAAGTAATTCAGAATGCATGATTGTAATTAAACACCGGTTGCTCGTAAAAGTCGTAAAAGGGTTAAAACCTTCTCGAAATTGACAAATTAAATGAGGATTCCGGGTGTTTTAGGGGGATTCCGGAAGATTCGGGGTATTTCGGGGGATTCCGGTGTTTAGGGCGACCCAAACAAACACCCTTATTTGCCGACTAGCCTGTCGTGTGGCTGGTATAGTATATTTTCATAACAGTCAACATTTCAAACAGTACATTCTAAAAATTTGTTTAACACATATTTGTACTTGCATATTGCAATTTACCCGTATATGAACAGTCTCCCTCAAACAATGACCCTGACAGCCCAGAAATAAACCAGAGATAAAAAAAAAACCCGTTGTGGTCAAAAATGCTCTAGAAACCTGTGTCAAAAAGCTGAGATAATACTATTATCTCAGTCAACTCCATCTCGGGAGAATTCACTTGGACTTGTGACCTTACTGAATAACAAAATAACAAATGTAATGATCTCAAAGGATGGATATGTCACCCAAAAAACAAAAGTCAAACGGGTGAGACCAGCGAAGCACAGGCTAGAAATGACTTTAAACACTTGAATTCATCTCAATCTCAAACCGACCGTTATGTCCCAATTCTCCAATCAGCCACTGGTTGAACCCATACCTGTGACCCGATACTGATTAATGCAACGTTCAGACAAAACTTTTCCGCTATTCTACGAAACGCGGAAAAGACATTTCTGATTTCAGCTCACAGTAAGACGTGAGACGACGTCATTACGTGTAACGGAACTGGTTCATTTTGCAATTGTTTTTCGTGCTTTTGACATGTAGTTCTTCCTAATTCGAGTGTCCTGATGAAGATCCAGTTCGATTCGAAAGCTTAGCAATAGAGTTGAGACAATGATATATGTTGGCAAAATATCTAAAACTGAAGGATATGGCAGGGGGGGGGGGGGGGGGGGGGGCACTAAAAATTTGCAAGACGTGACGTCCTATTTTTTATTCAGCTCCTTTTTACACCCACCCACCCCTACGTGCAAATTTTCTGCTACCGTTCTCAGACACCCACCCCCCACTCTCCCATTAAAATCCAAAATAAACTTATTAACTTAGTAGGCACAGCTGTCTTTAGGGGGGTTTCATAATGTTCTTAAATTGGTATCACCAATTTAAACCTCTGTGGGCTGGTGTGGGCCCCAATCTACAAATGACAAGCTGTTCATTATCAGGCTTGGCCGGAGCAGGTGTACATATACAGGAACAAATTTTCATTTGGCTTGTTCTGTCAGTATTCTCAGGTGTTTGCTACTTTCCTCTTCTATCCATACATATTCTATTAATAAATAAATAACTTAGGTTGAATTTAGTGGATCAGAGAGAATTTTCCCAAAATATTGTCTGCACATTTTCTGCATTTCGAACAAGACACCCACCCCCTACTAATGTGTCACATTTTCCCAGATTAAGCCCAATATTCTCACATATAAAGCCTCCTGATGTTGTATTTATGTTAAGAGTGTGATGTACAACATCATCTTTAAGGTTTGAAACACAAACGATGGTATATATTAGCTGATATATTGATATGTTTTTAAAAAATTCAAAAAATTGCACAAGTTGGAAATTGGAAATGCACATTTTTGGAGCACTCAAGAGACCCACCCACCCCCACGTCACGTCTTGCAAATTTTTGGTGCCCCCCCCCCCCCCCCCTGGATATGGCGAGTTTAATGTGTACGAAAATAGTATAGTGGATCCAAAAAGGGATTCTGGGAGAATTCTAAGCCAGAACATTACTCTTCTACAAAGGAACGCACCCCCTTGTACCCCTTAGTACTATAGCACTACGTGCTAAGCCGATAAATTGGGGAAATAAAGTCAATTTCGGTGATTTTGGGTGGATTTTGGTGATTTGGAGGGATTGTCGGGTTGTTTGTGGTAATTATCCAGGGAAGTCGTTCCAGAAAATACTCTGATTCAATCGAACATACCCTCCGAACATACCCCTGTCCTATTATAGGCCTTAGGTAACATAGCAATCACGTGCTACCATAGAAACCAAGATGGCGGCCTCCAGTATACAAAATGGACGACGGAAACACGTATCACCCTAACAACACGCGCTGCGCATGCGCACTAACAACACGTATCACTATGGGGATGACGTCACAACATGGCCGGTCACGCGGGTTACCATGACAACACAACGTGGCGCCACTACGTCACGTGACATGACGTCACTTCCGGGGTCCTGCAACTATTCCCTCAAACGTGCATGACATACTACTTACCTGGAAATCTGTGGAGCGGAACCTAACCAAGATATAAAATTGTTATTGGAACTGGGTAATATAATCATTACACTACAGTTGTGGCGAGCCTTCGTTCATAATATCCAGTTAACCCTTTACCCAACTTAACGGAACAAACCGGCCAGTGAATTCACAAAAATTACCATTCAATTTTCATTATTTTTTTCCATTTTTTGTCTGAAAAATATAGCTTATGACCCTTCATTGGAACGAGCTCGTTGAGCTCGTTCCAATGAGGGGTCATAAGCTATGTTTTTGATGCAAAAAATGAAACAAATTAGTTATTGAAGAATTTTATTTGCAAGTGTCGTCTGCCTTTCATGGTTGGTGAAGGGTTAACAAACATGTCTAATAGTAATGCTATCGTCATCAAAATTCAGTCTCAATCTTGAATGTTTGAAAATGAACGTTTACTGCATTTTTAAATTCAATCGGAAGGTATGTATGAGTTGGTAGGAAAAGCTAACCTTTATTTATTTATTTGTTTATTTATTGGTGTTTAAGGTCACATACTCTGTTCAAGCTCCACTCAAGCAGGGTTACAGCGGTTGAAGACACGTGCACCATCGACGTGCAGTACGCCTTAGTACACGGCGCCACCGTGCTCCCATGTAGGCAACCGGGATAAAATGCCTTGCCCAAGGACACAACGCGGGTCGTCACGGACGGGGATCGAACTCGGGACCTCTAGCATAGACGGCCAATAGTCTGCTACTGAGCCACCGCGCTCCCTAAGCTCACCTTTAAATTTCGATTTACTGACCAACCGAAATATCCACCCGTTTGAAACCTTAAATATAGGCGATGGTATATTTAAGAACAAATCTGGCTCCAGGCCATAACAGTGTTAGATTTTTCCGCATTTTTATTTGGGTCTAACGACACCTGATTTCGACAGCCTGTTGTCGGACATGTTTGCGGGTGGATGAAACCTGGAGTACCTGGAGAGAACCACCTTGCAGCGGCGAGCAACTAACAGACCCCTCAACGTACTAAGTCTATACAAGCAGGGTTAGAATTCCACGTGCAGCACGCCTTAGTATACCGCGCCTCTGTGCCCCACCACTTGGTCAATTGGTATTAAGAGCCTTGCCGAAGGATACAAGGCAGTTATCCCTGGTAGGGATCGCAACGTGAACTTTTCGGTTTCAAATCCAATACCGTAACCACTTAGGCATTGCGCGCGCTGTCAAGTTCGTTTAACCCTTTACCCAACGCAGACGATATCAAAATTTATTATTTTAAATATCATTTTTTAAAAATTTTCAACAAAACCATATCATGTGACCCCTCGTTGGAACGAGCTCGGCGAGCTCGTTCCAACGAGGGGTCACATGATATGGTTTTGTTGAAATTTTTTGAAAACTAATATTTTTTCAACTGCTGAATTTGCCTATTACACGGGCGGATGCGGTCGATTCGTTGGGTAAAGGGTTAAGAGTCTGCCTGGTGACGCGTGAGCTTAATTCTTGAAACAATTCGGGGGCGCGGTGGCGTTGCGGTAACCGGTTCTCGTCAGATCACCGAAGTTAAGCAACGTCGAGCCCTGTTAGTCCTCAAATGGGTGACCGTCTGAGCGATCGACTCCCGCGTTGTGTCCTTGGGCAAGGCACTTAACCCCGATTGTCCACATGGGGGCACGATGACGCCGTGTACTAAGGCGTACTGCACGTCGATGGTGCGCATGTCTTCAACCAATCTAACCCTGCCTGTGCTGCAGTGCGGAGTTACGATGTTGGGGAGCTGGCGCTACTCGTCGTTGCTCGATGGTTCTCTCCGGGTACTCCGGCTTCTTCCACCCGTAAAACTGTCACGGTCATGATTAACCATTGTGAATAAGAATGTGACCTTAAACACCAATAAATAAATAAATTGAAACAATTCACCAAATTTGATTATAATTGTCATGAATGTCTGGATGAGTAGCTTTCCTGATCCCTGACTGAGGAGCAAACACTGCTTTGACCGTCTGCGATTTTGTCTCCACTTCACAGACCTCATCCATGCGAAATGCGATTCACATTAAATCGGACACAAGCCGCACAACAGCTATTCTTTCCTACATTCTGTATTCCAACACTCGTATTGTAGTTCCGACTGTTCCGTTGAAGATATTTAGACAAAAGATGCCCACAACAACCTTATAATCACAGCCATGAAGCTTGATTGGACCTCGAAGTCCCAGTTGCCAAGAATGTGTGGTTTGTTCATCACTGAAACGCATCACAAACATGTCAGAGCAGGGGCGGCGGAAGGTCGATAAAAGTGGAGGCGCACAAATTTACAATGCCACCATGGTTCGACCCAGTGTGAGAAAAGTTACAATCATAAAAATCGGTAAATGTACCACGACTCGCTATAATCTCTCATTTAGATGAATATGTCGCTGTGTGGTCACTCTCTTGTCAGTTTCTTCTACCTTAACCATCTTCCAACCCGAAGGCCAGCCTTCGGGTTGGAAGATAGTTAAAGTAGAAGAAAGGGACCGAAGCGACCGAAAGTGGGATTCTTTGGCTAAATATTGTTTGGATTTGCAAATAATGTTACAGAAATGCCTTATATTGACATGTTTCCATGTTTAACGCATTGTGTAACTGCGAAACATATCTCTGGAAAAAAGGTGGAGCGGCACATGCCCCCTGTTTCCCCCCTGATTCCGCCGCCTCTGTGTCAGAGGACTCGACTGATCATATTATCCTGGCTAGTCGATACAACATTCGCACACGGGTGACACTAGAAATCGCGTTCAGTTTCTAAAAGGGCTTCTCACGTCAGATGTTTTTGCTGAGTCTCCCAGTTCTGTTTACACATGTATCCCAGTTTGAACCAACCAGACTTGATGGCCTGTATTTGAATTTTGGGTTGATATTTTTCAGAAGCACTTACGAACATTCCGTAGAGTATTTGTTGATCAGTGCTCATGAGGTTTTGTTCCATGAATAAATTCACGAATCTCACGTACTCTTCGATAAAAGTCCTAAGTACATTGGATTGTCCCAGAATTCCCCCACCTGCTACCCAAACATGATTGCCGAATACAATATTATGCAGAGATAATCGTGGATTCAATGCACTGATTTCCGAGAACGCAATCCTGGATTTATTAAACTCATTGGGCACCGATAACCCAAAGTCAGCTTCTTTTTCTTGGACGTACCTGAAGTACCCAATATCTAACCATATGAAGTAATCAGTTGAAAAATAATTACTATTCATCGTCATATTCAACAGATCGTATTTTGCATGCATTGCGCACGAATATTCTGGAACAACAGTGTTCGGTAGATGCTTTGCATAATGTGGCTGACTGTAGATTTTGGCTATCCTGCCTCTAAGTTGGAATGACCACATATCCGTTCTATTGACAAAGATGCTCTTTATATTCGGTCGATGCTTTGTTATTTTCTTAAACATATCTAACATTTTATTATCGTCAAAATAAGCAACAACTGGTGTGCGTATTTTTTTGTAAGCTTTCATCCAGTTTTTATATGTATTTGAAGTAAATTTATTATTGACACTGCCTTTAGAAAAAGACCCCAAATTAAAATAGCCGGTGACAATAGTTACTGGAGGTGATGTCGTCTTATTTTTAGGACGACTGGTGGTACGTTTACGCTTATCATATTGCGAGTTGTTTGCTTTCACGACACCGACACTTCCCTCTGTTGATGCAGTAGCGTGGATCGGCCGGATTTTGATTTTCTCTTTGGAAGTTACATTCTTTGTGTTGTTTCTTTTCAACAGAACTTTGCTACTAAAGGTGCTGTTTTGCAATGTTGAGTACGTAATATTGTGTGTAAAATTGTCAAATCGTTTGACGATGCCCATCCTAACCTGAAAAAAAAATTATGATACAGTAGAATTGAATATCCATTTTGCCAGTGAAAATTATTCAATTAACAGGAGTATACAATTAACAGGGATTTGGTCAGTTTCCTGTGTTCTGGAGGTAAACTGAGCATTTATTCTATTATATCTTGTTTGACAGAGCTCATAGAGCTCTGTCAAACAAGATATAATAGAATAAATGCCTGTATTTGATTTACTGAGGCCAAAAAGGTTGATAAATAAGGGGAATTTGGTGTGTGTCACAGTAATTTTTTAGACATATTACAAAAAATTATATACAATTAACAGGAGTTTACTCTACAACTCATATGCAATTAACAGATCAAATTTGTACTGAAGGTATGGTATATCGTTTTGTGTTTGAAAATTATATTCAATTAACAGGGATATACAATTAAGAGATATCCAATTAAATGGGCTCCACTGTATTCATAATGTTCAATCTATCTGCTAGTCGGGGGTGCGATGGCTCACTCAGTGGTAGACTGTTGGACTTCTATGCTAGAGGTCCCGAGTTTGATCCCCGTCCGGGACGATCCGCGTTGTGTCCATGGGCAAGGTACTTTATCCCGGTTGCCTACATGGGGCCACGATGACGCCGTGTACTAAGGCGTACTGTACGCCGATGGCCCACGTGTCTTCAGCCGCTTTTTGAGCGGAGCTTGAACAGAGTTAGAATGTTGAGGAGCTGACAGTTGCTCGTCGATGATTGGTGGTTCTCTCCGAGTATTCCGACTTCTTCCACCCGTAAAACTGTCACGGTCACGATTAGCCATTGTGCATAAATAAGTATGTGACCTTAAACACTAATAAATAAATAAATAAATAAATAAATAAATAAATAAATAAATAAATAAATAATCTGCTAGTCTGTATCATACAGAAAATTTCATTCCAAAGTAAGCGAAAATCTCCCGTTTAGGGGTGATAAAATATTTTGTCCCTATATCCCGATAAATTCGGTCTTTTGATTGGTCAGAATGCCTTGGACAAATAACCATGGCAAAGAATGCACCCAACATCCAAGGTATATGATAGTGTGCAACATCCAGGGTATAAGCGCACGCGAAATATCGGGGGTATATGGTTTAAACGAAAGCTTTCCGATTTTGCTCGCTTCGAAATAAAAATCGAGCCAAAAAACCCGAATATAGTTACATATATCATCAGATTTCCGACAGTTCAATCATAAAAATAAAATAAGAGCAAATAGTTCGTCCCTTGAGTATGTGCCAGTAGGCACATAGAACACATTGGAACTCGGGGACGATATGTCAACAAAATACTGTTTATTCGTTTCCTTAACTGCCCAATGGATGTAACTCTATCTGTTGGCTTCTGCGATTATAAAAACAAAATATTTATCACGAATTTGGTCCAAGTGATTGTGAAGCTGAGAAATGCGTCCACAAATTTATTTCCACTATGCTTGTATAGTGTTTGAAACTTGAAACGGGGCAAAAACGTTATCTCTGCCAACATGTATGGTATATGGAGATTCAATACCTGGATGTCTCATTTCAACACCTCGCCTGTGGCTCGGTGTTTAAAAACCGACATCCAGGTATTAAATCTCCATATACCATACATGTTGGCGGAAATAACTTATAATCGTGCAAGTCTCAGAGCTCCAAAACTATAAGGGTTATTACAATAGTTCATAATTTTCTCATGGAATTTAAAGTCATATCTGTGTGACTTTAAAAGTTTAGGAAGTGTCATGCCAAAGAGGTGTAAAAGGCACAAAGGGAGGCAAATCGGAAATTTCAGACGACAATAACCAGATATAAGATATTTTTCGGGGAGTTGTACCCCCATAATTTCAAATCCCCATCAAGTGTTCGAAGCCCTCACGTCACCAATCAAATTCGGTAAAGAATTCGACCCTGTTATGGCCTGGAACCAGTCTAACCTCTAACCAGTTCATCTCCTACGTTTTGATTCACTCGTCTGGAATATTTTCCGTTGGCCCTTCGGTTCGTTTTTTCCGACGTACTGAAATATTCCATTTTATTTTCTTTGAATCAACGCGAGAATGTTTCTTAATCAAGACTGGATATAACTGAATCTTTAACTGGTAGAGTGCTAAGTCATTTCTGGTTGTCAGAATTTGTTTGCATGCCGTTGCCTTGTTACAATTCATGGGAGAGAGCCCACAGGCACTCTTCCATGATTTGTAACAAGGCAAGTTCATGGTGACTAAATTATTTAACTTCGAAGATAAAATGAAGCAAATCCACAGAATATGAAGCCTTTAAGATGCAGTACCCGCACTTCAGAATAAAGCCCATCAAGGGCTTCCAGTACTCTACCAGTTAATGACATTTTCAATACCATTATACAAGTGTGTTATTTATTTATTTATTTATTTATTTATTTATTTATTTATTTATTTATTTATTTATTGGGATTTTAACGATACACTGTCGACAGCCAGGATCACCTCGTGTCGGACAGTTTTACGGGTGGAGGACCAGAGTATCCAGAGAGAACCACCGGGCAATGGTGAGCAACTGTCAGGCTCCAAGACGTACTAACTCCACAAAAGCAGGGTTAGCATTGGTTGAAGACAAGTGCACCATATACGTGCAGTACGCCTTAGTACACAATGCCACCGTGCCACCACATGGGCAATTGGGATTACGTGTCTCGCCCAAGGACTCAAAGCGGTTGCCGCAGGTGGGATTCAAACTGAGGACCTCTCGGCTCGTAGCCTGCATCTCTACCTACTGAACCACCGCGATCCCTACAAGTTTGTTTTCCAAATGATAATGGAAGAAGACCAGCCACTGCCGTATGTGTATGATTACGCACTGTAATTCCACTGATTGTGTTAATATCTTAAAAGCAGACGACACTTGCAAAAAAAATTCTTGAATAATTAATTTTTTTCATTTTTTGTCTCAAAAACATAGGTTATGACCCCTCGTTGGAACGAGCTCGACGAGCTCGTTCCAACGAGGGGTCATAACCTATGTTTTTGAGACAAAAAATGAAAATATTTTGAAAATTAATTGGCGATTTTTGAGAATAGCTCTGGCCGGTTTTGGCCATTACGTTGGGTAAAGGGTTAACCCCTTTACCTAACATAACGTCAAAAACCGGCCAGTGCTATTCTCAAAAATCGCAAATTAATTTTCATTATTTTTTCATTTTTTGTCTTAAAAACGTAGGTTATGACCCCTCGTTGAGGGGTCATAACCTATGTTTTTGAGACAAAAAAAAAAAAAAATGAAAAAAATAGTTATTCAAGTGTCGTCTGTTTTTCATGTCAGGTAAAGGGTTAACCGTCTGCACACTGATGTCAAAATATGAAAATTTCAATCAGCAAAATCTTTCCATGACGCAACTAGGAATTTAACCGATTCAATCTTGTTTGACAGAGCTCAATGAGCTCTATCAAACAGGATTAAATTGGTTAACTTTCATGTTGCATTATGGGAAAAAATTTCATGTTAAAATTTTGATATTGCGACATCAGTGTGCAGAGGGTTAATGTCTTCGGGTTAAAATGAATACTCTTTGATTGGTTTATCGATAACTGGAGCACGAAAGATACACAGAAATACACTCAAATACACAGAACGACACACGCGTGTGTCGTTCTGTGTTTATTACACGCCTTCACGTCTACAAAAACAATTATTAGAAGTACACTCAGCAATTCATTTGACAACTATCAACAAAAAGTACACATTTTATCGCCAAACAAATTTGCGAGAGGAACCCGTGTTACTATTTCGTCCCCTGAGTTCCAGTGTGTTCTATGTTCCTACTGGCACATAGAACACGTTGGAACTCAGGCGAGGAGTTTCAGCTCTCGCTAGGGATTCAAATTGTCATTGCGGTGCACGATTTCGTAGAAATTTCCAGCGAAAGTTCGCTTCTGTTTAAAAATAGTCCGTCAACGATTTCCGTTCCGCACATATGTGCGGAACAGATTTTCATTTTCCGCGTGATTTAGTGTTGCTGTAGAGGGGATTATATAGAACAGGCGTGTAATAAATAGTTGATACTTGCTAAATAATAAAATGGACGCATCTGTGCAGGTTAGTTTACAAAATGATGCAATTAAATTTAATGTGGAAAACCCGGAAAATAGTAAACACGAAATGGAACTGAAAAATAATAGTATTGTAGAAAAACAAGGAGAACTGCAATTAAAATAAGTCATCAGACTTCAAATTTCTGAGGACCTAATAAAGGAAAGGATATCGAAAGAGAATGCATTGGCAACGGATACAGGAAAGACGAAACGGTATGTCGCAACAACACACTGCTGGTCAGGTTTGAGAAATCGACTTGAGGGAGTTGTTGACCCCATGGGAACAGAAAAGATCGAGAGACTGGTAGAGTGGCGAACTCGTATCGGTGGCAGGCAACATGAAGTACTTGCCGAGACAGAGAGTGGAGACAAATTTTCAGATGGCCGGACAGGATAACACTCAGAACAGGAATGCACAGTATAGGCCAGGATCTGGGGGACTGTTTGTTGTGAATCCTAGATCCTAGTGTTGATCGTATGGACGAGTGAGTCAATGAAAACTGGGACAAAGAAGTATGCGGATCTGTTGGCAGCTGTGGAGAGAACCCTAGAGATGAAACTTGCAAGAGAGAGAATTTACCTTCCTAACCTGAAATGGTGGAGAAGAGCATATCGAAGAAAGATGTCATTTATGACAACAGCGTCATGAATGTGATGCCATTTATGACAACAGTGTCATGAATGTGATTGTGTCAGGAGATATCACCGGGACCAATGACTTGATTTTTCAACTTCATTTGTGTTCTGCGAGTGGTTAGGAAAATATAGAAACGACTTAAACATCCTAACAGGAACATGGTTCATGTAAGAAAAGAAAACTCCAAATGTGGTTGATAAGCTCGATGGTAACTATTGATGTACTACTGAAATAAGCAATGATAAAAAAAAACTTAAGACAAACGAGTGGAACACATAAGAAAATTAATATAACAATAACATGTTCTTTTGAGGGCGTTATGGTTCATTAACGGCCCCAGAAAAATGATTAACAGCCCGAGGGCCACTTAAAGGCTTGAGACGAAGTCGAGGGCCGTTAATGGTTCCGAGGGCTGTTAATCATTTTTTCGAGGGCCGTTAATGTACCATGACGCCCGAAAAGGAGTATGTTATTACTATTATTACCACTTACCAAAGAACGCCATTTCAAGCCACTGCAAATGAACTTGAACAATTATTTGAAGAACAATAATGAATTTGATCAGTATCACTAATGAATTCAACAACTGAATTTAATGAGAAGTCATTTTGAAACGCTGTAGAAGGTGCAATTGTAGAAGAATCGGATTATCGTCTGTTTATTTACAAACAAAGGTCAAAGTTCAAAGTTGAGTACAATTTATTTGGATGAATCGGAAGTAGGATTGCTGGAATTTGGCTGAAGTGCTTTAACTACAAACTCACGCCGTTATTTACAAAATGAGATTTTTTATCGCATCAGTACTCACCCCCACTTTTAAATCCTAAATGAAGTTAATAATCCGAAATAAATCATGGTTTAATCCGTTTTGTTGGAATAAATGGACAACAAAATTTCGAGCACATAAGTGTAATTTTTCCGGAACATAAATTACCCACAATTCTGGGCTAGCGGGCCGTTTTTATTATTAACGCTATTTTTGCGGGCTGTTATTGAGTCTTATCGTCCACCTCAGATCATTTTAATAACCCAAGGAGCGCCCTATAAAGTGGTAATAATATAGAATATATGCGAACTGTTACAACTGTAAATAAAAAGAAAGAGACAAGTCTGTGATCAGAACATTCAATAGAGGATATCTAGTTTCATACTTGAATTGATGCATGAAAGAAGACAGCGCATTGAATTATGGATTCGCGGAAGTGATTTGATTGATACTAGGAACAGATAGCGTCTTGCGATCTGATTCAGCTGGCGGGTTTCTAGCCCAAACATGGCCTTTAAGTCCGTAATATACGTTTTTGGTTTGGTACGTCTTTTGAAAGGACGTACCAAACCAAAAAAACGTATATTGCGGACTTTCAGGCCATGTTTGGACCAGCGGCATTGTGCATCAATTCAAGGTGAATACGTACTGAATTATTGCTGGAAATGATCTGTATCCACTCAAAAACACTACATTTTCGTTTCGTTATACGTTTCCAGAACAAAGTGATCATTTTCAGTGAGAGAGCCACGTTTACCACCCAAGTGCGCGCAACTGGTTTTTTTTTTACTGTGACCTGAGTCAATGGAGTCCAACCTTCACTTTTCCGGTATGAACTGGCGATTGTCGCAAGTACGCTCAATTGTTTTACATGTTGTTTAACTGCGTATATTCCTCAAAGGGGCGTCTAGAGAAAGTAACCGTTTACCCAACGTAACGGCCAAAACCGGCCAGCGCTATTTTCAAAAATCGCCAAGTAATTTTCATTAATTTTTCATTTTTGTCTCAAAAACATAGGTTATGACCCCTCATTGGAACGCGCTCGTCGAGCTCGTTCCAATGAGGGGTCATAACCTATGTTTTTGAGACAAAAACTGAAAGAAAAAAATTAGTTGTTCAAGAATTTTTTTTACAAGTGTCGTCTGCTTTTCATGTCAGGTAAAGGGTTAAGAATACACATTGTGGTGGTTTTCCAACTTTATTGAATTGTATAATTAATATCATTTTACATTAACAATTGAACAATTGCAGAAGATAATAAGATTTGGTTAATGAATCATCTCAAAAAATTGCTTGGCAACAATCAGTTGAACCGATGTTCCAGGAGCCGTTGCCGTTGTCATCCGATTGCCCACAATCGGCCGATTGTGTGGCCGATTGTGGTGGCCGATTCCGATCATCGGTTGAACACTAATACAACACCGACGTGGACATCCTGCTGTGTGGAGGTATATCCTACAGACCGGAAATTAACGAGAGAATTTGTAAGAGTATACACACTTACATTGAGGCTAGTGGAAAGTTTAGTTGAAAATAGGGTAGATGATTGCATTTTTGGTCTGCCTTTGGCACCTACGTTCCGCCCTGCGAGTCACTGATCTTCGGCACGAAACACCCAAATTCTACTCTTATTACACACCCCACCCCCATAACAGCCCACATCTTAAAAAAACTGCCTGGCATCTCCATTTTTATTTTGACATATCCGATTTTTTGTCTTTCTTTTTTACATCCATACGTGATATTCATCTTACCTGAAGTCTCTATCAGCACTGGTACAATAAATAAAATGATGCCGAACTGAAAAGACCAGTGTAACAATGCATCTAACAACCTGTAACCTATGGCTCCTACTTATTCAAAAAAGAAAGAAAAAAGGCGCTCACCTGACATGGTAGTCTAAATATCAAACCAGGGACTTGACTTGAATAAGCTGCATACGTCCCTCCCAAGAAAAGCATATACAAATTAGACGAAGATATTGTGCCCACACAATACACAGGATTTTCCTTCTATTTTCAGTTCCTGCACTTGCACATCCCAAAATTGAGATAAACGCATAAAAAACAGACTTTTTAAAAAAAATTTTCGAAGTCCGAAACAAAATTTTTTCAGACTAAAATTTTTTTTTCTTCTTCTTAAAATGGACCAAAACGCATAAAAAACCAAAGAACTAATTTCCGGATTTTGGTCCCAAATTTCCAAGTCCCACCCGGCCCCCAAATTTTCAGTGTAAAAAAAAAATTATTTTTTTGTCTTAAATTGACCAAACTGCATAAAAAACTCATTTCCGGATTTTGGTCCAAAATTTTCTAAGTCCCATCCGGACCCCAAATTTTCAGTGTAAAAAAAAAAAAATTGTCTTAAAATTGACCAAAACGCATAAAAAACCAAAAAACAAATTTCCGGATTTTGGTCCAAAATTTCTAAGTCCGGACCAGGACCTCAAATTGTCAGCCCAAATATGAACCCAGGGATTTGGCTTGAACAAACTTGAATCTCCCCCCCCCCCCCCAAAGCATTCTGCATACCAAATATCAAAAGATTCCTATTGGTAGATCTGTAGAAGAAGATTTTTAAAGAATATTCCTCATGCTGCACTAATTTAAACATTTGGGCTCCCATAGAGAGCCCAAATATGGACCCAGGGAATTGATTTCAATAAACGTGTGAAACAATCTTCCAAAGATGTTATATGTGAAATTTGAAAGCTTTCGGAGCAGTGGGTTGGGAGAAAAGTAGTGTTAAATGTTTTCCCCATTACCCACAGAGTTAAAAAATGCTGACTCAGCACTTTTTCAAAGTCCCAAAAGTATCCCATGATAAAACCGATAGCACCTTTTTTACCATTCCATTCTGTTGGTCCTAAGGAAGCTTCACACCAAATAAGAATTCTCAGTGCCGTGTAGTTTTGGAGATATGGGCGTTTTAATTTTTTTCTATTTTTAGCTCCTGCGGTTCCCATGGGGCGACGGGAAAACATTTTTGGCATAAATTACGTACTTATGACCCAATAAGCCCTCATATAAAATTTGGTTCAAATCTGCCTCTCGGTTTGGAAAATAGAAATTTTGGGCGGGGCGAAAATTCTTGCCCCTCCCATAACGAAGGCAAATATACTTCCTCGAACTTCTCTTTAACACATCTGAGTCTCCACCTCAAAAGGAAGCTGCTCACCAAATATCAAGTCTCTGCTACTGCTGGTTCATGAGAAGAAGATTTTTCAAGATTTAAGCATACTTTTTAGGCTTGTCCCTACCGAGGGGCGGTTCAACTTGATTTGAACAAACTTAAATTAACATATGATAGGGTACATGCACAGCAAATTTTGTTGAATTTGGTCCAGTAGTTTGTTAGAAGAAGTCGATAATGTAAAGTTAACGCCGGACGGACGGACGACGGACGGAAAGTGATTAGTAAAGCTCCCCCTGAGCTGTGCTCAGGTGAGCTAAAAACCCACCCAGTTACAGTTTAATGAAACTACGATTAAATGAAAAGACTGCTGACATTGTCAGTCATGTCGTTCTTTTTGTAACTCCAAGTGAGTGTAGGGGTATTGCGGCAACTAGTTTTCTTATGTGTTGCCGACTCCGCCCAGGGGAACTTTTAAGCTACAGTACAGGCTCCTAAATGTTGAAACCTTTGCTGGACTCACTCACTCGCAGGTTCTCCCCCCCCCCCCCCCACCCTTCCTAGAGAAATAGCCAGCTGACAAGCTTCGGGGTTCCTGTTTCTCAAATCAAAAAATAACAATGCGTTTATGTGGGAGCACTCTGTTTGACTCAACGACATACTTGTGCCACCCTTATAGTGCTTCCTTGCACCAATTAGGTCTTCTGCGTCCACTGCCACATTTGAGTCTCGTCTTGACCAATTTGTTGACCTTTTTGCATAAGGAAGCACACTTCTGATAGGGGTGAGTCACATTTAGCTGTTTTCCTGTGTAACTCACATTCTTTAGTTATCGCAAAGAATGATCCGAACACCTTCTCACAAACCAATCCTATCTTTCGGCGTAGGAAGGACCACACAAGTTTGACTGACCATACATTTGACCCCTCAGCTTAAACCAGGAAACCCAGCTAATCATTGATCCACTCACAGTATGCCCGGTAACAAGAGGTACCAGAACGCGTGTACCTCATGCTAATAGGGACAGTTTCGCATGAAACTATGACCCCGAATAACATGGCTTGTCTTCTCCGATCCGGCATCCTAAATTCACTCAAAAAGTAAACCTCACTGCGAAAAGGCAAGTATATTGCCTCCTTGCCGCGTTGACATTATACGCTTGTAAGTTCCGTGTAAGGAGGCAGCTCGCATAAGCTTCGGCTTATTGCTGGATCCACTTTCCAATTCTTTATTGTTGTTCTATGCGTATTTACATTTTGCTTACCATATAGCTTGTTACCATAATGGTTCATAGTTTTGGAAATAAAATATTGCTTCAACTAAACTTCCTGCTTCTTTGTTAGTATCAAAACGAAACGAGCATTTTGTTGTAGTGTTGATTACATAATTATTGTATGACGAAGTTGAATTTGAAATATTTTGGAGAGGGGGGGGGGGGGGGGGGGTGCTTTGGGTGTCAAGTTCCTAGAATCTTCAATGCGTATTTATATATTTGCTCACTGTATAGCTTTTCAGCATAATGTTTCATAGTTTCTTGAAAAAAAATATTGTTTAACCCTTTACCCAAACGTAACGGACAAAACCGTCCAGCGCTATTCACAAAAAATCGCCATTTAATTGTCATTATTTTTTTCATTTTTCATCTCAAAAACATATGTTATGGCCCCTCTTTGGAACGAGCTCGTCGAGCTCGTTCCAAAGAGGTGTCATAACCTATGTTTTTGAGACAAAAAATGAAAAAAAATAGTTATTCAAGAATTTTGTTTGCAAGTGTCGTCTGCTTTTCATGTTTGGTAATTTTTCCGAACAATGGCGAGACTGGTCATTTTCAGAGTGTCATATCCCAGGAACTACTGAGTCAGTTTTGATGATCTCAGTGTCATTGGAAAGGTGATGTTCCAAGGAGTTCAGGACCCCCTTTATTGGTAACCCCGGGCTGAGTTAAAATATAATGACCTTTTGATCTTGAATTTAACCTTGAATTTGACCTTGTGGATTATGTGACCTTAACCTTTTAGCAAGCTCAGTTGAAAGCCCAATCTCGTTTCTACCTAACATTAAAAGCTGATGGTGTTGCAGGTACTTGCATATGTAATATGTTATATAATATGTTTGTAGCTATGCAGTAAAGAATGCCTTTTTATACCATGATTACCTATTCTACTATATATAAAAAGTCTATGACATAAATTTTAGCTTTACACACCAACCGTGTGAACACGCCAGCAATGGGATTTCAATAGTAAAAATTTACACCTACAGTGGAACTACATCCATGCTGACCTTTGGTGACCTCGCCTTGAATGCAAACTTGTCTAAACTTATCACTCATCGCCTCGCGGAGAGTGAAATGAAACTTGCAATTATTTATTACGTTTTAAAATAAATTTACCTCATGAGGTACCTAAAATTGACAACACACGTTGTCTCATGTTAATAAGGCACCCATAACTCGAAATAGTATGTCATTAAAAGCAAAAAGGCCCCGTAATTTGCTGTTTCGTTTTATATTTCGTTTCGGCGATAAAATTGCCAGCGGAAGTACCGTCCACTGGTGCTCATGTAAACAAAAACAGATTCGCATGTGTGAATATTGATGTATTTAACATTTAAACTCTTATTAATCTGACGAACATGGTATAAATAAAATATACTCAATGTAGCTTGGTGTACCAAATGTTCACCACTCTTGGTGAACATTTGGTACACCAAGCTACTATGGGTATATTCTATATTTATCATATGACTCGCCCGTTTTGTTCACTTTAAAATATTTGATATTTTGTTTACATATTAATCAGTGATAAATAAAGCCTTCCGTCATTTTCATTGGTCACTTTCAAAACTAGACAATTTGATTGGATGAACAAAATAAAACTGGGCCACATTTTCATAATTTGCATAATTAGAGTTGGGAGCTTTCATTGGTCAATTTCAAAACTGGTCAATTTGATTGGCTAAACAAAATACAACTGGGTGACATTTGCATAATTTCAGTAGGGAGAATTTACGTTATCTGTCCTATTTGGGGTGGGTTAAATTGTATTAATCTTTTTCCTACAAGAAAAACGCCATTCATTTTTTTTTTATATTTTCACTTTTTGCTTCCAAAACATAGGTTATGACCCCTCACTGAAACGAGCTCGACGAGCTCGTTCCAATGAGGGGTCATAACCTATGTTTTGGAAGCAAAAAATGAAAATTTTTAGTTATACGAGGATGTTTTTTCGAAGTGCCGTCTGCAACTCAATTTAGGTGATGGGTTAAAAAGTCATACTAAGTGGCTAATTTGTGCGTGTGTGTGTCATATGATAAATAGAATATGAAATGAGTGTTTTTCTCATATAATATTTGATATTTTGTCCGAATTTTCCGTTTTGATATTTTGTCCGAATTTTCCGTTTGATATTTCGTCCGAATTTTTTCGCCAAAACGGAAAATTCTTAGACTCGTTTCATAAATATTATATGAGAAAAACACTCATTCCATATCCTCTATATATGCCATTTAAGGGTCGGCTATCAAATTTAATGAATGGATTGCCGTTAGTGGATAGATGTGAACATTCTGATTCTTACAAATCTATTATTAAGTTGTACGTGTCCATTTTAAGAAAGTTTAGGCATTGTCAGTTCATCTTTTTGCCAATACTGTAAAGTGTGGATGACAATGATGCGAGTGGGGGCAGTGGCGTAGAAAGGGAATATATTTTTCTTTTTTGGGGTGGGGAGGATTGGCTAGGGTGGTGTTAAAAGTGTCTCACAATTATGACCCATGCTGAACACGACATGGGGATGGAGGTGTTGCACAAGTTAGTTAATTTTGGAAAATTTGTGTGAGGTGAATACCTCCCTACACCGTCGGTTCCTACGCTTTGGTGAGAGTAGGTCAGTGACACAGGCAGTGTTCGACGGTTCACTCCTGTATCAAGCATCTGATGATCAACGCAAAATTCGAGTCCTCAGTGCTCATATGATCAGCAGATTATTACATCACACGATTCGATTGAATACTGAAATGAAAGCATACCTGAATTCAAGTTTTTCAACGTGAGACATCTGAAGCAGCAGTTGAGCAATATGCGTCATACGGGGGCGCGGTGGCGTTGTGGTATCCGGTTCTCGTCAGATCACCGAAGTTGAGCAACGTCGAGCCCTGTTAGTCCTCGAATGGGTGGCCGTCTGACCGATCGATTCGGACTCCCGCGTTGTGTCCTTAGGCAAGGCACTTAACCCGGAGTGTCCACATGGGGGCACGATGACGTCATGTACTAAGGCGTACTGCACATCGATGGTGCGCATGTCTTCAACCAATCTAACCCTGCCTGTGCTGCAGTGCGGAGTTACGAAGTTGGAGATCTGGCAGCTGCTCGTCGTTGCTCGGTGGTTCTGTCAGGGTACTCCGGCTTCCTCCACCCGTAAAACTCACGATCATGATTAGCCATTGTGCATAAGTATATGATATTAAACACCAATAAATAATAATAATAATAATAATAATAATAATAATAATAATAATAATAATAATAATAAATAAATAAATAATATGTGTCATAAATTCGAAATGGACAGAATCATCGAAGGAACTCTGTGGTTTTACAGATTTGTCCCATTTTCAAAATCAGAACTGCAAGGTTAAAAGTTCAGAACTCGTGCTGATGAACGAAAATTCTGTCAGTTGAATCTGGTGTGCATAGAACAATTTTTTGGATGACCGTAAAGCGCCTAAAGATTTAAAGGTTCACAGCATTGTATACTGCCTATATGATGGATTAAATTCGATAGGAATAACTCTAGAAGTATCCGGTGAGTTTGGTTACTACAAAATCAACTTTATGCACCCACCTCAACCATCTAAATAATTTCACTGGCTGTCACCACATAAATCATTGAGCCATTCTCATCCAGAGCTTGCATTGTTGGTCGGAAAAATGCACAGACAGTATCTGACGTTTACAAAATGCACATCTGACACTGAAAAACCGAGCCGTAAGAATCAGAATGTTTACTTTTATGTTTAATTTTTATGCCCGGCCCCGAACTGGAAAATAATCAAATCTTCGCAGCATAGCTACAAACTACTTACAAATATTACACCCACACTGTTTCAGTATTGTGTATTGGCACTATTGGCTTTGATAAAATGTTAAAGCTACAAATAATAACATCTCTGAAGTCCTTTGAATACATCCTCCCCTATAACACTAAGATAATCATTCAGGTCTGAAAATAAGGAGTCTGACATTTGCAGAATGAGGTCCCAAGAGGGAGAATTTGATGACGCTATCCCATACAGAGGGCCAACTTATCCTCTTTCTGTTTAGTTTTGAGACGCTGATTCAGATTGAGGTTCACAGAGGGTAAATTTAGTGATGCTACCCTGCTCTGCAGGGTAGCATCACTAAATTCACCCTCTGGGAACCTCATTTTGCAGATGACAGTCTGCTTATTTTCTGGCTTGTAATCATGATTGGCTTAGTCGTTCCCGGGATATGACAATTTCAAAAAGACGGGTCTCGCAATTTTTCGTCAAAAGTTCTAAATTTTGCCAGAACATATCTTCGAAACCACTTGTCAATTTCTATTGAAACTTCGTATTTTAACTATTTACTAACTTTCATTGAAATTGAAAGACGTGAGGTTAACAACATTGGGTGATTTGACACGGATTTACCGTACAGTCACATAGTCACTTACAAGTGCGAATCGGTATCTATTTATTGGGGGAGGGGATCCCACCAGAACCTTAAAACGCCTCTGTAGACAGTACATCCACAGTCAATGTTTCTTTTACGCAGCAATTCGTGCATATCGGGTTAACAGTGCCGAGTGATAGAAATGGAATGACACTAGGCATGATAAACAAAGGTTACCAAATTGTATTTGCTGCTTGTAATGTCATTCCTAACAGCCGCGGTCATTACATGACCTGGAAAAAAGTCTATTCTTTTTTTTAAATTCTAGATCTTTGTCTGGTTGGTCTCAAACAATGAGAGTCATTTTTATATACTTACCGACAGTTTCTCGAAAAACATGAACCGAACATCCGTGAACATACCACCTAGAAGGAAATGACATCATGTAAAAGTATGCAAAAGTTTAGTCATTTTAGCATATTGAGTTTATACTGATGATTGTAACCGCAGTTAACATTCTAAATAATTCATTATTCGCATTTGAAGCATGAAGTTTCCAAGACTCTCTTGTTGAACTATGTTGAAATATAATTTATCATATGACTCGTCCGTTTTGTTCACTTTAAAACATTTGATATTTTACTTTCATATTAATCAAAGATAAATAAAGCCTTCCGTCGATTTCATTGGTCAATTTCAAAACTAGACAATTTGATTGGCTGAACAAAATACAACTGGGCCATATTTTCATAATTTGCATAATTGGGGTTAAAAGATTTCATTAGTCAATTTCAAATATGGACAGTCTGATTGGCTGAACAAAATACAACTGGGTCACATTTGCATAATTTGAGTAGGGAGAATTTACGTTATCTGTCCTATTTACGTTGGATTATATTGCATTAACCCTTTACCCAACATAACGACCAAAACCGGCCAGTGCTATATACGAAAAATTTAAATTTTTTGCTTCCAAAACATAGGTTATGACCCCTCATTGGAACGAGCGCATCGCGCTCGTTCCAAGGAGGGGTTATACCTATGTTTTGGAAGGAAAAATGAAAATTTTTAGTTATAAGATGATGTTTTTTTCAAGTGTCGTCTGCAACACACGTTAGGTAAAGGGTTAAAAAGTCATACTAAGTCGTTAATTTGTGCATATGTGTGTCATATGATAAATAGAATCTGAAATAAGTGTTTTTCTCATATGATATTTATGAAACTTGTCCGTATTTTCCGTTTGGACTCGCCAGAGGCTCGCCAAAACGGAAAATTCTTAGACTCGTTTCATAAATATTATATGAAAAAAAACCATTTATTCCATATCCTCTATTTATACCATGATTACCTAATCTACTATATATAAAACGCCTATGACATAAATTTTAACTTTACACACCAGCCGTGTTTCGTGTGTCTGTGGGGAACACGCCAGCGATGGGATTTCAGTAGTTAAAATTTACACCTACAGTGGAACTACATCCAAGTTGACCTTTGGTGACCTCGACCTGAATGCAAACTTGTCTAAATTTATCGGTTGTCGCCTCGCGAAGAGTGAAATGAAAGCGGCAATTATTTATGACGTTTTTAATTCGTACGATACCAAAAATTGACAAACCTGCGTTGTCACGTGTTAATAAAGCATCCATAACTCGAAATAGTATGTTACTATGCTATTAAAATGAAAAATTTTCGACAATATAATTTACAGCGAAGGTACCGTCCACCGGGGTTCATGTAAACAAAAACAGATTCGCACGTGTGTACGTCTGCTGATCAGTAAAATCGAGAAAAAATAATAACGACTCTTAATAATCTGACGATCGTGGAATAAATAAAATATACGCAAAGTAGCTTGGTATACCAAATGTTCACCATTCGTGGTGAACATTAGGTACACCAAGCTACAATGGGTATATTCTATATGTGCACGTCATAACATTTAAATCTTATGTTCAAAATTAGGAATGTTTGTTTACTCCTTTACCTAACATGAAATGCAGACGACACTTGCAAAAAAAATTCTTGAATCACTAATCTTTTTCATTTTTTGTCTCAAAACATAGGTTATGACCCCTCATTATGAAACATAATGAAAATTAATTGGCGATTTTTAAGAATAGCGCTGGCCGGTTTTGGACGTTACGTTGGGTAAAGGGTTAATTGTAGCATGTGTCTCAACTCCTTACTCTTTCTCCAATGAAAACTTTGGACACAAACCAAAAGTTACATTCTTGCGGACTTTACGCCGTTATTGCCTTTTTAACTGCACTGATTGCTGTTGCTAAAGCAATTGTTATTTCTATTTCCATGCGTCATCCACACATCACATTTTTATATGTCATTTGCTGAAAGATATCAGTGTCCAATTCGACAGTGCTCACAGACGGTTAGTTTTTTAGCCTCTACCTCCACGGCCGCCCAACCTTACACGTTGCTGCTTTCTACACACAAGTGTGCACATATGCTGTAAATCAGAAACCAGCTCTTCGTAATCCCGTAACTTTCAAAGAGGATGGAAGGGATGAAGGTAGGTATTATAGTGGTCTACGAGCACGTGCTTTTGCCAAATGTTTGCCACTGTCGAATCTTTCTCACCATTGCCAGGAGGAAAATAACGTATCCATTATGTTCTCTCAATCTGACTATCGAGTGCTTTTTGAGACTGTGTGTGTCATTCTGCCAATCGGTTGTGACGAAGTTTTTTTTTACAAAAACAGTTGCTTTCTGGATACTGTGGCTTACACAAGCATGTACCTACCAATAATTGTGATTGTGAAACTCGTAAGCCTCGAAATAAGCCGCGAACGGGTTTCGGGCTCAGGCAGCCGTCGCGGCTGACCGATCACGACCAAAAGGGGCCATCCTCATCTAGACATAACCTCGAACCTGATTATGCCGCCATACATGACAAACCAGACATTGATCCAAGTAGCGCAAAAAGCCTTCTAAAAACTGAGATAAAAATAGAACACGACTGGTTATTTCTTTTTCCTGCAAACGCACTGGCAGCCCCGCCATGACATGCCGAAGCATGTATGTCTCGAAGGCCGAAGGCCCGACATGAAAGAGTTTGCGAGATGGTGTCCCCTCCATCGGGAGAGGGCACCTCCTACCAAACTCCCCGACCCCCCAGTGAATTTTGAAAGCTCTCCGAACGGATTTGGGGGGTATTTTAGCTTTATTTCGAAAATAAATCATTAAAAAAATTGAGTGACGAACCTGGGAATGGCACTGTCTGCCCCTCTCGCCCCGTGGTCCGAAGGCATGGAGAGCAGCTGCACCCGCTGGCTGCCCCAGTGATTCCGGCGATCCTCATCACAGGAGCTCTCGCTTGTATTAGAGGGCTTATTGAAAGTGAAAGTCGATATTAATACAGTTAGAATAAATCTAATATATAAATGCGAATGTCTGTATCTATCTCTCTATCTCTCTATCTCTCTCTCTATGTTTGTTCCGGGTGAACTCCTCCGTTTCTCGACCGATCGATCTCAAATTTTCTACACGGGGGGCGATTCGTCCCTGCGAGTAACATGGGATGGGTGCCGTGCCCATGCGGAGTGACCTTGACCTTGAAATTGATGACCTTGACCTTTTATTTCGAAAACGGCTGGGCCGATCGGACTAAAATTTTATACGTGCGGGTATATTGACCCATCGATCATTTTGACTTTATCGGGGTGCCCGTGTGGGGTGACCTTCACCTTGAAATTGGTGACCTTGACCTTCTATTTCGAAAACGGCTGATACCGTGCAACGCAGGGTATTCACCCGCTGGTAGTTTAATCAGTATCAAACTGCTGGGTACTGTTGACAGTTTTTTTTCCTCGTGCTCCAAATAAACATATACGTACATTGTACGTTCATTATTTTTCAGAATATTTTTCGGCCTGTATGAAGCTTGTTTTGGTTTGGCTGTTATTATTTAAAATTGCCTCTGTACAATGTGAAATAATTGGGTTCCAATAAGACTAAAATCCTCACCCTCTGATTGAACGATAGCTCGCTAGGTTTTTTCTATGTTCACGACTCCATTACCACATATCACCGTCTGACGTCACCACGCGAAATATTTGAAGTGACGTTGACCGTTTCGCAATTATTTCATCAACGTGACAACAACGTGACTTGCAACCCAATTCATTTTTCCAGATTTTTCACACGTGCAGCAGACGATGTGTTGTTTAAATTACAAATCGGTTTAAGATTTGAATTAACCCTTTACCCAACGCAGACAATATCAAAATTTATTATTTTAAATATCATTTTTTTAATGTTTTCAAAAAATTTCAACAAATCCATATCATGTGACCCCTCGTTGGAACGAGCTCGATGAGCTCGTTCCAACGAGGGGTCACATGATATGTTTTTGTTGAATTTTTTTGAAAAATACTATTTTTTCAACTGCTGAATTTGCATATTACGCGGGCGGATACCGTCGATTCGTTGGGTGAAGGGTTAAGACGAAGTACGATGGGTAGAACATAAACTTCAGACCATGTTACCGTCAATTCATCACAATAACTTATAATGTTGCGGCAAACTGACGTACCAAAGTGACAACAATGTACATTTTGCCCCCTTTTAATTTCTTGCACTATTCTGCACGTGTACCTGTAGTCATATATAATATGATATTTTAGCAATCTGTACGTGACAGATTTTTCCGGGATGTTACGGCGTTACTCACAGATACTATTACTATAACACTGCTTGATACGTTCGATAGAGACAATAAATCCAACAAGTTTGCTCTTCTCATTTTTCTTTAACGTGCTTTTCCTATTATCTCCCACTCTCTCAATATTTTTCCAACCAGAACTAATCTCGAGTGGGTTGGAAATGTACTCCAAGATAGCCCGTCATTTCATAATCACACTTCCACAACGCGATCTATCATTGAATTGTGACTGCCATGCACTACATCACCCTACTGTCTACCCTTCGAGTACATACTACCACATCACCCAAAACCAAACCCCTCCCACTCGTCCTGTGTTGTCTGAGACTTTCCGATGCCAAGTTCTAAACCTAAAAGCTTTGGCTCTATACTGAACAAACTTATTACACTTACCCTCTTCAGCACCCCCCCCCCCCCCACACACACACAAAAACACACACACTACCATGTTCAACCCTTTAACTGGTTCAATGCACGGAACTGAAATTGGATCTCACCACAATATATTGCATTATGTTTCTTCAGCGAGAAGAAAATATCTTAATAAGATTTTGTTTGCCCGTGGGGACCCCGAGGAGTGAAGCAGTGCTTGTTTTAGTGCGGCAGTCAAGCTGTGTTTTACTGGTAAAACATGACTCTGTCACCAATGCCTGGGGTGAAACTCCTCTAAAATTGGCAAAATGGGTATAAACGATTGGCTGGACTTGACTTTATCTCCATGTTGCGGCCACGATTAGCTATTGTACAGAAGTATGTTACCTTAAACACCATTAAATAAATAATAAGATTTTGTTAATGTATATTCACCCCGCCACGACCCATTGCAGTCAAGTACAAATTGGACGAAGGATCTTTTTTGTTCGCCTAAAAAGAAATAAAGCGACTGATTTTTCATGCATCAGCAATTCTACATCCCCGGAAGCAGTCAGGGGTGACCTTGGGGGCAAGGATCAAGGGCAGGATAGACTTGTGAGGAACCGTACCTCAGCAGTTTGATAAAATCTCTCCAATAGTCGGCGGACATAAACGAAGATTCAGAATATTTGGAATTTTAATATCCAAATTACCTGAGGATCAGGGGTCAGCTGAGAGCTACACGCTAGGAATATCAGACCTAGCAGGTTGGCCTAAGGAATAGAATAGAGAATAGAGAGAGCGAGGGCGAGGGTGTCAGGGACACCCGCGGCCCCGTAAGGCCTGGGCTGACGTGGGGTTATTTAGTCCTGCTGATGAAGTTGCGGGAAAATTAGACCAACGTGGAGGGTCGGAATCCAAGTGTCGCGAACTCGGCGCAGGGAGCTGAGTTAGACCGACGCCGTGATTCCTTCTCTTCCAAATTGGCCTGAAATAGGTTCGATTTCCGTTAGGTGTGATTCCTAATCACTTCAGGCTGTGTAATGGAAAGAATGATTTAAAGTAACAACGATTCTTTTATTTACACATAAAAATAAAGCCGTTTCAATATTTCAACAATCAACAATTCGATTCTTTTCACAGAAAATGGGTTGCTAGGGTTAAATAATTCTCAACAATTATATAGTCATTCTATAGCCCTGTACTGGCACTATAGTCTACAGACTGGAAATGTTACTACCGTGAGCTCGCCATAACAGCTTCACAAATCTGAAAGGTTATTACTGTGAGCTTGCCATAAGAGCTTCACCCGCTTAGGCTCAAATGTCAACGTCTGCGCGTAACTGTACCTCTGGCTGTCGGAGGGTTCCGAGCAGCAATGTTTGTCCTCTATAAAGCCACCGTACTTCTGATTTGGGTCAGATATTGTCTACTCATACCTTATGTGCCTTTTGAAAGTCCTCCGTGAAAGTCCTATTGAAATATTCACTGTTCCTGGTTGAATTCACGATTCACAAATGCCCCTTTTTGTGCTAGGGCGAAATTGTCACTCACACCAATCTCCAGTCGGTATTACGATGCTTCGACAGCAAAACAAACTACTCAGAACGCGATCAGTCTGACGCTCCAAAGGGTTAATACGCACAATACAATTAACCTACACTTCTGACTATTGCAGGCTGATACCTGCTACTCGACAATCTAAACTTTAACGTTTCACCTTGGGTGTTCCTTCTCACGAATTCGGCTCGGTAGCCGCCTATCAACCTTAAGCTAAATCAATCGTGGAATGCCCTGTCTGGCGATTCCAGCCGTTTCAGGGTCCTGTGATCGAAGGTACCCCTATGACAGGAAACAGAGTCCGCCTGTCCTGGACTTCACCAACGTGTGTGTGGCCCCAAGTATGTGTCTAATGCTCTGCTCTTCAAGGTATATATACTTTTTACCCTAAAGTGTCAGGTGGACGGACGCTCATCCGTCCATCTGTCAAAACGGTGAGAGATGACGTATATCGAGACAGAATCAATACAAGTCATCTCGCGCGTGACTTAACGGTGACTTCACTTGTCGAGAAAACCGATTCGTTTCTGCCATTCATTGTCATGACAAACATTTCTATCTCTTAGAATCTCGTTTCTCAATTGGCCGTGACGATATCCTGCCACCAACCGATTACGTCTCGTAACACTCGCGACTACTGTATAAATTAAATGAGATTAGACCCTATCTAACACACCGTTTCTCCCCTGGGTCCCTGCGCTGAAGCTGGATATACACCACGTGTGTTTTTTCCATGTCCAGCTTCACAGAAAAGAGCAATTCACGTAGGTTTTTCGCCTTGATGCGGGATATCTTTTGAATTTACAATATCTTTATATATGAGGCCCCTTGCCCCTATATTTAGGCTGGCTTTGCCCTGACAGAGGGAGAGAGAGAGAGAGAAAGAGAAGAGAGAGAGAGAGAGAGAGAGAGAGAGAGAGAGAGAGAGAGACTGTGAGACAGAGAGAGAGAGAGAGAGAGAGAGAGAGAGAGAGAGAGAGAGAGAGAAAAGAGTTGACACATTTTTAAGGTGGGGAGGGAGAGCTTTAATCAGTCAGGGATAAGATTGACATGAAGGCCAACTGAACACAGTTGGACTTCATGTCAATCTTATCCCTGACTGTTCAAAGCAGATCATTTGACAATGACAGGGGATCCACAAAAGCCAATCGCCCGGGAGAGCCATATTGATTGATTTTAATGAGGATTTGATAATTAACATAAATTAGAGAGAGCTTTAGTTTTATGGAAAAAAATGTGACGTTCAGGTTAAGAGGTGACACTGCTTAACGTCTAGAATTTCTAACACAAACACATTTTGGCCAATGTGTTCATTGGAAGCTCGACTGCAGATGAATTTCTCATGACCTGTCGATCGCTCGCGATTTTGTACTCTATGTGTGGTGTTATTTGTAACAAATTTTGCAATAATAATGCCGCTGAACTATCGTCATACTGTATTTTTATAGACCAGCATAACAAAAACACAGTACATTTGTATCATTAGTTTCTGTGTATTTTACCCGCCCAATACCCTGGTAAAAGCGCAGATTTACAGGGTCCTGTTATAATCTGTCTTTCAGCCTCTTTCGAGAAGATAATGTCTGCGCGCCGAAGACGCAGGGACGTTGTTGAATCATTTTCGACCCTGATGGCAGTGTTTGTTTTTTTTTGTCTGACGCCGGAAAAGGAGGCAAAGGCAGTTGAATGTGGAGTGCATATGTACTGTTAGTGTTTCGGTGTGTCCTGTCTTTTTCTGTAGGAAGCACAGAAATGCCAGTGTCTCTCTTCGCCTCAGCATAACGCCCCAACCACCTGTTCAACATCCCGAAGGAAAGGAGCTGGGTTTGGATGGACTTTCCAGGTGTCTCAGATAGGAAGATTGTAGTGTTTTTCCGCTACTTTCTTCTCCGTCCTCCCTTTCTTCTTCCTTTTGGGAATCCTCCAAGCGTCGGACTTTCTCTTCTTCTGAGTGGCATCCACATTTGAAAGTCCAGGATTCTTCGAGTGGGGAACATTGTGACAAAATTTACAACCCCTTCTCGAAGTTGTTTGGAGCAAAGGAGTTGGCATTACGTAACGCAGGTTGAACACTCTCGTCCTTTTCTTGAAGAGTACAAATGCGGAGACAAAACGCGTTCAGCAACATCAGAGTTCTCCAGTTGCCGTGTATAAATCTTTTACTGTAGTGGAAACGTGCCTTCCACTTGGCGTCCAAGGTGTTGATGGAAAATGAGCGTCTTACGTAATCGTTCGACGGTGATATAAACCGCATCAGCGATACATTACGTGTACACTCCATATAAAACCGCACTTCGCGTACCCCACTTTTTGTGTAGAAAAGTGGGGTACCCAAGTGCGGTTAGGAAAGAAGCATTACATAATCAATTAGTGCTCGACGAGAAATTTCTTCCAGAGTCTGAACCTGATTAGCAATATTAGTCTTCAGTCAGCGAATTTTTAAAACCTGCATTTCATAAAATAATGACATAAAAATATTATATCTGTCCTTTCCAGATCATTGTACCCCGGAATAATGTCCGCTTTTAAACAATTCGCCCAATATTTTTCGAGATATTTAACTTGTTTCCGCATTATAATAAAATGTTTTGCCGATATGTCATTTGGATTACCCCCTGTATAATTAAAGGTAAGTTTATCGCCATCGAACATGATCTTGTCCACCTTCATTCTCGAAACATTTCATCGAGACATTTTTAAATAAAATTACCAAATAGAGGAAGTATTTTAAAATAAAACGTATTCTGTGCGTTGCTATGTTTTTTTAACAATAATGTGACAGTCTCGGCGATACATCCTGTCTTTACGAAGTGCGGCCCCTATTTTTCAGACTCGGGATCATTACGAACTCGGCATATGATTTAAATATCATTGCAGATAAGCTGCTTCACGTTTACCTCAGTAATTATTTTTGACGAACTAAATTGAGAATGAAACAGAATTAATAAATAAATCTATCTACTCCTTCCGGTCATTTTCGTAACAACTCGGGTTGATTTTTCAAATTAAGTTCAGTCTTCGGAATCATGAAACTTTAGAAGCAAGAGACGTACGAATCATGGCCTACGGTAAACAAATTTATAGTGCAGTTTAGGAAGTGGAAGGCACCCACAATGGGATTTTCTTGTCAACTTCCAATATCTGAAAAAGGCATGAAAAATTGGTGGCGTCACTGGGGGCCGGTAGGTATTTGCCCCTTAAACGTAGATTTTGCCCACATTTGCTTCCCACGTCCATAACACACACACACACACACAAACTCTCTCTCTCTGCCCCCACCCCCCACGCCCCCCCCCCCCGTAACCATGGCGTATTCACGCCTCCCATGAGTCAACGATCGGCAGTATGGTCTCTCCACTTTTAAATCTGATCCGCCGCGTCTGGAAATATTCTCCCTTAAAATTTTATATATTTTCCTTTTTTTTACAGCTTGTGTCCCTCATTAACGGGGAAGGGGAGCATTCCAATGAGGGGCCATAAACTATGTGACTGAAACAAAATATGGAAATTCACAACGCCAATGGCCGAATTTGGCCAGCACTCAGGCTATACAAAAATCTGCATTCAAATTTTATTATGTTTAAGTTTTTGTTTCAAAAACATAGCTTATGACCCTTCATTGGAACGAGCTAGTGGATTTTGAGTCTTTCCACTGAGGGGTCCCAAGCTCTGTTTTGAGACAAAAAAAATTCAAATTTTTAGTTGTTATTAAAGAATTTATCTTACAAGTGCCACCTGGTTCTGTAGGCGTGTGGAGACTATTGGCTCGCCGGATTTATCTTCCTAGCATTTGGTAAGTTTTTTCTTGGAAATAGTATGTTTATTTTCGTGGCTGGAAACTGGGTAGACTGATAACATTTTGGCCAGACGCTGTCGTCTGTATGTTGGTGTTTTGATAATAATAATTCTCCCCAGCCAGCATGGGTTTCTTTTCAATTGATGCTTCAAATGCTTCGGCCCTTTGACAGATTAATAAGTAAATTAGCCTTAGAAAAGGTGTTGAACATATGACATACCAGTATACAATTAAGCTCAATTAGTTACTTCTGTTCAGTGGCGTGTTAAATTAAATCGTTTGTTTGTTGTTAATCCCCAAGAAAATGTTAAAAGAAACGAAACACTTGCTATGTTTCATCATATCACACCCCCCAAATAAAAAAATATTCACAGGAAACATTTTTAAAATCTCCTGAAATTTAGTGCTTGTGCGGTCTCGAGTCCAATGATATTAGCTACAAATAAGAGACTTCATCAGTTGAAACTTTGGATATTTAGTGCTTAACACGATGTCTTGATCAAGTAGTCCAATAATATTAGCTATGAACAAGCGTCTCATCAAGCTTTATTTATTTTTTATTATTTGTTGCTAATATTATTGGTGGACTGTTTCATTATCCACATCATAGTATGATGCCGCAACACTACCATCGAGTTAGGGTGAGAACGGTTTGAGTTTCGCCGAATTGAATACAGCATGCGTTTTGGCCCTAATCTTTTCAAAATCAGCCCCCCCCCCCCAAAAAAAAAAAAACAAGAAAAAAGAATGGGAGCCAAAACTCGTTTTATCACCAATATCAGTCACCGCTGATATGACCGATTCCCCGGTTGAATAAGATGTCACGACGTTGTTCTCATGACCATAAACTCAAGTAATGTATTCCTGGTTGGCGTCATTTCGTTCCCGTGGGGACACACTTCATCGATCGGAATGGTCCCGAGTTGAATTATGATACCGTGTTTTGAAGTAGCTCCAGGAAAAAGATGAGAGAAGCACGGATCGGGTTTACCCAAATTGGATCTGATCCGTGTTTTGAAGATAATCTCCCCGTGTCTGGGGTTTCATAGCGGCTGTCAGATAGAATAAAAAATGCGTTTTAATTTAACATTTGGGCGGATTATGATGTTATATCCCGGGCGAAAAGCAGATAAATTGCCAGTATGTTCAAAAAGAAAAATTTGTAGTTATCTGTACCCGTCCATTTCGTTTGAGAATCAGAATGTTTTTTTTCAACAACAATGACCTCGATTAAGCGAGTTCAGACAATTTTATATCATGTAAATCCAATAGATGGAAGAGCCACACTGCTTCACGGGGTCGTCAAAATTCACATTTTTTTAAAGATTTATTAGAACACAAAACGTGAATTATTGGACCGATTTTCACATTCAAAGGATTCTTTTGATCCAGAAAATTCTCTCCAAAAATATTTCAGGCACAGAAAAAGGATTTAGTTAAGAGAACTTATTATGTAAATTGCGAGGTGTTTTCCCAATCAACACTGATTAATGAGTAAATACCTGCTGTTATATAATCATACCTAACGCACTCAGACGATATTAGGATAATTTTCTTATATGGAGTGTACACGTAATGGTTTTTTTTTAAATCCAGTCGGTACAGCTAGCGGTATAATATAGAACAGAGTAGAACAGATTTTATTTCAAATTTACACCAACACTGCAAAGTGTGCATCAACATGGAATAAACAATATTCTATCAATTAAGTTATACCATAAATATCAAATGCGATATACGTTGGATGTTAAATATCATAATCTCATGTTTTATGGGGGGGGGGGGGGGGGGGGGGGGGTCGAACGTCGTTCACCAACAAATTATCATTGTAAAATTAATATAGTCCAGGAAAACATTAAAGGAACACTGGACGATATTTTTGATGGAAACGTTGCAAACACGAGAAACAGGCCTATATGATTTGTACCGCTAAATTTAGCTTCTTCCGTAAGGCCTATCTGGCAATTATCTCCTATTTCTGAAAAATAGAAATATCATGACAATTCAAATGTCACATCTAACTCTCATGATACTAATATCATTTCTCCTTATTAACCGTACATTATAGCTATGTAAGAAAATTAACTAACTGTTCACTTTTTATACAAACAATTTCAGTTTTTCAGTGTCTCTCTCCAGTGGAGCTACTCCCATCTATTGCTATATTTTGTATTACTTTATTCAATATGACGTATATATTTGAAAAGAAAAGGTTGGTTACACTGCTTGGAACGTTCAAGGTTGAAAAATAAAATTTCCGAGAGCTGCTTCCGCCAACAACTATTGCGGGTACGAATTTATAACATTAACAGAATCGTGGCTTTCAGACAAATCATGTATTGAAATACCGGGTTACAACCTGTGTTGATTTACGTCGAAAAAATCCCCATGTCGACAGGGGTGGGATATGTTTCCTATTTCAATACTAAATACGATCGTTTCATTACAACATAAAACGGATTGGAGAATTGGCCTTATGGGTGGAATTTGACGGCCGATGTTTAATCTTCCAGGTAAAATAATTTTTTGTGTCGGTGTATATTCCACCCCATAACTCCACTGTTTGGCGACAGTCTCGATTAAATGAACGCGTCAGTTTATCAGGATCTAGAAACCGAAATTCTAGCAACTGCCCCATCCGATATGCTCATTATAGGTGGCGATTTCAACTCTCGTACGGGTGGACAACGGATTATGTTACAGATGACAGTGATATGCACATTCCTCTCCCAACAAATTACACTATTGACAACTGCAAAAGCAGACAAAGTTTAGACAAAGAAACAAATGTGTTCGGCAGACAGCTCTTGTCTCTTTGCCAGAAAAGCAAAGCTGAGAATTCTTAACGGGTCGTTGCGCCGGGGACAGTTTGGGAAATTTTACTTCTTTTCAATATAACGGCGCTAGCATAGTTGATTATATAATTATGTCGGACAAATATCTATCGGATGTCGACTATTTCTGCATCAAGTCACCAAAGGTGTTTTCCGATCATTGCCAGCTCGTTGTTCACTTAGAATATTCTTCTCTTGATACAAAACTGAAAAATAAGTTTGATTACACAAAACAAAAATTCACTTTCCGCTGGGTTGAAGACAGTGAGGAAAAAGCCAAAGAAATTATGCAAAACCCGAGGACGAGAAATGATCTTCAACAATTTCAAATGAAAGTATTTATAATGGATAGCCAGGGATCTGAAACCGCGGCTGGGGACTTGGATGCAGGTAATTAACTCAATAAATGTATTAGTTTGCAAACGATCTCCACTCAACAAATTTAAGAAAACACCTAAAAGGACAATGGTTTGATACTGAGTGCAAGCATTTAAAGTCTGTGATGGAAAAAGTTATACGGGAAAATGAAAGATAAACCTTTCGATAAGTCACTTCTCGGTAAATACTTCGCGGCGAAAAAGCGTACAAAAAGGAAACTAAGTGGAAAACGTAAAATGTACTATAAAAACATGTGTGATAAGTTGGAGTCACTAGAATCATCTGATCCCGAATGCTACTGGAAGATTATTAACCAGCTCAGAGCTAAAGAGCCTGATAATAACAGCCTTGATCCTGATACAACTGTAGAGTTTTTCAACCAGTTGTTATGTCGCGACATATCACCCATCGAGAACACTGAACACACTGACACTGTAAAAACTCACAAAATTCCCTTTAAACAATGATCCGATTACTGCGGATGAAATATTTGCTGCGCTGAAACTTATGAAAAATAAAACTTCATCAGGACCGGATAATGTCTCTAACAAACTGTTAAAAGCGATAGCATCGTACATGATTGATGCTATAATCAAAGTTTTCAATCACATTTTCGAATCGGGACATTATCCGCTCGACTGGAGTCAATCATTCCTCACCACTATCTACAAAAAAGGTAACAGACATGATCGTAATAATTATCGAGCGATAGCCGTCAGTTCGGCTGTGGGTAAACTGTTTAATAAAATAATTAACGCCAGACTCAATCACTACTTGGAAAGTAACAAGCTAATTAGTGATAATCAGTTTGGATTTCGAGAATACAGTAGTACAATAGACAGTGCTTTTGTTCTCAAACCATAATTGATAAATGTAAATTTTCTAAGAAACCTCTCTATGCAGTGTTTGTAGATTTTCAAAAAGCTTTCGATACAGTCAACCGTTCACTTTTATTTCGCAAAATGGCAAATATTGGTGTTCATGGCGCGGTATCAAACATCATGCAATCCCTCTATGCATCGAGTTATTATCGAACAAAAACAAGTTCAGGACTGGGTCCACCTCAGCTATCTACAATAGGCGTGAGACAAGGCTGCGTCTTATCACCCACGTTATTTAAAATCTTTAGTGATGATATAAAAACATTTTTTGATGATAGTTGCGGCCCCATTTCCTTACAAGACATGAAAATTAATCACCTTTTATTTGCAGATGATCTTGTCATGTTTTCTCACTCCGCTTCGGGACTTCAAAATAGTCTTAACAAATTAGAAGAATTTACTTCACGAAATGACCTTACAGTTAATGTTGACAAAACCAAATGTCTAATATTTTCTCACAGAAAAACGAAGACTTTGTCAACGTTCAATCTGGGAAACAGAGCTCTAGAATTTTGTAATAATTACACGTACCTTGGAATAATGTTTTCAGATAATTGTAAACTAAATGAACCCCAAAAAGCTTTATGTCTCAAAGGGAACAAAGCACTACATTGCCTGGTAAATTCCTTTACAGGAAAACATTTGCCGTCGGTAGAAATCCTCTCAAAACTTTTTGATAAATTGATAAAACCCGTTTATACTATATGGCAGTGAACTGTGGGGTGTGCAAAATCCGTTATACAAACTTGAAAAGATGCCATGCGAGGCAGTTCATACAAGATGTTGTAAGATGATACTTCATGTCAATAAAAACGCAATCTAATCATGCAGTGAAGGCCGAACTTGGTAGGTATCCAGTTACTATTGACGCTTCAGTCCGTCGTTTAAAATAATTTGCCAAACTGCAGAAACAATGAATCAATATGCTTCCTTCACCACGCTTCCACAGAATCAAAATTATATGCCGATTTCAAAATACTGTCAGAAATGCTTAACCATTATGGGGTACCGAAAGTGGAGGAAATCACCAATTTGGGCAAAACACTGAAACACTTCACCGAAAAAACTCAGGAACGAATATTTGAATTCTTTTAAAGAAGAAATTTTTCTATGATAATAAACGAACGGGTAAAAACAAACTTCGAACCTATCGAACATTTAAGAGTGATTACGCTATAGAACTATTCTATCTCTCTCAACACAAAACAAC